>JAGRRF010004921.1:1601959-1614460 GCA_019097615.1 Morone chrysops | reverse complement strand
ACACACACACACACACACACCGGGCAACCTACAGGTGACAGTCGCCCAACGATGGCAGACTGTCGGCTCGGTGTGTCAGGACTCCAAAGTGACAAAAACTCTTTGATGCTGTGATGCAGAAGGAACAACACACACACACACGCACACACACACATATATACACACACAGATCAATGGCCATATATTCAAACGGCCACACACAAGAATGAACACACAACCACACACACACACAAAGCCCCCGACACACTCATTTGTCTTATTTCACACCAGTGATCCTTCCTTCCTCCCTCATTGTGTCACCCTTTACACACAAACACACACACACTCATTTGTTTCACTATACATCACAGGACCCTCCTGCTCTCTATCCCAGCAGGTCCAATTACTAATCATTGATTAGGCCAGCTCTGTGTGTGTGTGTGTGTGTGTGTGTGAGTGTGTGTGGCCGTGAGGCGTTTAATCAGGCGTGTTGCCCCACTAATGAAAGATCGGCCTCCTCTATTGGCCCCTCAGGACCTACACCGTGTGTGTGTCTTGCAGTGAGTAAATGAGTGTTTGAGTGGTTGTTATTGATGCTACCTTCCAGAAAGTGTAATATCTCAGTTAAAACTGCTTGTAGGAGGTTTAAGGAACAGTGTGAACTGTGTTGAGTTCTTCTGAGCGTCACATCAGAAACTGCAGATGTAATTTATTACCCCGTCCACTGAGCTGCCCCACCGGACCACAGCAGCACCCCGAGACTCTTCCATCACGGCCCCTGGGAAATGAATCTTGCAGGGAAGCTGCAGTGTGTGTATGGAGGCAAAAGTGCAGCTACAGACATCTATCTACCTGTCTATCTACCTGTCTATCTACCTATCTATCTATCTATCTATCTATCTATCTATCTATCTATCTATCTATCTATCTATCTATCTAATCTATCTATCTATCTATCTATCTATCTATCTATCTATCTATCTATCTATCTATCTATCTAATATCTATCTATCTATCTGTCTATCTATCTATCTATCTATCTATCTATCTGTCTGTTTGTCTAGTCTATCTATCTATCTATCTATCTATCTATCTATCTATCTATCTATCTATCTATCTATCTATCTGTGGTCTGTCTGTCTGTCTGTCTGTCTGTCTGTCTGTCTGTCTGTCTGTCTGTCTGCCTGCCTGTAGATGTGTTTCTCTTGATCAGAAGACATTATTGATTGTTCTTCCTGTGTGTGTGTGTGTGTGTGTGTGTGTGTGCGTGTGTGTGTGTGTGTGTTTGTGCGTGCATGTGTGTGTGTGTGTTTCACTCCAGCAGGCTGATCACGTGTCAGTGCACAAGTGCACAGCGATCAATAACATTATTAAACAATGTCTGCCCGCAGGTGAAGAATCTGCAGGCTGTGTGTGTCTGTTTTTGTGTTTCCATGACAACTGAGCAAAATATGACAGTGAGATGTGGTTAAAAGTTCTGGAAGATGCGAGTTAGTGGACTCTGGGTTCAGATTCGTCAAACCTTGCCTACTGATTCAGACGCCTGCCAGAAACACCAGAAACAAGTATCTATTGTCCTCACCCGTTACACATCACAGCTTTTTATATATCATATCATCTCGTTGCATCATGTCGCACTCTGTTTCACGTCCTAACTGCCGTATCTGATTTAGTTTTCTTTGGTTTCAGACCTCCTCCCTGCTGCTCTGAACCCCACGTCTCTGCTGGTTTTCTCAGCTGTCTGCGGCTTTGACAGACGATCCATTCGGGCATGTTTTTCTCACCGTGATACCTTGACCTTCTGACCTATACCTTTTTCTGCCCGGCTGACGCTGCTCCTGTAACCCCCACCAACTGATGATTAATTATAGATGCACGAGGCAGGAGAGAGAGGACATGTCAGAAACGTCAGGTGGGATTATGAATACTGCCCGGGAGGGGAGAGAGGAAGATAAGCCAACAGGATGAGCAGCTAAATCATATATCACCACACTCTCTTTTCTATTTACGTGCTTATTTCTGTGTTTAAACGTAGGAGTTGAAGTTATGTGTTTACTGCATATCTAAAGAAAACAGAAGGAAGGAGGACAGAGAGTGAGACAGAAGTTATGTTTCATCAAGTTCAAACTGTATTTTGGCATTTTGCATTTCAAACTCATTGTTTTATAATAACAAATAAAATGTGAAACTATACCTCTACTGTACTGTGTCTGGATCCACATCTGCATTAAATGAGCCAATATAGCTTACATGTATCATTTACATTTTTTAAGTGCCACATAATATTAGGAAAACCTTTTTATAGCTACATGGATTCACATTAAATGAATCTGTTTTTTAGACTGTAGACGAACCTTTCACCAAGTTTTGGTTACATTAGGAAAAGTTAATAAGTAATGCCATTTTTGAAATCAGGAAATTTTGAAAACTGAAAATATTTTGTAAAGTGAGAACAGCTTCTTTTTTTTTAAAGTGTGGATGTTTTAGAAAGGGAAGATCATTTTGGAAAGCGAGGAACATTTTTCATAAGCGCAGACATTTTTGAAATGTGGGGAAGTGTTAGAAAGTGAGGACATATTTAATGAGTGCAGGTGTTTTTGGAATGGACATTTTGGAAAGTGAGGAACATTTCTTCAATGTGTGGACATATTACTAAAGAGAGGACACATTTTGGAAAGGAAAGACATTTTGTAACATTTTGTCCTGTGGCTGCTCTGGGTCTGAAAGACTGATGGTCTGAGGTTTTAGAATGAGAGTTAGAATATGGCGAGGCTGAGAGGTTCTTTCAGCGGGGGTCCTCATAAGTATAAAAATACAGACACGTGTGCTTAGTGCTGGCACCGCAGTGATCCGAAGGAGGGAGCTGTGGCTCTGAGAAACTGAAGACTGGAGAGTGTGGAGAAAGAGAGAGAGAGTGAGAGTCCCGAGGGTTCTGTGTGAGAGACACATACACATGTTGAGAGGATTTGGAAAATAAAATGAAAGGACCAGAGGATGTTAGTTAATCGACATCCTTCACCGTCAGTGTGCATTCTCTACTCTAACTTCTCCTGTTCTAGTTTTCAGCCTCAGAGTTTGTTTGGATTCAAAATATACTTTCTTTGACCGTTCATGTTTTCCAGTAATTGCTTAATACCTTCAAAAGGACACACTGCTGCTGATTTTAGAAATGGTCTGTTTTTAGATTTCCCTTTATTTTTCCTTTATTTGTATGTAAATCAGTCAATTACATTAGACACTGATTATGTCCTGTTTTGTTTTATTTTTCAAATGTACATTAACATCTTCTCTGTGCACTGTGTGGTCGTATTCACAAACTATGAGGTCTAGAACATGTCACAGACCTCCACAATAGATGGACATTAGATCACGGACCCCCAATTTGAGAGGATTTTGTCTTAAGGAATCCCTCTGAGTATGTTTTAAACATTTTTAGGTTTGTAGATAATTAAGTTTTCAGTCAATCAATGATTAAATGTTTGACCCTATTCTTCTCTTGTTGTTCTAACTTCCAAAATTTTTTATAAAAGTTCAAATTTACTACGTCTCCTTTTGCTGGGAACCCCTACAACCCACCGAAGGACCTCATTTAGAAAGCCTCTGGTCTATGAGACAATAAGAATATAAAGAAAATGGCACTGGAATGTGAACAAGGTCACGCTTTCAAAGACAAATCTGAAGCTGCAAGTCTCAAAGGGTGCTTGAATGCATCGCAGGGAGAGTTTTCAGAATTCCCTCTAGCACATGTATGACCTTGTGATGGTGACATCTCTTTAGAGCTGATTTATATTGAAATGAACTGTGCCCACTGGCTGCCTGGAAGGAAGGAAATCAACCTAAAAACTGATGAGATGAGATCAGGCAAATGTGGCAGTGATGTATAATATGATAAAAAATATACAAAAATTGAGGATTCTGTTGTTCATAATGGAGCCCAGAGTGTGGTACAGGATCATCCATCCTCTTTAATCTACGCCTATGTCCCAGCGGGTCAATACATGAAAAGGATGCTGCATTCAGGGTGCGTACAGAGCGGTGTTCACTAAATGAGGTTTGGTTCAGGCACATTCACACACAGCAGGCTGGAAAATAACACACACGAAAAATCTGCTTTTATCACATTAGAATAAGTTTACTGTGTTTTTAGGAAGTTGGTTATCCTTCCAGGATGGCGGACATTTCGGTAACGACTTCCCATCAGGTTTCTCTATGGCCTGTTTCCACCGGTTGCCTAGCAACAGTAGCTGAATCAGGTTGCTGTTTGTTGGAAGGTCCCGCAGAGTATCAACAGCTCTTTCTTTTTCTAAGACACAATTATGATATTTTTAATTTAAAAGTCTTGAATGAATGAGCAGGAATTATTTCACTAAATGTAACCAAATTTCATAGTGTTCAATTTCCCTTCACTGTCTGGTTTAAAGGCCCAGTGTTTGGTTTGTCCCTTCTAAGCTACTGTAGAAAAACATGCTGGTTCAGCGTGGCTGCCTCTATGGAAGGCAGCTTCTAAGAAAAACACAACAATTCTTATATTCAGGTGATTACACACTAATGCAAACATACCTATGAATATTATATTCCATCTCTGACAATAGATCCTCCTCAATGTTACACACTCTGTCACCTCAGTGATCATGATGAGGTACAAACTCAGAGACTGATGACAGACACAGACACAAAACATCCCAGCAGTGAGCAGACTGTGACAGCTAACTGAAATAATACACAAATTACAGAGAAGATTTACCAGATTTACCACACTGTTTGTTCTTTATGCACATAAACGCAGGAGCAACATTTCAAAACTCATGCTGATGAAACAGAGAGAGAGTGTGTGTGTGTGTTGAGACAGACACACACACCAAAGTCTCCAGATTGAATAAAGTGCAGTTATTGGTCAGTAGGGGGCACTGTTTCCTCAGAGGTTATACACAGGGCACCTTTTAACCCTTTCTCAACCTTTGAGTTGAGTGTTGAGAGATTATTGATGCTGGAGTTTTACAGATTTTCCTTTGGCGACTGTCAGTGGGTAATGATGGATTCAGATACAGTCTTTATATAGTTGCAGTTATTCCTAATCAAAATCAAGTTAATGGTTAAGAAACATATAATCAATACACACCTCAAGATGTACTAGTTTGTATTTCTGTAATTCGGCTGGGAGAGCGGGATGTGGTCTGGAACTTTTTATATATCAGAAAATACATTTGTGAATCTGTCTGTCTGCATTCATTAATATGGAGACCCATCTGATTCCATGTCTTGACCTTGCTGACTTTGGCTTAAACTTGGCAACTCACACTTCTCAGACAGTCTACATAACAACAACATAAAGCTGCTGTTTGCTGTCTGCTGAGAATACGTTTATTAATCAGAGGAGCACTCGTGTTAGAACGTAGCACTATAGTGTCGTTAAATATACCTAAATACAGGTCCACAATGATTTGAGAGCTGGGATTTCCTACTACAAGTGAATGCACAGTCGCACCAGTTAATTTCAAATGAAATAAAAAACAGTCCTCCTGGAACTCTTTCACTAAAGATTCTTCCAGTAACCCCCCAAGCAAGCAAGGTTGCTTGAATATCCACAGAGACCCTCGAGGCTCTTCTAATTCCGAGAGTGTAGCAGAGCAATATTTCTTGAATTTATGAACGATTCTTCAGTCAAACTCAGCAGGAGGTGCCGTTAACTGTCCCTTCACTTCCCCGTCGCCTATACACAGCAAACAGCACGCTCCATTGTTCTGAAATACAGTCACATGTATCTCAGCCAATAATTGAGTTGTATGGTTATTTTTCTATAGATACATAAGGTTCAAAGAGGAGGTAGAAGCCCCTTAAGATAGATAGATAGATAGACCCACACTTGACGTGAAATGGATTGCTGACTACTTGCCCTCCACTCCAAGTTTTTTTTTCTCTCCCACCATGCAGCCTGGTTAGCCACTCTGCTAATTAATCATTAAAATACAGCTAACACTCTCAATAGATGTAATGATGTGTGTGTGTGTGTCTGTGTGTGTGCACCTGAGGCGTGTATGGTTCACTACTCAGTCTGTGATGTGTGTGTCATAAATAAATAGCAGAGCAAACAGCGTGTCTATTAAGGATTTATCCTGGAGGTCGAGCAATTACATTTCCTCTTTCCCTCTCTCTTTTGCCTTCAGTGGCTCAAACGGTCCAGAAAGGCACTCACACCACCACAGCTGTGGGTTTGCCACACTTCTTCATGTGTGAGTGTGTGTGTGTGTGTGTGTGTGTGTGAGTGTGCAACGTGCGCTCAATTCCCAATATTCTGCATTCCTGCTGAAGGTTAGTTAAAGACAGCAGGGTAGCTGAAAGCAGTGCTGGTGATGAGCCTGAAGCTGTGTGTGAGTGTTACCTGCTGCCAGACTCCAGCTGTGAATGAGAAGCTGATTGCCAGGCACACACAACAGTGTGTGCGTGTATGTGTGTGTGTGTGTGTGTGTGTGTGTGTGTGTGTGTGTATAAGAAAAGTGAAGCAGACAAAATATTGAGCTGGAGTACTGAGGCGGCAATTTGTTTTTTTGTGAGGAAAATCTAACAAATCAGAATTCTTATTGACTGCCGCAGTGTAATTTTGTGTGATGAAGATTCAGTGGAGTGTTCATAGATCTCTGGAACACTCTCCTCCTCCTCTAGATGTTAAAGGCTTTAAAGACCCTGCACACATATGTTCCACTCACACCTTACTGGAACTGTTCTCAGGACTGTGGTTGATGGGCCTCACAGCACACATTTGGGCTAAAGGGCTGATACGATCACAATACTTGGGGCACGATTTATATTGCGATTTATTACGGGTTTTGCTTTTTTTAACATTAGACCATGGAAAAAAAGTTGAATCGCACACTTGTACAGACTGTATATGAGTCATATATGCACATCACATGTCTGTCAGTAAATAAAATACAGAATATAAATACTATATAGACACAGTTTATACATGTGCTGCCCTCTCCAGGCATGCAATGTCTCCACCTAGTGGTGGCTGTATTTTCAAACCCACTGGGAATCTTTGAGTTTTGTTTTCATTTGCAGTTCTTCATCTGATTACAGTATGTGTTAGCATTGTTAGCATTAAAATATACCAAAAGTGCTCATGATATTACTGATTATACGTATTGATGCATTCATGTGTTCATCACTTTAATGTTGCAGCTAATAAAGATGGGGATAGTTAAATGAATCTATAATAAAGTTTGCATCAGTGTCAGAACCTTTACTTTTGTAACCCTCCAATAACAAACACACTTCTTGCAACACACTACACCGTGTTGCTATCCCTGAGAAACACTAACTGAACACCAGTCAGTGTGAGCCTTAGCACTACAAACAGACCCGAGGTAAGCTCATCTCTTTTGTGCTGCAAACATGGACTGGAAGAGGCAGACACTGAGGTGGACTCCTTTAGCGGGTCCTTTACAACCCATTACTAGATGTATTCATTTTACTGTAATCATTTTTACCTCTGTGACTTTACAGTAACATATTGTATTGATCACTGTAGTGTAATTCCACTTTTCTTTGTGATTTTTGCAATGGCAGAAAACTGTACAATGCTTTTTCTCTTTTTGTGTTTTTTTGTGAACTGTGAGGATGTGAGTATGTACTGCAGTGGAACAATCTCTCACAGAACCCTGTATGAGAGCATTAGTATACAAAGTACCACAGACAGCAGTGTATAAAGCACATCTGTGGGTTGCTGCTGCTTTAAAAGAGCCAGATAGAGCATGTGTGTCATTTGTTGCACAGATGCCATTTTTACAGTGTAAAAATATTTTACAGGATTGTTTTGGCGCCCCAGCTGCTGGAATATACCGTTTTCTTACTTTTGTACCTCCAAATCATCCTTAACTGTTGTACTTGAATAGACGTTCCTCAGCTGCAGTGAAGACGGAGGCTTTTTGAGGATGGAAATGCATTCAACATGTTTGTTAGAGCTCGAGGATCCACACAAAGTGTTTTGGTGAGTATCTCTGACTGTAAACAGAACTTTTGTTTGTTTACAAGGAAACTCCACAGGGCAAACATCATGACTGTTTAAACAGCTGCTCCAAAATGCAGTCTATTCCATTTCTGTCAAGGTGAGAGGAGCAACAGCAGCTGCACTACAGTTAGTATAACTGCGTGGTTTGTCAATCTGCAATGCAGAGACTGACACACACACACACACACACACACACACACACACACACACACACACACACAGACAGTGATGTCTGATAAATTATACAACACAGACTCATTAAAGTGTGCTGTGCTGCTGGACTGGCAGCATGTGTGTTGGGTTGAATAGCTTTGCTGGTCATTCTGTCCAAAGCACCTGTGGGCGATTTTGTGTTTGTGTGATTCATGTGTAATAGGCTTTCTATCAACACTGTGTGCGTGTGTGTGTGTGTGTGTGCTGTATCTTAGCCAGCAGGTGGACAAGCAAGAGAGAACTAATGAGATGTGATTGGCTCCCAACCAGCAGCAGAAGGCTAACGGCTGCTTAGTGACCAATGAGGCTTTGGCCTGTGGCGGCTGCACGCTGACAGGTGAGTGTTGAAGCGTCAGAACCAGAATGTGGAGACTTTTATAATTCTATAAGGAGTTCAGTCTAGACCTGCTCTATTTGAAAAGTGTCCTGAGATAACTTCTGTTATGATTTGGTGCTATACAATAAAACTGAAATGAAAATGAATTTAAGAACGCATTTACTATATACATATACATATTTAATGTACAGTTGTTGTCTTTTGGTATATAAACCTTTTAAAAAAACAGTTTTTTGTCCTCCTCAGTCCTGAAGGATGCACTACAAAGAGACTACGTTGAGTGTGGGGGATTTAACTCGGGGTTATCAAGAAAAGTCTAGGTGGACAAACCAAGGTGCTTGATACACTGGTGTTAAACAGTACTAGGATGGAGACTGAGATGTTAGTTAATTGAGTCTGTATCATCTTAATCTGAGGTTGTGCACGTTCACATGAAAGTGGTGTGTGCTGCAGAGCAGGAAGTGTTGTTTCATAATGTCTTGTGCTGCGTATGTGTTCTCAAAAGAATGAACATTGATAATATCAGGATATGAGGAGAAAAGTCAACGGCCTAATCTCACTGCAGTAACAATGACACATTGTCCAGAGTAACTTCATGAGTAACATTACAGTGTTCATGTCATAGGCCCTCTATTTTTCTCGTATGGATGCGTTTATTTGTGATATGATTGAATACGACTGCTGTAAATCCAAGATTAAAGTGTTAAATAAAGGAAAGAAAATATCTCAGAAGTTGACCCGTTAAGTGAGCCTGAAAAGTGATCTGGGAGGAAATGTATACAATGTATTGAATGAAGCAGTATATGAATTTAAAACTGCTCTATGCCTCAAATCAGACAAGGTGTTAAGAACTTTAAACCCTAAGCTGAAGGTCTGCCTGTGTGAATGTAATTCTACTATTAGAGTAAGTGTTCAGTCAGTCTCTGGATTAAATAAAGTCTTCTATCTACAGGCCTAGTCTGTGTTAACCTGGAAGTTACACCTGACAATAAGATAAAATAATATGATTATCCTATAATATATTTGTTTACATACATACCACCGTCTCCAGTTCAGGTTTGGAGATATTCTGACCCAGTCATCCATCACAATTTGGCCCTTATCAAAGTGGCTCAGATCCTCACGCTGCCCATTTTTCCTGCTTCTAACACATCAACTCTGAGGCCAAAATGATCACTGCCTGCCTGATAAACCTGACTTTAGAAAAGTCAAACAATATTAACTTTCCTGTTGTAGCTGTTGTCTCGTGAAGCTCTGGAGGTCATGTTTACTGCTCGCTCTTTTCAGCCCAGTGCTGACATATTGATTGACAGCTGTTCCTCTGCCCTGGCTGGTTACATGGAAACAGAGCTGGTGTTTCCTCAGCAGTCAGAGTCAAACTTTGAGTAAATTGAAAATGACATGTTTTGACATCCAGTCAAAGTCTACATTATTCATAGACTAGAGAATTCCTACAGTCCCTGCTGCTGCTCTGTCATTTACATCTTAGATTTTAATGATTGAACAGTTTCTCTATCACAAAGAGATGATGTAGTTGCCCGAGGTTCACTGTCCTCCACTGGCCCTCTAACTGCGAGGTCTCTGAAGTCCCATCAGTGTCACGTCATCGACACGGGCTCATTCCGGTGAAGTTAGCAATAAAAAACAGTCAACATCCACTTAAAATTTCAAAATAAAGAAACAATTGTACTCAAAGTTGACTTTAGGTTTCACACTGCAGTCTGGGTTAAAGTCCTAAGTCCTCTATTACACACTTTGGCGAGAGACTAGGCCGTCCAATCAATCATAAATGATGATTCTGTTTTGGAGTTGCAGTATTAGAAGAAAATCCTCCACTTCAACACCCAAACACACAAAAGCAACGGCAGTGATCAGAAGAGGAAGTCAGTAATCTTTTCTGCACCAAAATCAAGTTATTTTAGGACATTATTTAAACTTTTATTATATACACCTTGGAAAAGATACAGAGGTGACCTCAGTGGCGGGTACAGCCATGGTGAAAGCATGGATCTTGTACCCAGCTCACCAGAATTGTTACTACATTTCAAAAAATACCAGAAAAAAACCTCTCATTATCTCAGAGGTTTAGTTGTGTTTTTCAGCACCAAACCAGACACTGTACAGCTCTTTCTCCTCAGCCTCTCCGACTGGCATGCAGCACCCTGCTGAGGCTCTGTATGTAGCTGATATTAACAGCACACAGCCTCAACATCATCCCGATGGGTAATACACCATAGAAAGCATATTAATGCAGCTGCAGATAAAAACATGATGGCACTGTCCGATAAACTCAGAGAACGCTCTGATTCAGTATGGAAGGAAGAGACGTGCCAATTAACAACTGCCAAACACACACACACACACGTATGAATCCTCATACTTTGTTTAAAAAGAAGTGAGAATGCTCCGGATGTACCATCTGGTGTAGTGGGACATTTCCAGTATGAAGGGTGTATAAGTTATCAGTAACAGCTCTCTTAATGGTTAATAATCATAAATCAATCAGCACTCAATAGATTATTAATGAAGTATCAAAAGGAAGATTCTCGCACATATTAAAACCTGTTGTGCTTCCCATAAATGTGGCTGTGTACTCTGTGGCTTGTACATCTGCAGACCAGCAGTTCGTAATGACTCACTAACAATGAGGAGACTGGATGGATCATTGAACAATCGTAAAATGTTTAGTCAGTGGAGTGTCTTCACTTTGCTACATTTTTTTGTGTTTTACATCCAGACACTTGTTTATGATGACAAGACACTGTTGTAAACACACACACACATCGTGGGTCGGTTTGTGAACTGACCGTGTTTTTAAAAGTGACTAAGATGTTTGTGTGAGAATGAGTGACTGACTTTGTTTTTGCTTGTTCTTGTGCTTGTAAGAGCAGAGGACGGAGCTGATACAGCTCTCTATATCTATGTATGATGTGTGTGTGTGCGTGTGTGTGTGTGTATTCCCCTGTGGAAGTAAACAGCACAGCAGTGTGTTAGTCAGGCAGTGTTGTCTAATAACCGGGCTGACAGGCTGAGACAGCAGCTCAAACCAGCTGCTGTTCCACTTTTAATACTCAGCAGGGAGGGACACACACACACACACACACACACACACACACACACACACACACACACAGTACGGCAACACCACAATGTAAAAATTCTCCATTACAGGTAAAAGTCTGGCAAAGTTTAACTGAAGTATCACCAGCAAAATATAAAGTATGAAGAGTACAATGAGTACTTTTATAGATATATTGTTTTATATATTTTACTATTATTGACGAACATATAAGCAGTATTTTAATGTGTAGCTGGTTGAGGTAAAGTTGAGTTAGAGTTAGTAGAGATAAAATCTTACCCTGCAAAGACAACAAAAGCCAAAATAACAATCTTAAAAACCAGTAATTTCATCTGAGAGTAGAAGTGCAACATAACACAAAACAAAAAATGCTATACTTAACAAATACCTCTGTAGTCTTGCTGCTTCCAAACTTCATTTAAAGAGAAGAGTGTTTAAGACGAGAATACTCACATTTTAAAACATATATTTTATAGTTTTTCCTGGTAGAAGTTGGGCTAGTTCATACATATTCTGACATTTAATACATTGGGCGATACTTGACTGAAATCAACCAAAATTATTCTTAAAAACTGGCAACATATTTAGCCATGAACCATGGGTGCTGAGAACATGCAGGTTTTGATTCTAATTAAAGATTTCTCCAGGTGATGTCTTGTACTTCCTCCTCTCTGGGTGAACATGAGCTAATTAGTATTTTTCTGTCACACTGCAGTAATAACAGGTCTGTATTTATGAATGCATAAAGACAGCCAAAAAAAGATGCCTGTGTGCACTGAGACTGTTCAGGTACTTTCAGCACCATGGACAGCGTCACAGAGCGAGCTGCTGCGAGCCCAGTCAGCACCATGGACAGCGGTCCTGACACCAGGCTGAGTAGCTTCT
>JAGRRF010004921.1:1582409-1598061 GCA_019097615.1 Morone chrysops | reverse complement strand
GGGGGGGGGGGGGGGGGGGTACGTGTGTGATGTAACAGAGAAGAAAGGGAGGACACTAACTTGATGATGTGTTTAGTATTCTGGCCCTGTCTCATCCATTCTGTACTTCTGACAAGCCAGCAGTGTTCTGCTCGGCCAATCAGAGACGCTCACTGACTGCTGAACAGCCTGAAGCTCAGTTTGTACATCTGTCACATCTGACTTTAAAATGAGGTAAAACCAGCATCACATAAAGTACAGACTCTCCTACATTATGAGCTCTGCAATTCCTTTCATCTAAAGCTGGACCTAAGGTCTTTGCTGCTGTAGGGAGCAGAGGTCACTGACAGATGTCCTCCACCTCACTGTGTTCTCGGCTCTCTTGCAGTCCCCCAGCAGAGCCCAATCCCAGACATTTTTGGACACCTCTATTTGAGCTGTTTCTGGGGTGACCTCTTGTCCTTGTTCCTTGGGGGTTCCATTTCAAGGCTTGTCAGGTGATGTTTGTGGCTTTCTGTGTCTGATCCAGCTCACTTTAGTTTGTCTCTCTGGCAGATGTTCAGTATTCTCCTGAGGCAGAAGTTAATGAATTTTTGCATCCTGTTTGTTGTTCTCCATGTCTCTGATCCATACAGCATTTCCTGCGTCACACTGGAGTTAAAGGTGTGTATTTAATGTGTAGATTGAGATGTCTTTTGAGCTTTAGGATCTTCCTGAGCATGTTAAACACCATGGCTTCAGTCCCTCTGGTGGAGCGATGGGTGTTTTTAGGTTTGGTCTGCCAGACAAATGGACTTTTGGTCTGATGGGACATTTTTCAGACTATTGGGGTTTTGAGTAATGGCATAGCCCTGGACTTACATGGTCAGAAAGACAACTCAGTATGAAAGCTACTGTTGCTCTGTGTTTGCTGAATGTGTAAATAACACGTCCACCATAACTTGACAACATAACATAATATAAAGTGACAGCATGTCAGTGTTGAGTTTACAGCTTGTTGAGCTGACCCCAAAAATTCAAGCTTTTTTTTGTACCGCTCCTGAATAAAATATATCGACAATTGCTACATACATTTAAAAAAAACTGGAAGCATAAGGTCCCCTGAGGATGAACCCTTATGATTTTTATGACCCCATAAGGAGGTCATGAGGACAAACTTAATATTTTACTTCTGGCAAGGCTCTAAATACTAAATTCATTACTTTGATGTTTGTTCTGTCGCAGCATTTTTATTCTGTGTGACATGTAATGATAATTGCAGCCTCTAAGGGTCGCTTTAGTCTTTTTACTAAGAATAATTTCTCATTTTCATTCAGCTTTTCTAATTCAACAACCCATAGTTCACAAAAGAAAACTAATCATTTGCCCATTTATCTACATCTACATTTGTTCCTTTGTCTGCAGTTCTCGCTCTCACTTCATTTCATTACACACACACACACACACACACACACACACACACACACACACTCTCACAGCAGGAGTCCTCTTTGAATAGACTTGATTGTGGTAATTGAAATTGTCAAAACAAATTATTTGTCTGTGTTGTCAGACCAATCAGGAAAGAGCTGCTGCAACAATAGCTTTCGCAAAAAGTTCTGAACATCAGCACCCAGATACTAGTTTGACACATCCAACACTGTTCGGACCACCTTGTAGTTAGCTATAAAGATCATTAAGGAAATAAGGTACTGATACGCTGAATGGGATCCATTTATTTTGCAGAACCAACAAAGAACTGCATGAAAGACTTTTTGGGTTTGTTTGGGTTTTAAGTTTTTCAAATGACTTATAAGAAGGATATGTTTATCAGTGCCAGTTATTTGTATTTTCATTAAACTTGGTGGAAGAGAGAAGCATGGAATGTGTTCATTGTAATCACAGTATTACCTGCATATCAATATACATTTATATTAATTTGAACCATAGAAAACATGAAGTAATCATTAAAATCATGAACACTGATGATCAGAAAGTGTATTCAGGGGTTCCTGCTGCACTGCAGGCTTGCAAAGGTGAGGTAGGTTGGCAGGAGTTTCACTTATATAATGTAGTTTCCTTGTATAATAGCGCTACATGGGTAAAATTGTAAGGACATACAATCTTTATTTATAACCAATCAGCACTTCTGTGTTTTACGGACCAATCAGAAATATCCCAGCCTATAGGAAGCGTAGCATGAAATGTTTAAATATTGATGCCGGGAGAAATGTTGTTGTCCTTCAGGCTCAATCAAAGGAAGAAAAATATACCATCATCTTTAACAAGCCCGTCAACCCTGACCGACTGCCTCTTCAAATAAAACAAACATGGAAGTCGAGTGTCAGTCAGAATGCAACACTAACTGTACACTGTAGGGTTGAGCCTGAATAGTATTACACTATCAAACATTATTTATGCTTGTGTTTGTTTTCATAGAGAGTTTTATTCATTTGTGTGCTGAGAGTCCAGTGTGGATTCTGTGCTTTGCTGAGTGTTTTTTAACGAGCTCTGGGTATTAACGCCGGCGGATTTTTCTTTATTAAAACTAACTGTTTAAGATGTTTTGCCCATTTTAGCTTAAACTGCAAATACAGTGGCTATCACTGATACACATTAACATACTTTTGTGTCAGACTAGGTTATTGCATTTTCATAATATCTGTCATTTATGAAACATTGTCTACGCTTTCTCATCACTCGAAGTCAGAAGAAATATATGCAATCCAACAATACAGAAATGCACACACTGCAGCCTCCATGCTAATTAAACTCTTCTGGTCCAGTATGCATCTTATACAAGTGTAACACGTGTAAGTGTGATGTAAATGCTTGAAGACACTGAGAAGGGGCCTTACAGTGAAGTAGGAGACATCTTGTGTCCAGCAGGAAAACCTAAACAAAATTTGCACATTCATAGATTATGGAATTTTTAATGAGGTAAAAAGGAGCAGACACACACACACACACACACACACACACACACACATTATTGTTCCAAGCTGGTTATTTGTATTTACGTCTTTATGTCTGGAGGGGATCTTTAAGTTGTTTTGTATTGAAAGCAGGTTGACACCGTCTCATCTGTTTGCTTTATCGATATATTATCTGTAAGACATTAGCTTAGCTTTACTCAAAGACTGGAATCTTTAACAGCTCTCAGTGGACTCACACTGGAAATGACATATTGTGACTTGTTGGTATTTTCTGACATACATATCAAGATAGAACATTTAAATAACACAAGGGAGGTCTATTTTCCCGCTTTTAATGGTGCCTGGCAGGTTCCACCTGCTTCCAGTCTTTGTACTGATCTCTTAATGAAAACAGAAAAGAAGCGTATTTCATGAAATGTTCATTTCAAGCCAAAACAAGTGTCTTTTTTCTTGATTTTAGTGACTTGTTCACTCTTGTTTTAGGATTCTGGTTCTCTCTCTGCCTTTTTTAATAACCTAAACACATGAAACTGCACAGTCGTGATCACTGAATGAAATTCTCTTTGAAACAGATTGTTTGCTTCACTGTTCTAGCTCCTATACAACAGGGATTAACTGTTGGTTTTCATTTATCACAGTCTACAGTAAGACTTACTTTCTTAGGCTTTTCCTTTGTGAAAAGATGAGTTTTACCTTCAGTGGTTTAGAAAATCTGGGTAACCTTCTGGCTTGTTTACAACATGTCTGGTTGTCTACCTGCTCGTGTTTCTGGACCCACTGGACCCATATTGAGTGACGTCAGCATGTTCAGATCTCAGCAATTAACTTTTCTTATTTTGTTAATTGACTTTGTGATGTTTGAGACGGTGTAAAGTTGAATGTTATTATTACTGATAGAAATGATGAACAAATGATAAAAATGAGACCTAGAGTTACTGCTATGTGTGTGTGTGTGTGTGTGTGTGTGTGCTGTCTTTGCCTTGAAATGTTTTGGCTGGTAGATGATGTGCTGTCTGAGTGCAGCAGTGGTGCAGAGGCTGTGTCATTATTATCTCTATGTTATGCACGCAACTTTGTGTGTGTGTTTATTAATGTGTCCTTCAGTGTGTGTATGAAGGTTTTCCTCTGTAGTTTAGTTGCGTGTGCATCAGGAGCTTTGCGTGTATCTTGCAGTGTGCTTTATGGTGTGTGTGTGTGTTTTAGCCCTGCAGCTATACTCACCTGTCAGTCAGTGCAGCGCAGCTCCAGCCAACTCGTGTTGCTCGCTCTGATCCTCCGCCTGCCGCCGCCGACTCAGAGCTCAGAGTCGACTCACATTGATACATTTTTTTTCAACCTACAACTTCACAAAGTCCTTTCACCTAAAAAAAAACACGGCAATGCACATTAGTTTATGCAAAGTCTTACTAGGGGGTTTTTGGAGGCCTTAAGATGCTCAAAAACGAATGAAACTTTACACACAATTGGGTGGCAGTGAAAGTTAAGTATTCTATTGGTCCCGTACATGGGACACGCCCCCCAGAATCAGCCCCAAAGACACATCCGAAGGACACGTGTATAATGTTCGACAAGCAAAAATAGCGTCTTGGACCCAAACCCTAAACCCAACAGGAAGTCAGCCATTTTGAATTCAGTGGTCATTTTTTGCATTGTATTTGAACAAACTCCTCTTCAAATTTGGTCACAGCCATCATCATCAAAGACATTCACGATTAAAACCTTTGCTACTTGTAACTGTACGTTGGATGGCACGGCCTTGGTGTGGCGTCAGATTTCGATAATTCGCCACGAAACAGGAAGTTGTCATAATATGTTTGATTCCCGCCCTGAACACATCTACATGCCAATATATAGTCACAGTGATTTCGCCACCTACTGCCAATAGGAAGTAAGCCTTGTTGGGGATTATGATCTGATCTACATTCAATTTTTATGTGGTGGTCCACACATGATACACTGGCGGATAACGCAGCACACCCCAGCACACAAAGAGTGCGAAGGCCCGCTCATTGCTGCTTGCAGCTTTAATTATACAGTGTTTTCTTTGGCAACCTTTGATGAAAGTGTATTCTCGCCCCCCTAAAGGGAGAAGCGAGAGGCTGTCATTCTGTTGGTCACTCTTCCTGTTGATTGTGGAAGCAGATTATTATTATTATTTCCATTTCATTGTTAGGCGGTTACCTCTAGAGGCTGTAATAATTATGTAAGGAGTATAAGAGGTGAAAGAGTCTGCATAAGGAAAAGTTCTGGGTGGATAGATGGCTCAACATACCAATACTTTCTCTCAGGAAACTGCGGTTCGACTTACTTAAAATTCAACTTACTGAAAATTTGGTGCTCAAATCAAACTGCTACTGTTTCACAATGTTACCCACGTTAACAATGATGTCTGGTTCCTGGTTCTCTCCAACGATCATATATGTAAATATTAAAAACACTATTCTCTGAGAGAAAAATGTCAAGGTTTCAAACTTTTGACAGATGGTAACTTATGAACCAGGCTTTTGATCAAGAGAGGTCGTACTGTTACTGTTTCACTTTTTTATTAATTAATGTAACAACGTCTGTGAGTGAAAGATACACGGCACAGAAACTTAAAAAACAAAATGATACAAAACGTCAAAGTGTCGTGTTTGGTGGAGGATTAGTGAACCACAGAGGAAGTAAACACACACACAGCACTGAGGCTATAGGAGCGTAATAATCAATAATTAATTTTCAGGATTTGTTCTGCTCTGCAAAGCTGACTATGCTGTTCAACTGTGGCAGCAACCTGTGTATGTGTTTAATCTCTTTACATGGATATAACAGCCTGAGACAATGCTCTGGGTCCCCAGTGGGAACTTACACACAGACATACAAAGAGAAAATATTAGTTGTTCACCAAACACAGAGCTAATACTGTACAATATAGATTATATAAATAGGAGGGTTAACACAGATTTGTGAGAATTGATTTGCTATTGAAAAGAACACAATCTTTGTTTTACACTATATAAGTAACAGCCAACAAGGTCGCGACCCTAAATTCATCATATGAAACCTGTCCCACATTAGATGAATGATTGGCCTGACAATATCCAGCACTGGTGGAAATCTGAGGCATCTGCCAGAGCAAATAAAACACAAGAACGCAGATTCATCTGGTTTTCAGGCTAAAACTGAAGCAGAAGAAACAGATCAGACTGTGGTTGAACTGGGCAGCTTCCAGGTTTGAGCTGAAAAAGAGAGCATCCCTCTCATAGAAACTTCTCTGGTTATAAACTGTCAGATAGTCAGTAAAATATTGACTGTAACAGTCGGCCTATATACCTAGATACTTTCCACACTGGACTTCAATTTGAGGTTTATTTTTTTTTTATTTGTTCTTACCACTGGTGGTTTTTCCACTTTATGAACTGACTAGAGCTTTCGCCTAACCGTAACATCAATTTGGCCACAGCAAAATACAATGACAATTTTCTCGTGTTTTCATGACTGGAAAACGTGTTTTTAAATTTCCATTAAAATCTGCATTAAAAGTCATCCTCAGCCATTAAGTTTTGGTTCATAAATCTTCCCCTCTGTTTAACTACAACTCCCCATGCCTGAACTTTTTAAGACTAATTTCCTCCAGTCAGTGTATGTGTGTGTCTCCTGGCTGTTGTTGAAGTCCTTTTCATCCCCACCTTTGCCTGAGGCTTACAGTGAGCCAGGTTCCCAGTTAACATCTCCTAATGAATAGTGAATGCTGTTGTCAGGCCTGATCAGAGGGAGCAGCAGGGAGACGGGTGAGGAACAGGGGAGTTTGGATCGGATGGTCAGGATGATGAAAAAGTACTTTGGTTCTCATCGATCCACTTCTTCAACTCTGTGTCTCAGAGTCTCAACATGAAAGACGAACACACGCTGACACAATCAGGTAAACACTCCAAGAACTAGAATGGTGATTCTTAGGGACCTGCTCAGCGACCTGCTACCAAACACCTCAGCGTCGGCTACGGGGTGATGATGATATCTGACATCACACAAAACTATTGAAGTCAACTTCAGCAGCGGAAAATTGTTTAGGTTTAGTTGCCTGGGCGCTCCTTTAGGTGGTGATCACACTGAACTCAAAAATTTGTGATATATGTAACGTGATGTTTTTTAGCCCCTGCAGCTCTGATCCTGATCACACTGCAGAGTTTTTTTTCCAGTGAGAGGCCTCTTGCTGTTGCTAGGCAACACCTACTCCATTGCCTGTTCTTGATTTGTGTGCCAGCGAGCTACACATGATAGCGATCAACAGCAGCTACATTCAGGCAAAGAAAAACTCATCAAAAGTCAAACAATTCTAAAACTGCAGTTACTACAGCTGCTGATGAGCAGGTATGTCGTTCTGCTCTTCTAATTGGACAACGATGATGCTCCAATCAGTGGTGGCTGCTGATCTTTTACCTGGGTGGCGCTAGCTGCACTGGGAGTCCATGAAAGGTTTGCATCAGAATGCAAATCCAAATTTGCTCAGTTTTCCTGAATTAAGCTGTTGATTCTGAATTAACAATTTATTACCTCATAATTCGGAAATGGAAAAACTTTTATCTGTTTTTCAGAATTTAACAAAATACCTCCAGCAGGCTCACCATGCCTATTGTCGGCTCTCAGCCCCCCTGAGCACTCCAAAATCCATTCAGGATGGGTCCTATTTTTGGGTGGTATCCCACCAGTTGAGAAACCATAGTTTAATCCATACAAAACCTGAAATTAGTCACATCTAAGGTTTGCTGTTTCAAAGAGTGCTGCATGCCATTCTTTCTTGGGACTAGTAACATCCTAGAGTCTCTGCTGGTTGCCTGGCAAGTTGAAGACAGTGTGTATTTATTCCAATGTGCTTCTGCTGCTGATTCAGGATGATGGTCGGCTTACTTGATTCTGTTTCAATATGTGCGATTTTATAGAGCCAGAGCAGTGACATGACTCTAGTCTCCCATCTTTCACTCTTCAAATATGAACTAGATCACCAGATCATGGACATTGTTTCCCTCTCTCATACACACAAACATGCACAAGGGTATTTCCTTGTGCTGGGGCACTGAATGTACACACCCATACATAAAAAAAGAAATACACACTCACAGGCATATGGATATGTTCAGAGAGAAGCACAGACTAACGAACCCACTCACTGGGTCTAATCCTTTGTCACCAGGGCAACCAGACAGCACAAAGCCAAATAACTGATCAGGCACATAAACAAACCCGACCAATAGGAGGTGGCCTCGCTTGGAGGGGTGCTGTAAAGGGACTTTAGCTGCACCCTTCCACTCTCTTTCAAAGTATTTCTGCTCTTTTTTCTCCTCTTCTTCCCCTTCTTTCCAGCATGTTTGTGTTTTGTTGCTACTGTCCACCAAGAGGACAGCTCAGTCACCCTTGCTTTAGAAATCTGCTGCAGCGTAAAAGACAGAAACTTGCAACCAAGGGGGGATTCACTTTCAAGCTTCAAGAGCTTCAAGAGTTCACTTTTTTTAAGGTTGGGTTTGTAGCTATTTGATTGGAGAAATGTGGGAGGAATGTCAGAGGAAGGGATGTGAGGAGAGACACAGAGGGAGGGTGAGAGAGGTCCTAAAGAGGGTGAAGAGATGACAGAGATGTTAAAGAAAAAGATCTGAGTGTCCCAGTGGAGAAATCTGGTAATTTCTTAACTTCTCAGGCATGATATTTACAAAGGGGTGGGACATCCCTGACTCTCACGTCTTGACATGCAGTGGCATGTGAGGACAGCAAAGCGGTGCAGCTTTAAACCCAGATTGACTCGGGAACTCTCAGCCCTCTCAGTGGAAGTTAATAAATGTCACACCAGTTGAGAGACAAGCCTTTTTAACACGGCACTGACTTTGTTTTCTCATTATTACCAATCGAGTGGGAGAGGGGTTATATTATTATATTATATATATATTATATTAGGCGGTCCGTAAGTCCACTGGTGTCTGTCACAACTCCACCATAGTTGAGATGTCCACTGGTAGCATTGCAGAAGCAGAGTTTCTGTTCATTAGCATATTTTGTGCTGTTTTGTTAAATTGTTCTACTTTTGTCTACTTTAGGTTTCCACCAAATTTATGGTGAGTTGTTTTTCCAATATTCTCTGTGTGTAATAGGCATATTAAATGAGAGGGTAGAGGAACCATTGGCAGTATAGCCAACGCGGAAGTGTCTTAAATCTGCATTCTTTCTAATGGTCAACAGGGGGCGACTCACTAGTTACAAAATTGGTCTGATAGTATTGAGTCCTATGTAGAAATGAGCCTACTTTTCACTTTATTTATTAGCTCAGTAGTTTTGATTCTGTAAATGATGGCCCAATTTAGAGTAAAATAGACAATAAAACCAGGTAGCTTTGGGATTTGGCTACCTTGTGGTTGTCATCAAACTAGGCAGATTTTGTTACTGCATTGCTTATTTTTTCACACTAATCTTTTCACAAACATATTTTAGTATACTGTTTGCAATGTCCATTGTTTCCTGCAATGGATGAGTTGAAACCCTCGCCTCTGGCTGCGATGGCCATAATGCCAAACTTTATGCTTCAAAATGGTTCTCCACACACCAGTAAGCGACATCACAGTAGGTTTACTCTGGGGAGGAATGCATGCCAGTGTTGGAAAAGTGCCAGCAGCGATTAAAGTGCAGTGCTAAAGCCACTGATTGCAATCTCTTTGTAAGAGCTGACAGTTGTCCTCTTCCCCTAAAGAACTGTCTACATCATAGTCAGTTCTAAAGGTTAAAGCAGATCTGTAAAGACCCTTCCGACATTACTAGAACTATGCATGTAATTAAAGATAAATTTAAAGAATGTGGCTACAAAGAGAAACAACTGAATGCTGCCGATGCTAAGCAGGTATAATATTAACTATGTTCACCATCTTAGTTTCACATGTTAGCGTGCTAACATAATACATATTAATGAACTAAATAATTAGCACTAAAGCTGAGGCGGATGGGAATGTCATTTATTTTTCTGGTATTGGACATTTTGAGCTGATGATAGAGCTGGTTGAACAAGTTATGGGAACAAAGTAATTTAAAGTGATTACAGTTCATTCTGATGGGAACATAAACAATCCATCCAATAGTTATCGAGACATGTGTAGATTCATCTTCTGGGGACCATTTTTCATTGTGATACAGTATTTTAAAATGTATCCCAACAGCAACTGCATGGCTTATAGGGAGCAATGTGTTTACTGTTGCTTTGCTTTTTACTGGTATGTTGTTGTTGTTGCACTGGGTTGGCCCACATTGCACCAGATCAGTTCCTCCTGTCTGCCTGCCAGATTTCTTAGACTGAAACACCACTAACGTATGCTGTTTATGTGTGTGTGTGTGTGTGTGTGTGTGTGTGTGTGTGTGTGTGTTTGGTGGTGGGGAAATACTCTGATGGTTGGTATGAACCACAGCTTGAGAACTACAAAGCTCTGGCTTTCTCTCCACTTCCCTCATTCTCATCTCAACCCTCCCTCTACTTTTTCATACAAGGAATTTGGGATTAGGAGATCAATCTGTGATCTCTGTACATCTTGACTGTGTTTACCCGTATTCCACTGCGTTTCAATCACATCAAGCTGTCATTGAAATGTCTTTGTTTCTACTTCAACTTTGTTTACTTCAACTAATCACCTATTTAAAAAAAATCTGTGTGCAGCTACAAACTCTAATGGAGGATGTGGATGTGGCTAAATCTGAAATACATTTGAATTTTGACAGGTGTGCAGTCTCTTTCACGTTCCCCTAAAAGATTATCCTTTCAGATCTGAGTTCTGCATGTGTCTGTACAGGTGCTGCAGTGCGGATGCAGCTAAACTCCAACATAACTTATCAAAGGGGTGAGGGGTAATGTGATCACACTGTGTTTGTATGCATGTAACAGCATAAAAGTCAAAGAACTTGTGTGAGTCTTTGAATGGCATCCCTGCCCAAATGCGTGACTGAGAAGAGCTACATGGTAATGCACACACTCACATACACACACACACTTTGTTCTTGCCATCATGCTGTCTTCTAATGGACGGCCAGATCAATGCAGTCCAACTTTGGAGAAACACTTGGGAGCTGTTGTGTGCAGACTGCGGTTGAGGAAGCAGGTTTTCTGTAAGAACTGCTGTTATCAGCGCTTACTTTGTCCATTTGATCCATTCTCTATCCACCAGTTTCATACCATCCTTAATACTGTATCTCTATGGGAGGTGGACAGTGAGGAAGTGATAGTTCAGATTTCTGGACATACGGTTGGTTGTGACAGACCACAGTGCAAAACTTTACATCACCAGCATGCACCAGGTATCTGGATATCATCACATACATAAATCCCGTAGCCTCACCATATTGTAGAACACCTACTCAGGTCAAGGTGTGATTTAAAAGGTGTCTGGGATCTCTGACACACAGATAATGCACCTTTAACTCATCACAGCCCACTTTCAGGCTGCATCATGGCTAAGTGCAGCACTCTCCTCCAGGGCTTTTCTCCTTTTAATGTGCTCCCTCTCACCTCCACCCCTTTTCAATTTGATGTTGATTTAAACCATATCAGGTGTCCCAAGTGTTCGGCACTGTATGGCATCTGATATTGTGTACTTTGGCTCACTGCCATGACTTGCTGGTACACGTATGCCCCTTATCAGCAGACACACATACAATATGACACTCAATGTTGCCAGCGACCTCAAGTGGCCGTAGTGATTATGACTGGAGCAGTTTAAAGAGTGAGCAAATCCACCTAAGGACATGTTTGGGGTGGCTCAAACAAACACAGGACCAATGAAACTGGTGGTTGTGTCCTGAGTCAAACCAAAAGTCACTGTTGACTTATTTTGAAGTTTATATTACTGAAGTTATGTTATGTTCATGACTTGTGTGATATAACTTACTTACTTTAACCTAAACAATGATCTTTTCCTAAACCGAACTAAATAGTTTTGTTGCCTTAATCCGAACCAAACTGAAACTGTTTCACAATGTTAACCACGTCTGGTTATATATGTCGTTTTAGCAGGTTTGAGGTCGTCCTGTTATTATATTTATAGAATCTTGCATTTTTAACAATGGCCTGACATTCATGCCACAGGATAATATCCCAGTGCTCTCGATGACCAGTTCAAGTCTGCCTGACTTGAAATCCTCCCCAAGCCCCAAGAACCCCTTACAGAAATAACCCTTACAAATGATTGTGAATCTGTCACAGGCATAACAGCCCTGATTTAAAATGTCCTGAATGCAGCAGAACTTGACGAGGGTTTATTTGGAACTTTGTCAGCTGCTGTTTCCAGCCCATTGCACAGACACTTTTAAAGCAATGTCTTAACATCTCAGTATGTATTCAGGCCTCTGTGACTAATGCTGTGTGTCCATGAGGAGGGCTGTTGTTACAATGCAGTCCTCTGTACACGCCAATACTGTCTGTGTTTGTGAGGAGCCACTGAGGCAGAAAATGGGTAGAATATAGAAAGAGAGGAGGCGACTAAACAGAGTCATGTCAGTTGAATGGGAATGAGGCAGAGACAGAGAGAGAAGGGAGGTAGGGAGAAAGTCACTGAGAAGTAGAAAGTGGAGAGCAGAGCTAGAGGGAGTAAGAGAGTTAGAAACAGAAAGGAACTCATGTCACTCTTAGCCGTATCCTGTGGTCATGCCCAGGGTTAAAATCATTATACACAAAGAAAGGGAGTCTGTTATTTAATTTTCTTTTTCTGTATTAAACCTCCTTTTGCACTTTTGGCAAGAATGTCAGTAGAACTGTAGTATTTGTTGAGAATATTAAGTGAAACTGCTCTAACTAGATTATTTGCATTTCCAGAAGGAAATATGTATGATTACTGCATCTGCTGCTGCCACCACTACCACAACTACCAACACCTCAACACTCCCGAGCTCTCTGATATCTGTATTTTAAAACACAACGCTTGTGTTGTGAAGAAGTCTGAGAAAAGAGAGAAACAAAAGAGGTAAAGGAGGAGAGGAAGGTGTGTGGGGCAGGTAGACTGTGAGCAGGTGAAGAAGAACGAGGCGATAAGTAGCTGTAGTGTTATCAATACCTGCCCGCCTCACTGCCCAGCGCACTGAGCTGATGTATTTCTAAGACGATTCACACTTCCAGGTTTGTGTGTCAAGAGACTCACAGGGGAGAATTAGTGTGTGTGTGTGTGTGTGAAAGAGTGTGTGTTAATCTCTGAGGCGCTGCAGCCAGTGCTTGTTTGCAGAATAACTCTTGTAAACTTTCCTTTAATGCTTAACCCAACACCCGAATATCCCCAGTTATGTGGGAAAATGCACAGAACAGTAATTCTATCCAGTTGCATAAAAAGACAAAGGAAGTTACAGTTATTGTTCACTTCGACATATATGGTCAAATTTTGATACTAATGTAATGTGTGCCATGTTAGTCAGTCTAATCAGTGTGGCTCCTCAGTGAAGAGTATGGAGCTGCACTGCAGCCTGGAGGTCTGTTAACAATGACAACCAGAGATTAACCTGCAAATGTTAGGATGTTAATAGATAATTAAATTGATATTCAAAGCAAAGAAATTTGTGGAAAGCTAACACTTCATAGACTCACTGTGTCCCTTTTTAAGTGCTGTTCTCTTGGATTTATTCATTTGGAAAACAACCTGTGGGTAGTGGACATGGACCTGGTGAAGGGATATTAAGTGATATAATAATGGATGTGAACACCATCAAATTAAAGCTCACATCCAGCATTGTGACCTCACCGTCACTGTTTCATTTCAGCTGGAGATCAGAACCACAGCAAATAATACAGACTGCACTGACACTGATGACATAAGCAATCAGTTCCCAGTACAGATATGTTACATCTAAACTGATACATTTGTTTGGTTTCAGCGCACTCAGTTTTAAAGTGCAAACTTTTTATTCGTCCAATCAACATGGAACATGTGTCCATTGTGTAAGACCTATGTTGGCAGATAGAGATTGTGCACTCTGCTATATTCTCAACCCATGTTGCACGTTTGGTTCAGTAAACTTGATGAATTATATTGACCTTCTGTCTGCTCCTCATCGACTGAAGTCTGCAGCTCAGACTCTTACCTGAGGCTCTGAGCTCGACTGAACTTCAAAACATTAAACTCAATCCAGCCCTTCATTTGGAAGTCGTGTCCTCTTCCTCAGCGACGGACATGCTGGCTAATGCATCGGTTTTTTTTTTTCAGCGTGTGGTGACACAAATTGATTCTGTCATCTGTCAATCTTTAATTCACACTTTTAACGAACCTTTAATGTAATATTAAAGCCCCCATCGTTCCTACAGTTGGATGTTTGATCTTTACTGTGCAGAATGATGTCTGAGTAGAGTTTGACACTAGAAGGATGTTTATTCATATGCTGAAAGTTTCTCTGAGCTTAATGGAAGTCAGATTTTTAAGGGGAGGGGCTTACGGGCATCATTTGTGAAATCACAAATACTTAAAGGGACAATGTGTAGGAATTTGTCCCATCTAGCGGTGAAATTGTATTTTGCATTCAAACGAATAGTGCTCTCTAGCGCCTCGCGTTTTCAAATGTGTATTGCAACTACGGTAGCCATTATGTACCAAGAAGCTATGACAACATGTCTTCCAATAACACTTCATCGACAAAACTGAGACAAAAATAATATTACAACTTGATGGCAGGCATAAGACGATCATGAAAAGTAGGCTACTGATGGAGGCAGCTAGTGGGCATAGCCTGGCTAGCTGCTATTCACCAACCAACGAGGCTGTTTAGCTTTTAACTATACATGTTCTACTGTTATGCTGCCTATGTAATGACTTACACACCCAAGCAATAAAAAACCTTGTAATTTAGACCGTAACATTGACTTACCTGTCGAGGAGAAAGCAGGCAACTTCAGCGTCCCTTTCAAAGTCTTTCTCCTTCATTAGCTCTTTCCACCTGGGAAAAGCTACCCCGATGTTGACCCTAGTTTTCTGAATACGCCGGTCACGTTGCCTTTTTAATTCCCTTTTTCGCTTTCTTCCCGACGATAATTCCTTGTCCTGTGGCTCGGCATGACTATGATCCTCCATTAGAAACTAAAGTGCAGTGCAGACTTTCAAATGTGCCAGGGCAGTGACAAGCGCCTCTCACTGATCTCCTTCTCCGTTATAGCTGGTTTCAGTCACGTGATGCTGGCTCTGAACGAAAACGCGTTGTTAGCTAGACAGGTAGGCTAGTGCTGTATGTCCCTCTCTGCGATTGTAGTTTTTCAAAATGGCGGAACGACATGGAAGCCTCCATGGACTTGCCCGTCCAATGTATATAAAGATAAGAAATTCTTCGCTTACGAGGATAAGTCAGATCATTGGCAGAGGTAATTTGACACCAATGAGGACACATTTATGAATGAATTGATTTTAGCAAATAAAATACTTAAAATACTACACATTGTCCCTTTAACGATGACCTACATTTGCATATTCATAGACAAATTTTAAAGAAGTCAAATGAGTAGATGTGTGTTTTAAGGTTTTTAATGTGGAAGTTATAATTTTTAGCAGAAAAAAACATATCAGACTCACATTATTGTTCCGAGTTATTTGACATCCCAGTTGCCATACCTCTGTGGTAAATATGGACAGCTGCACACATGCATTTATAATTATTAAACCAAATTAACCAATAATTATTATTATTTTTTATTATTTATTACTTTATACAACTCTGCTAACCAGGAATTTTGGGCCCCATGACAAAAAAATCTAATTGGGCCCCCTCTGCCCAGCTGTTGTCACCACATCTCT
>JAGRRF010004921.1:1546307-1556536 GCA_019097615.1 Morone chrysops | reverse complement strand
GGGGGGGGGGGGGGGGTTGATCTGTAAAAGAGCTGATACAGATGAAAGAGTGGACCTTGGACCTTCAGTCGACCTGCTTGAACCTCTGACCCACTTGCTGTGTTGGTGTGCATCAGTGGTGCAGCATCCCGCTCTGTCGAGGTCCAGGAGTCTGCAGGTTTTCACATCATCCGTTCACAACAGCAGCTGGTTTCTCTAATTAGTCCCGCCCCTTCTGTTCTTTGGTTGAATGTGCACACATCAGTGAAAACAGCTGCTGCTGGGTTTGTTTGAGACTGGAAAGAAAAGCAGTGGACAAGGGACGTCAGTTTATATGATTTAAGGTCAGGACCAGGAGCAGCAAACAGGATTCGAATAAATTGTGGCTCTTTAATAAATCTCAGGTTTCTAGCTGTCAGTTCAGTCAACTCCTGATATGATGGATGCTCTCAGGGGGTTTACAAGAACATCTCTTTCCAGAGAAGAAAACCATTATGAAAAGCAGACAAATATCAAAAGCTCCAGCAGACTGATGTGTTGGCACGATATCGAACTGCTGTTTGTAGAAAACATGTAATAAATTAGTGTTTGATAGAATCTAATGAATATACTGTTGGCTCATCTTACCCAACAGTAACAGATACAGAGAGAGGAAAACAAGAGCAATTGTTATTTTAGGCAATAGTGTGCTTCCAACCTTGTGGAGTGACGAAGGCTTTTCCTGTTTCAACAAGTGAATGGATGGTTGACAAAATGGTTTTCCCACCTTGGTGTGAAATAACTGGACTGGTCTGCTTGGAGCCCTGACCTCAACCCCATCTAACACCTTTGGGATGAACTGGAAAGTTATGAATACAAACTGAAATGAAGGATGTTTTTAGAGGTTTGTCTCAGCCAGTGGGGTCTTATTGTCTGGTTTCAATTTTCACAGTTTGTTTTACAGATTATTTGACCTGCATTGTACATGATGCAAGAAGATGCAGCGAAGAGGAAAATATGGTTGGATTTAATGAATTTATACTGTCTTGGAAATGAATGTATCCCAGCGTTCCTCCTACCATTGAAGGCTTCAGAGGTTATCTCACCAGAAGAACTCAGAAACAAGCTGAAGCACAGAGCTAAAAGAGGCTAAAAGGCTAAAAGGCTCTGTGAGTCCAGGACTTTCGCGTTAAACCTACCCATTTTAATTTGGTGTGACAGATTCAATGTGCAGGGTTTAGGGGCATTTTACGGTATAGTTCTGGATAACAACCCCCTCACCTCATCCCCCAATTCCAAGAGAGTAGGAGAAACTACTGTTTTATTCTGAAACACGGCGGACTCTGTAGAAGAGGACCAGCTCCCTGTGTAGATAAACAGCTCATTCTAAGGTAGTGAAAACACAACAATTCTTATTGTCAGGTGATTATACACTAATGAAAACATACCTCTGAATATTATAT
This sequence comes from Morone chrysops, assembly GCA_019097615.1. NCBI lineage: Eukaryota > Metazoa > Chordata > Actinopteri > Moronidae > Morone > Morone chrysops. The sequence continues at coordinate 1,555,115 of JAGRRF010004921.1, read as the reverse complement.
TACATTTCTGCCAATAGAGCCTCCTCAATGTTACACACTGGACCTTTAATGTAAAACATTTTATAATGCAGCTTTAGGAGCCTCTAAGTCCCAATAGTGGTGTTTCAGAGTTTTTAACAACCTGAGACAAAATAAATTCAGTAAGAAAATACTAATGAAGAAACAATGTAAAATATCCTTTTAAATTTTAACATTTGCGAACTGCCAGGTCTTGGTGCCCTCACTGTAAACAATCTATGTATCAGCCTTTAGGAGCCTATATCGGTCACACTCGGGTTGTAGCTCTTCCTGTCCCCTGTGGGCACTATTCCAGGTCTGAGGTCCTCTAAATGGCCCTCAGGCCAAACAGATAACAAGTCACTTTTCATAAGTAGCCTGAGGAGGAGAGATTACCCTATCCCATGAGCCAGGCAGCTGACGAGGGATGATTTACGGCACCGATGTAGCAGCGAGCAGGAGGGGAGCCCTGTTTATCTGGGGCCGGGTTTTGGAAAGGCGAGCTCAAACTGCAGGAATCCAATCTGTTGAGGCTGGCAATGCGAATGAACAGCTGCGGCCTTTTCTTGCCCCGCCGCTAAATAAGATAAACTAACCCAGTTAGGGAACAACGCAAAAGGCTTCCCGCACTGTCTCAGTGAAGGCTTAGCCAGGCCATTTACCTACACACACACACACACACACACACACACACACACACACACTTACATACGGGACAGATGCAGGCATGGACAGAGAAGCCATCATTCTAACATAATGCAGCAGCCTCAGTCGGGGAATTGAATAAACGTGGAATGTAGCAGAGTGTGAGTACACCCTGCGAGGGCACTCAAACACGAAGAAACGTTAGTGTTCCTTCAAATTCACAGGGACAAACAGGTAGAGAGAAGACTGTGTGGGTTGATACAGAGCAACAGGCTTGGAAAGGAAACTGGTTTGACTAATAACAGGTTTCTGGAAGATGCTGGTGATACTGATCTTTCTATCCTGCCAACACTCTGTGTTTTTGTGCTGATACTGAATATCTTTAAATGTGATTTATTCACGGCAAAAAAGAAAAGAAAAGACAAGTGTGACTGATGCTCCTCTCTGAAAACTTGAAACTGTCATTAGACTGTAAGATTTGCTTTCCCAGACTAGGATTAGGCCTAGTTCGGGATTTTGAACGTTTGTTAGTAAGTATGTCAATTTATTGCTGTACCCTGCTTTCAAATATCAATAAATATATCAGTAGTCTTGTTCCCTGCAGCCAATGGTTGTGTTCCATTGTGCTTAAGATAATAATAACTTAGTGGATGTAATGCTTTTAATACATTTTATTTATAGATTATACAATATTATAATATTTAGTGTTTTTATGATTAGGAATTAATTCTGTGTGTTTGTCTCATATTTAATAATCAAGGACATTTTTTTTATAATTATACAACACAATGTTGTTGCAGTGTCTTGGTGCTACACTCAGAAGAAGATCATTAAATTTATAGTAGAATAAAGTGAAACAAATTAAAACAATATATACCAGCCCCTCCAGGAAGTTGTCATATTTGGATTGCAACAATTAGAGCAAATTCAACTGACTTCCTTGTTTCTACTTGTGAAGATCTCACACATCTCACACATACCAACAATAAGACGATGCAAGGCAGTGCCCTGATTTGTTTTTTGACTTTTCTACCACCAACACACAGCAGAGAGGCTGATACACAAGGAGTAAGTAGACAGTAAAGACTAATCCCCATGGCAGAGGCTGTTGGGTTATAGGGGTAGATATATTGTATTTTATCTCATGGTGGTTTAGACTTAATCATCTGTGACTTGTATTACCATCTTGTCCACAATGGAAATCATTTTTTTTCCTAACGTTTTTATGTTATCCTCAAGATTCTTTTAATGAATATGTATGTATTTCGCAATGTTTGACAAGGTATATATGTATCTATTTGAGATGTCAAATAAATCAAATCAAGAACTGAAATGTACCCTAATAAAATTATTTAATTCTATTTATTTTCTTTTAAAAAGGAAATAAAAGCTCATTAAAGGACATAATTGAAACCAAATGTATAGACAGCTCTAGAGGTCACATCTCGCTTCATTTCATGTAGATTTTGTCCTGTCTGCTTCCTATAAATCTTCAGCGGCTTCGTCCAAGTAAACTGATGTGAACTGCTGTCACACGTCCACGTGTGCAGACTCTGATTGTTGGCAGAAATATATTAATGATTTTTACAAGTTACAAACTAAAGAGCCAAGACTTGCCTGCATGTTTGCCAGCTGGAGCTTTTTAATTATACGCGTGGCCTAATTACTGGTGTGTTTCACATGAGATACTGAAGCTGTGCGGAAGGTTTAACACACAGCTACAGTACTGCACATTTGCATCTTACAAAGCGTGATTATATTTGTGTTGTACAACACTTTGCTCCTGGCTTAATTTAAAGTTTTCACTCAAGTTAGATTTTGTGTTTCAGATGCTGCTGGATGCTAACAGCTGCAGTTGCTCTTAATATCCATCATATTACTTCCAGAGCAGAATGAGTCTTGTATATAATTGTTGGTTGTACGTGCCAAAATGCAGGTAATCTCAGCAGATGCACATTTCATTTGCATTATGTCTGATGATTATTGGCTGTCTGACAGAAGGAAGAGGAGCTCAGGGTCTCACATCTTGTGTGAAAGCTTATGGGTTTCTAAATGAAACGGCTGAGAATGGAGTTCAGCTTCAGGCGGGTTCCTGCGGTTTATTTTCTGCAGCACTCAATCTGTCCACTGCTCCACACGGCTGATGACGTCTGACAGCGTCTGGAAACATATTTTGTGTTCATATGGAAAGAATACATAAACAGTATGCTGCAGGCTGCTGTGCTGTTTTGTGGTTTTCTCCCACAGTCTTCATTGTTTCGCAGCAGTTGCGAGCTGAAATCACTTATTTGGATGTTTAATTACAATAATAGCTCTGCTGTAACCGCCGCGTGCCTGGCGCTTCTTTTGGACTCTGGGGAAACGTCGTCCAGAATCCTGGATGCTATAAATCTTGTTGCTGTTGTGTTTTGCAACCTTTTAAAGCTCCACATTATTCATTTCACTTTTTAAATCTCTTCTGACTTGGGATCAGAATAATTTAGCCTGTTTACACAGAGTGAATGTGAAGGCTAATTCCTCACAATGCCTGGCCCTGATTGGCCAACAACAACAGTTTCTCTGTTTTACAGTAACTGAAGGAAAACCTGCTGAATGGAGGCTCACCTCTTGTTGTGTCCTTTGGTTTGGGACCCCTTTTTTACAAACCATGTATCTTTCAAACATTGTGACACCAAAATTTTATTTTTCAGACAGACAGATAACAGGAAAACTAACTTTGTTCGAGACCAGTCTCATCTTCAGTTAACATCTTTACTAGAACTTAACTAACTTTTCGAACTGTCTTTGGCACAATTTGCCCAATGCGTCATCTTTGGTATGTTCACATTACACTGCAGCTCTGTCTCCAGTTCACTTTAATCAACGCTGATATGACTGTAGGAGGCTTTTTCTCTGTTTTGGTGTGATCTCCAGCAGACTTCCAGGTCAGAGGTCAGTCAACCAATGAAAACAGTGATGCCATTATTCTAGTGATGTTTTTTGTACAGTACCACTCAAACTACAAACTATAGCATCACTCTTATACTTTGTCTACATTCTGTCACCGTTCTGCTCAAACTGTATTTATTTCCCACATCTGAACCATGACCTCCGAGCCTTTCTTGGGCTGAGTTGGACAGAAGGCTAATGTGACCATTAGCTTCAGTATCAGTCATTTCAGCAAGTGCCAAGCTTTCTAGTGGCTGTAGTTAGGGATTATTTTAACCTAAACCAGTATGTTTCCAACCATGAACATGTTCAGAAAATGTTTTGCTAATTTGACAGTGTAGAGCCGCATACGCATATGATACCTATCAGCGCCTGTATGGGGCGCCAAAGGAAAGAGAAAGTGTCAGTCTTTGACAAGTTGGGTGAAGAACAGGTCACCACCACCACCACCAGTGTCTGGACTCCATCGGGGGGGCTCAGGGTTTCTTTTGAAATATGATGACGTCACAATGGGGTCTAATCACCCAAAGGATTTTACACATCTTTATTGTGCACGTCAATAAATATTGTTCCTCTTAAAGCTGCAGTAGGTAACTTTCACTATACTATGTACATTAGTACATGATAATCTGTGAAACAATCCTCCTCCTAGTGCTCCTGATGGCTCCAGGCCTGAACGAAAACGACCAATCACAGCCAAGAAAGATACATTTATTATTGAAAGTCAAATATCAATGCTGAGAATGAGACTCAACAATCAACCATCTTCAAGCCTCCAACCCGTCTTTCTATCCTTCTTGGTTCTCACTGGTTGTTACAAGCAGTTAGGAGCCAGAGAAACCTGTTTTTCACACATTATCCGTCTCATGTGCTACTGTCAGGATAAAGTGAAAGTTTCAGCAAATATAACAAAAAGTTATTTTTATAAAAAGTTAGCTGCTGCAGCATTAATTAAGTCTCTCCAGATTGAAATATTATCCTACTGGTAAGGACTTCAGATGAGAAAATGTTTATATGTGTCATTATGGAGGAAATTACCATTTGTCAGTTAATTTGGAGGACTTGTTAGAAATGTTTGATCTTTTATTGGCCTACTGATTGATAGATCGATTGGTCGGAGTTTAAATTAACATTTAAATTCCAATTTTAACTATTTTATGAACTACTCATTTGCTCGTGACAGACTTTGGATCTTAGCTATCCTCCTGATTTTAGATATTTAAAGAGGAGCAAAGATATTTGTGGAGCTCAGATATGTTTGGCTAGATGAAGTATTGTCAGTGTTTGATTTTGAAGTAATCCAAACAAATTCAGATTAGATTACATTTCTTCCAATGGATTAAATTACTAATTACTAATATAATTAAAAATGCCATGTAATTTGTATTCAGTAACTGACTACATTTCAAAGTAATCTGACCCAACACAACATGATGTAATAATGCTTGGAGGTAAAATGTTAATGAGCAATTGTACTTAACTTAATTAAATTACATTTCCACACAATCACTAAATTACTTTTTTTTTTAACAAAGCAATATCATATTCAAGAAACACTTCATTATACTTAATATCAATTAAGCCACAATGCTAAAAAAACAACAACAATATTATGAAATTATAGTTAGTGAGCCACAAATAGATTTTCATGAATTTAAAAATGAAGTTTGAAAAGCAGCAAAGAGGTTTTCTGTGGTATGATGAGGATTTCTGTTCAGCTAGACTTTATTCATGTAAAAACAGGTTACTTCAGAGTCCATTTTCAGGCATTAGTATTCCGGTCCAGGCAGTACGTTTTCCAGGTCACCACCTCTCCCTCTCTCTCTCTCTGGGTGGGATACCTTTTCAGCGTCAAGTAAAATGTGAAGACAAAGAATAATTTGTGTTCTTGCATGTAATACTACTGCAGTGATCTGCTGTCACATGGGCAGATTAAAAGATGAATAACAGCTCTCGACTGATGAAGCCCTCAAAGTGTGAGTACATTGACTGTAATCGAATTTCTGTCAATTAAAGTGCCTGCAGTGATCAGAGGTGTGATAGAAGGTTCCATCTCAAAACTGTCCCACTCTGTCAGACTGCTGAACAGCACTTATGAATGGCAGTCTCCTGTATTCTCTGGTAAATATGACTGACAGCCGTCCCTTCCAGGGCTGAGCAAGGCTGAGTGTCCATCTTTCCAGAAGCACTGCAAATGTCATTCTGGCCTGTCAGAAATGTAAATTATCTATAATAATATTCCACTTTGAAATCTGTATTCCTAGTGAGGCTGAACTCAGAGGAGCAGGAGCTGCAGGCTTATCGCTGTCCTTGGTGCTGAAAGGGAGGCAGCTGGGTTGTGTATTTTCATGAATAGGCTTGTTGCTGTCCTTGGTGCTGAAACAGAGGCGGGCCAAACAACAGTGCTGAGTAGGTTTTTTTGAAAGGCGTTATGCTCATTTTCAGGTTCACGCTCACATGTGGGGGTCTACTATCATAGATTGCGTCAGTGTTCAAAAATACATTATTTCTTTGATACTGGCCACTGCTGCAGCACCTCTGTTCACTCTCTGTCCGACCCACTCTGTTTTTTTTTCTATTAAGTCTCTTTGGGATTTGTCACTTTCTGGGCCTTTTACATGCACAAATCTATATGACACACAGAACCCTTACCCGAAGCACAGGACAAACCCCAAAAAGACAAATATGGTAATGTGATGCTGTTGGACTACTGTTTTGTAACTTTACACATGGTCTGAATTTGGATGAAGTATTTAAGACTGACTTACTTTATTTTGCTAAACATTAATAAAAATAAGGAATCAGTCTCAAGAAGAGATTAAAACACTGACCTAAAGGCTTTAGGGCCGAAGCTTATGAACAATCTACATAGACCAGACAGGAAATTAAAGGTAGTCATACATAAATACACACATTCACACTCATATATACAGTACATAACAGTGGTGGAAACGACTAATTTAATTAATCTATGCCTAGGGATTTAACACAATAGAAGTGATTGGCTATTTATTTTTAAAAAATCAAATCAAATCAGCAGCAACATTAACAGTTGTCATAGCGATTATTCCCCCAGAAAGTAGTTTCAATGCACAGTATGAGGTCTACTGCATAGAAATGTATGTAAATACAGTAAATCTCAGTAAATGAAGGATTATGCATAAATACACTGAACACACAGAAGAATAGAGGTATTGCCATTCATAAAAATATTATTCAATTTTGAATGACTAAAATCCTTGAATATTTTCACACTTGCACTTGGCAGCAGATGCTAATAACAAAATGTGAGAATATTGTCCCCCAGTGAGAGTCACGGCCTCTATAAAGCCTTTCAGAGATTAATAGGTCCAGCAAGAAGCCAGAGTTTATGGCTGCAGATTACAGAGGCTTCTAAATCCTCCAGTAAACCAGCCGCTTTCTCCGATTTTCCAGCCAGCTAGAGCTCAGGGACCCAAAGCCAGAGACGGCTGGCTGATTACCTGCCAGAGAGACGAGGAGGCCTGATAAACTTAACAGCTACAATACATTGTGTTTGCATCGGTGGCAAATGAATTGCATTTGGCTGCTGGCTGGTGTGAAGTTCCCACCGTGCATGTAGCATAGAAATGTTTGCAAATACACTCGAAAAGGCCACAGACTCCAAATCACACTCATTTTTCTAACTTCAACAGGATTTCCCCTTTTCTGTGGCACTTATTAACTCTTCAGCTCAGCCGGAAATTCAATAATGTGACCATGAGGACCTGAAGCATATGCATGCAGTGAAAATAAATGTTTTAATAAGTACAGTTTCTATATGTGAAAATGTCAAATAATGCTTCTTGAAACTGTTTTTTCCTGTGTAGATTGCTGTCTAGCTTTGTATGTGTTCATGTACAACAAACACCTCCTGCTGCTTCTCAGCCGTCCTCTGGCTGTAAATAGTTCTTTACAAGCCGACTCTTTTAAAGTTCCCATCAAACAGTACTTTGAGATGTCTTTATTGTTACACAGTCCCTGATTAATTAAAGGGAGCAGAGGCTGAATCGTTTGTTCTCACTTGTTGGTGCAACAAGGAGTTATTTACAGGAAGGGGAAGACTGGTGGAGTTCAAACCACATACTGGCTCCTACACACTTCACAGCCTCATTCTCAGGTTGTCAAATACAAACGCCAGCAATGTTCAGTTAGTTGCAATCTGCAACTTCACCACTAGATGTCACTACAGCCTGCACACTGGACATTTGAATAGTTAAAAAAAAAAAGAAAAACTAGAGACCATCTTGCGAATGGATGACACCAACCGTGCCCTTTCTCAAACTCCTTCTTCATTTCATCTCAACTACACACTTTTTGTTACTACATCTTGCTTGGTTGTGACTCTACTGCATTGACAAAATCTGACAAATACTGAGCAAAGTACTGCAAATGGTGTCAGAAATAAATGGGTTCCTAGTTTGTCAGATATGTGTGTCAGAGTTTCTGCTTTCACGCTAATACAAAAGTAGATTTTAGTTTGTGCTGCTCACAGCATTTGAAATATTCCACAAACAGTGTCCCTGCCACCCTGAATTACCCACAGAACATGCTGTCATATTTTTCTTTTGAACTATATCTTTGGCTTATGTGCACCACAATTTTCATTTGCCTTTCATTCAGACAGATCTCTCAAAACCTGGATAAATGGAAAGTATCTGCATGGGTAGAAACTACCAGAGGGAAGTGAGACAATGTGTGTTTTTGTAATTTGGATGAACTGAACCTTTAATTGAGCTACTTTTCTCGAAACAGACAGACAGTAGGAGTAGGAGAGACTGAGGAGTATTAAATTCATGGAGGTTCGATCCTGAGCTCACAGAGGCACCAGAGGGTCCAGAGTCGGCTCCTCTACCCTCAGCGCTTATTATTAATTAAACTTGTTGAAGTTTGAGGCTCCCCAGTCTACTGCTGCGAGGAGAAATATAAACCTCACATCAATCCCCCCACCGCGTCTCTGACAGGTGCAACAAGAATCATTCTTAATTGAAAACGCCTGACTGACCGCAATTTCAAAAACTAGATGATTGATTGATCAAGCTCAGAAGCTAGGCAGGCATCCCCTCGCCGTCCCGCGTGGAGGGCCGTCAGATCCATGGCGAGGACTTGATGCTGAGCACAGTTCATTCGGATACTCAGCGAGCTGAATGAGCACAAGCGGCCTGGCAAATTGAAGTCTCACTCGTAGGAAAGGTTTTCTTAATTGTGCGTGACAAATTG
>JAGRRF010004921.1:1520559-1532558 GCA_019097615.1 Morone chrysops | reverse complement strand
GGGGGGGGGGGGGGGGTCTCTCAGCCACTCACTTCGCCCACCCCCAGCTCGTCTCATCTTGTCAGTTTGTTTCAGCTGAACTTCTTTCTGGCTTCCCTTTCTCCAGCTTTCTTCTTCTGCTCAATCACATCTGTCTGCCTCCTTCTCTACACATACCTCCACACAATTATACAGCTACCAAGCTCATACTCCTCTCTACGCTCTTCAGTCACTATTTTTAGTCGTTCCTATGTATGTGTTACGTATAACAATATTACGCAGATCAAATCTTTACTGAAGAGTTTAAACATCATTCATTTGAATTCAACCAGCTATTTTCTCTACTATTGAATGTCAAACATTTTCCATGTGGGAACAAAATTAAATACAAACTCATCACAAGGTACGTTCATTTTTTAATGGATTTACTTGCGGACGTGAAGTAATTTTGAGCACTATGCTATGAAATTCAAATATGGTGAACTATGATACGCACATTTCTGCTGTTGAGCTATTTCAAACTATCCTAACAGTGCTGACTTTTTGAAACTGGTCTGTGGCTTTATGAGAACACACAGGTGTGAACAGGCACTTAGAAGTATTAAAAATGCATTGATACCCATGTGACAAGTGGCAATCTTTTAAATAAATATCTGTTAAGTTATTGCTGAATTAGGTAACACAATGAATAATAAAAGTATTGCAATGTTTATATATTTGCAGTACTATGAACTGGGTGTCTGTATTATAGTTTTTCTCTGTTACATACACGCAAAAAATGCAACTGTGCATATAATTCTTAAAACTTGATGCTCGTGTATCAACAAGACTGTCGACTGCTAAACTCTGAGTACAGTTCCATTGTTTTCACTCAAACAGAAATTCATCATCTTTGCAAAAGTCCAAAGACTTGGAGCTTTTGTTCTGGGAGTGTAGCCACAGACACCTGGCTCAAAACACTCCAGTTGTATAAATAGTACCTAACTTAGAATACTTAGGGTCAGTGACTAAACAGACATTTATTTAAATGAACTGCTTAGTGCTTAGTTTACAGTGTTAAAACAGAGAATGAAAACATAAAAAATAGCCATTAATACAAGTGCACAGTAATAGAAAATTGCCGTTTCTCTAACAGCCTATTCATAGGGTTTTTGAATGATTCCAGGTTTTATATCTCTAGATTGAGTGTGTTAGTGCTCCTAAAACATCAGTGCTACACATGCTGTCTTTTAAGATCACTCATTGAGAGTGCATTTATTTTCCAGGTAGCTTGATTGTGTTAGTTTTACTGTGCAGTTACTTTGTGAATAGACAGAATAGTCTTCCTCAGATCTTTACAGTGCTCACTGTTCTTCTCTCCTCTACGGTTTGGTCCAATACCTATTGCTCCATAAATCCTATTCTGTCAATACCAGCAGCCATAACGGCCTGTCCTAAACTGCCCGAGTCACTCATACGTGGGGAATTTACATCAGGCCGTTGTGAGACTGCAAGATCGGCAATGGGCTCATATTTCCTCTTCATCACAGCTAACTGGAGATGAGCTGACAGCAGTAAGAGCTTCTGTGGTATGATAGATCAACAGTGGGCCATCTGCTTGTCATTTCTGATTGGAGACATAAATGTAGCTCTCTGTCTTTTAAAGTCCCCGGTGACTGAGATCGTTCAGATAGGAAAGGGTCTAGGAGTTCGTCCAGAGATGAGGAAAGAGAGACGCTGCCAGACATGGACTCCATTGATCTGTCCTGGCTCTATGGAAAGCAGCAGATTGTCCTCACTTCACACATGCACATACACACAACTAAACACTTGATATAATTAAAGGGGTTTGATTTTTGCCAAATTTCCACAGCAGGGACAATTAGGTTTATTACTGATAGCCAGAGGCAGCTCAAAATGTTAACAACCCAGGATCAAAACCACAATTACCTTATTTAAAACGGCAGTCACCCAGCTGGCAAATAATATCTGTAGGCGATGAAAGGCATGAGAGGCCACAGCAGAGAATGGCCTCTAGATGAAGTGCGTGGTGTTTAAAAGTGTGCAGGCAGTGCAGGCGGTTGTTGGTGGTGCTGGCAGAGCTGGCAGTAAGGAACTGAAAAGATAAGACTGTTAAAAAATAATGAGCTGAGTGGGTTGTCCATTTATTTGAACTACTGATCTCATGATCTCTTTTCTTAGCTCAATAGATGGGTACCAATTGAGTCACAAATCAAAAACCTTCATACTTCTGTAAAGTTTGGCTATACTTGAACCTTATCTCCCACCATCCTTTTGGGGATGGCTCATTTGAATTTTAACAACCTATTTTAATTGTTAGGCTCTCTTGTGATGAATTTGTAAGGGAACCACTTGAGGCTAATTTAATATATAAATACAAGCTTGACTTGCAAAAGGGCATAAAAGGACCAGCGTGAGCAATGGGATCATTTGAATACAGCTCAGCCTTTCAAGCATGTAGGAGGAACTATAGTGGTTGCAATAAACCAGGAAGCCTCTGTCTATTGATTTGATTGATTTATACTGGGTATAAATGCAGTGAACTACATGGTACAATGGTAAAACAGATTTTAAAAGCCATATCGCATTGGGATCTACTGGACTGGCCTATCAGTCAGTCATATTTTACATGCTTGTGGGTATTTATCTGCCTCCCAGTAGGATTAGCTTTTGATTCAAACAGAAACAACTTGTTAATTTATCTAGATAGCGAACCATCTTTATTTATGCTGATGACATGCTCTATTGCTTTCCAGCAGGAGCCAAAAGCTTCATGGGAGAAACGTATCGGTGGCCCACGATGCCTCTGACAGATCTGCTCCGGCGCCAACATGACAGATGAGATTTACAGAGTGGTTTGCTGTTATTCCTTGAGCATCTGGATTTAAAACCGCTGAAGTGGGTTGAGTTGGTGATGGTGGTGGGGGAACTTGGCAAAACGATTGCAGATAAGAAGGGGTGTGTTTGATGATTAGTTTTTTTGAGAACACTTGGCTTTAGAAAAAAAGCAGGTATCTTATTTTGATACCATACGGGTCATTTGATGTGCTGTTTTTGACAGGTAGAGATAAAAATGTTCCAGCTGGAGTCATAGATAGATGAGGTTTGAGGTCATTTCCTGTCTCTTTGAGCTGACATAACAGCGGTAGCTAACCAACGTGGCAAACTCATATAAGCCTCAGCAGACCTGTCAGCGCACAATGAAAGAACAAGTCAATCTAAGTCACAGCTGCCAGCACACAGCAAGATAATGTGAAAAAACTCAGGATAGAAATTCACAACGTGGCAGACCTTAAGATAGTGGTGTTCCAGTAATCTTCTAAAACATGAAAAAACAAGACCTGACCTCTGTTTGGCAATACTTTGTGTTTGGCCTCACTAAGCCAAGAAAACAGAAATTGTAGACACATTTTATTTGATGTGTTGGATTGTTTTCAGTATTTAAGACTTTTGTAGAGCTATTCAACCAAATATTTAACCAAGACAGTTCTTGAAGAAATATAAATATATGGCTTATAATACAGGTTTTTATGTCGAATAGATTAAATAGGAAGACAGATGCAGAAGTTCACACTGTTCTGAAAATAAAATAAATATAATAAAAAAAACAAAATTGTGTGGTCAGGTTTAGGCCTGTAACTAATGTAATTTTTATGATAGATTCACCTACAGATTATGTTCTCAATTAGACAATGAACAAGTTGGTTTATTAAAGGTTGCGTCACTGTTTCAGTTGATAAGCTGGAGATGTCTGGCATTATTTAAACATGATGTAAAAGACACACACATACCTAAGTCCAACTAGGAAGGGTGCTCAATCAAGCAGTCTAAAGAACAGAAAAATCCACACTCTGAATAGAAGTACAAGGCTCTACCTCAGACGTCTCAAATGTCTCAAAGTTTCTATTTCTCTGCATTATTCAAAAGAATTCATCGACTGTCATAGTTGCCAATTTTCTATCATTTAGATGGTGGAAAGTAACAGTGACAAGCTGTCAAATGTTTCGGGTTTGTGTATTGTGGTTGATTAAAGGTAGAGACTTTGGCTGTTAGATTAATTGTGTTCATTTGCTGCTCTGCTTAATCTATAGCTGTGTATAACCTCTTCTGAATAACTGGCCAGATGTAGACACTGTGACGTTATGTCCCTCATGTTTTCCAGAAGCTTTAGCAGAATTTGACATCAGAAAAAAGTTACAGCAATTGGAGGCTTGTATGCCAATGTCAGACTCTGGTGTCAGTCAGAAACAAAGTGCTTTGAGCCCATCAAAGTAGATACAAAGAGACCAGTTTCTAAAGACACATGAGCAGCAAGTAGACCAGAATGAAATGCAGCTGGAAGATAGGTTGAGGTTTTATGTAGAAGACATCTGACAGGAGAAATTCTTAGGTGTTATTATGGTAGTGCTGCTGCTCTCTCCACCTACACACACCTAATGCGACAAGTTCAGACTCCTCTGGGGGTTCTCGGAAAGCTCTGCATGTATGAAATAGGGGAAGTAAATGAGGCAGGTTGAAGGAAAGCGGGTTCAACAGTCATCACAATTACATCACAATACAGCTGACATTACAGACTGATGCAGAGGATGTTTCCCTTACACAGTTACTGAGGACGGCAGGTTGAAGATGGGAGATTTGAGTCCCAGTCTGCACGAAAGTCATGCTGAGGGATGTGATGAAAGTGAAGTTCTCTGTGTGTGCAGATGCACAACCTGCTGATGCTGAGTGACCAACAGTGGGGATGTTCTTCAACCTAATGTCTATAGTGTAAAACTCTCTGCAAACAGAGGAGAACTCATGTCTTTACTTATATTGTTAAGGTGTATTCACACGACTTGTTCGAAGCGGCTGTTTCGAAAATGTTGGGGGATATGTGAACACAGCAATCGCACTCAAATGTGGGAAAACACAAACAGGCTGAAATCACCTAACCTAGACAGTGGTCTCGTTCCACTTTCAGAAGGGCTCCACAACACCAGGATTTTGTGATAGCACATATGTGATTTTAGCTCGATTTCAAAAACTAAAATACTAATAAATCCATGTGCTGATGAATTCTTCAGGAAGTGATTTAAATTGATCTCCAGCCGAGGTCAAAAGCTGTTGAAACAAATGTGCACTTTGTCAGTTCATGAAGTCCATTAAAAAGTGACAGTAATAAGGCCTGAATCATTACTGTAGAAGACACCACTTTTTCATCCTTGCTGTCTACCTATTACTCATAACGTGGTTGATTTGCAGTCTAATAATACTAATAATATGTCTCCGTGAGCTCTTTGTGACAACAAAGAACATAAATATAGCATAAAAGTGCTGCATAAACTTTTGTAAGCCAACAGAATTTGATTTGGGGGTCCTGAAGATGAAGGATGACAATCGTCAAAACTATCCAATCAGCAAGTCAGTCAGTACAACTAAGTCCATGAGAACAGGATCCGGACCAGAAATCAAATGCATGAATTCTTTTCCTCTTGGTCTGGGCCAATTGAACTGAAATACATGTATACACTCTTTATTGAGATAAATAAAGAAGAGACATGACTCTTGTACTGTTGTACTGGTGTTTCATGCCTTACTGTCCTGAATGTACCTCCTGGTGTCTGCTGTAACAACACTATGCATGCTCAATGAATTTTCTTGGGATAAATAGTGTGAATTCTGAAATCTGGGCTTTTAATGACACACTGGAATCAAAGCCGAGCCGACAAACAAGATAATCCCACCAGGACTCAGATCTGGAGAAGATAAACCAATATGTCATTCCAGTTTTGGCCCAAGGCACATTCATTAGTGTTTACACAATCCTCGGCGAGAACAACAAGCTGGCGCCCTCACCTCAGAAAATGAGATGAAAGTGATTACACCTTGAAGAATACATTGCAAGAATTACCTCGCTGCTTAGTCGCCGCCATTTATAAGGCAAGCGCTTCCAATTATCCAGAACATGCCCCGCCGGTTAAACTGTGCAATTATCAGCTAGATGGAGTCATCACCTCAGCAAGGCTCGGAGGGTGCGGCCCTCGTCTTCCCATGCCTCTCCTGATTTATTAACCTCTCAGAGGCAGTCGAAGCAAACAGTGGAAGTCAACTTTCATGAATCATTGTTGCTAGAAGAGTGGGAGTCGTACCTCCATACAATGCAATACAATTTGAAAATAATTTATGGCAAGCAGCTTCTCTACTGAACTCACAGCAGCATAACATAACATGGTATTAGTTATACACAAAAGACAATGAATGCAGGAAATAAGCCAGGAGACTGCAGTACTAACAACCACTACACTGTAACACGCTCACACACACTATAATCAGCACAATGCAGAGAACTGAAATCCAGAAAAAGAAATGGAATTAAAACAGATCACACAAACAGATGTTGTCTCTGGACGAAGGTCTGTTTGTGCAACCAGCAACACCTGCTGACGACTGAGAAATATGGCTCAATCTGTGGTGATAAGAGCTGGGAAAGAGCTTCTGTATTTCTTCACTCGATACTGAATTTATGGTCAATGGTGATAAAACTGTTGGTTTCTGTAGGAGGAAATGGAGGTTTGCAGCTGTAGCTGTGACTTAGTCGGCCGTGACTATTTGAATACAGGTGGTTGTAGATTCTCAAAAGAATTTAAGCAATTTAAAAAATTGTTTGAAAAGGGTTCAACCATTGCCATCAGCGTCCAAATCAGCATTCCAACCAGTATTCAATCCAGCAGTGTTTCCCATGTAGACTTTACTTAGATGGGCTGCCCAGCTATATTAAATGCCAGCTAATGGACTCATTAAGACCCTGTTGAGTGGTAAACCTGAAATCCAGTCACATCACCTTGTGCCTTTTGTATGAGGTCTAATAATGGCTACAGATGACAGAGGTGCAGGTGTTCGCCCTGTGTCATCACAGTGTATTACACAGCTTCTGCCTGGCACACAATGTCTCTGGAGCACTGTGAAGTCAACAGCTCACCCACATAGCACCCACATGAACTGTGCAGAGACATGGGTGGGCCGGCGACAGGGCTCGCAGCTATCAAAGCCTTTCAACTCAGAGGCTGTGACTGCAGCTGAGTCATTTATTATTCTGTCTGTCTTTCTCATTGTCTCACCCCCTCTGTCTTATACCACATCCACATTGAGCCAGTTAAATCTCAAAACACATTTTTCTCTCAATTCTGTCCTTCAGTCCACTTTAAGATGATTTTTTTTTCACAGACAGAAACTGAGCCTTTCAAAAATAGTCTCCAGAGTGGGTACAATCTCTGTTATTTTACTGTGTATTGGGGATACTGTAGAGCATTTTGCGTGGTTGCTGGTTAAACAGACAACTTCTATCACACAATAACCTGTATTTATATTAGTTCTGCAACAGGAAATAGTGATTTGATGGACGTGTCAGTGCAGTAGCACAGGAAAAAGTGGCTACCTGGTTAAATGGGAGAAATATGTAAATGGTAACAGCGAGTTCAGCTGTACAGAAATCCAATAACAGCGATTACCAAGCGAAGAAAGAGACTGAACAGAGGTTTAACCAGCTGAGACTCAGCAGAGGAACCAGACTCTGTCTCACTCTTTACCAGATGGTCTGTGATAAGCACTTTTGTAGTTGGCTGACTGAACAGAGGAAGGAGACAAAGACATTTAATAGTTTTCCTTTTTGTGCTTCTTGTGAGATGCACGCAAACTCTGGTAACCGTGGGTCGCAGCGCCTGGTGCTGACCTGTGTGTCAAGCAAGCTGATTGGTTGATCCAGCATCCTGTTGGGAAGTTATTTTTTCCCAATATATGACAGTCATATTACTGCCACAAGTTATTTTCCAATAGAGCATAGCTACTAAATTCATCTTCAAGGTGATTGATTTCTTGTACGTTGTCTTTACATGGTGGTCTGATTAATGTGACTCTGCTTCCTAGCAAGGTTGTCAGGATACCAACATTTTTAACATTACTAGTATAATCTTTCAATGCCACATAAAAAGGAGAAATAAGTGAGCCAGTTTCTTTTTATGGTGCACACTGTGCCGGTACAGAATAAGTCGGTGAACACATAACGAGGACCGGTTGATTTTCTTCCCCGTTGTTTCTTCTGTGTATCCTTGGGTTGAAAATCTGATTGTAGATCTGTTTTCTCTTCAGTCCTTTCAGTATCGACTGTATTGTTTTAAACTCATGGTATTGAAAAGGGTCTAAGTATTGATACTTTTGACAGCCTCACTTCCTAGGTGAAACATGTCTGAACATTGACTTACATGCAGAGTGGAGAAGCTTTATTGTTGACTGAGACCTGCTGGTGTGGACTCTTTACATGTTAACATTAATGACAATGGTTAAGTGTGGTCTCTTTCTTTCTCTTTCTTTCATCCTACGTCTGATTGGTCTCCTTGATTTCCCTTTCAACATGGATCTCTCTCATCTGTTTATTTCCCTCTTTTGCCCTCTCTCCTTTCTCCCTTTTCTCTCCCACTGGATTTGTCTGTCTCTCTCGCTGCAGGAACTCTTTGCTTCATTTAAATGAGCTGCTCATTAGCAAAGCAAAGAGACGACCAGCCAGCCAACCTCCTGCCTTCTGCAGCCTGTTATACACTTCTGTCTTTCGCTCATTCTCTTTCCTCATACTCTCTTCTTTTTCTCCATTCCTCTACGCTCTCCCTAGCTCAGTGTGACTCTTTACATGACGAGCACACTTGGCTAAAGCACATTTGGATATTCCTAAGAATTAGTATGAAACATAAAAAACCTGCATGCCCTATGTACAGGTGATTTTCCAGTCCATTAGTCATCACCTATTTGCCCACTAACCTTTCTCAGTTCACTTAAATTAAACCTTTTTTCAATTAGCTCTGGGGATATAGCCATTCAACATATATGTCTTCACTGATGAATGTCACTAAGGTGTATTTACTCCCATTCGTCCTACAAACCAGATAGCAAATGTCTGTTATACGTCCTCTGACAAGCAATACATTTATTTAAAAAACAACTACAACAATACAACTTACGCAAATATAATGCTAATAAAAAAAACTAATTGTAACATGTATAAAATGAGAATAACTCAAAGTGCGTCCACTAACAGTAGTTGTTTCTGCCACTGACTCAGTGTCTGACAGCATTATGGAAAGGATCCCTACAGAGATAGACCTTCACTATCAAGCAGCTGCAATATCACTGTCGCTTGCCACCACACTCCATAGACAAAAACACTCATCTTACCTTCAGATCATCGTAACATCGTAAGAAAAGCAACAGTTTCAGGGAGCATGACGTCATTCTCTGCTCAGGACGATATCACTCCACTGTACCTTTACATAGCTAAGAGTTGTTTGCTTCATTGTCCATTATATTAGCTAGTATTTTTTATCAGACATATAATACCTATAAGGTAAAAATAGTGCCCATCATAAAAGATAAGAGCCCAAGGCGATTCATCAGATGAAACTTAAATGAAACTTAAGATGACCTGAAACTCAGGTCATCTTAAATTCATGTTAACAAATGACATTAAAGCTCCCCATAAATAAACCTCACTCTCCTCAACCAGAGACTTACAGAGTTTGAACAGACTGTTTTTTTATCACACTTGGAGCACATACACATATTTCCGTCCTCAACATGCTGTGCACATACAGATTAAACCTTTACTAGTCTGACGTGGGTGGATGGATATCACCTCCATCCACGCTAAAGGTTCCTATTTTTACATTAAAGTGGGAAGTAGACGGTTGCACTTGCATCAAGGTTACACTTATTTCAGCTCATGGAATGTAAATCCATAGAGAAGGGCAGCACTGTGAAACTGCCCAGCATGTTTGTGAGGCCATTTATTAGAGTTCAAGTGGAAGCATTTGTATTTATTTGACCTGACAATCATGTTTCATAAAATAATGGAGGGGTTACAAAGAGGCCATTGATACATACATACACACATGGTATCTGTAACTATAGAAACCGCAAACAGCAGCCAGGGCTGTAACTTTGTTCTGACCTCCACTCTTCTATCCATTCTGAAGGCATAATGCTTGAAATATACATGCCGACTATATGAAAACATGACTAATGAGTCACAGATCAACTCCAGGGGGTTTCAGTCACACATGCAGGCACGCAGTGGGCGTCTTGAAACATTTCATATAATGTCACAGAGAAACTCTGCTGGGTCTTCAGGCACCGACATCAACACGCAGTATACACTCCATGAATGCCTCTAATCTGTGCAGCGTCTCTTGAGGCCTGTGCAGACCAGGGTCGGGACTTACCACCAGCTTCCAGCCAAACCGCAGAACACTGTTGCTGTATTCTGTGACTGAAGGGGGGGAGAACTTCAGCTCAGTGTGGATACCTCAGCCCATTGTGATTACATGACAAAGACACACAGATCTGTTCAGTTGCTGATGTTGCAGTTGTTATTCTGAGCTAAAGAGTTACAATTTGCACCCTCAACTCTCTCTGTTTGCTTCTTTTAAATACATTTCCCAGTTTGCCTTTTCAGACATTTCAGAAACCAAATAACTAATTAATAAATGAAACATAGACAGATGAAAATGATGTTAATTACAGCCCTACCGGTAATGCTGGCATTTAAATCTGCATGACAGTTGATGTATCTGTCTGTTGCTGTCAGTTTCTTAGAAACTATAGCTACTTATTTAAGTTTACATGTATTGATTTGTTATTTCTGCAAGTAATAAAAGAAAATGATTGCGTAAATGGTGGAGAGGAATTGATGCCAGGACAGATACAACATTACAGTATTGTAATGTTTAGTAACACCTGATGCTTTTTCCATAGCCTCATAGCCTTCTGCAGTTCAAACACATTACTGTCAACTACCTTGTAGATAAACTACCAGTGTTCACCAAATGTGAAATGTGTGTGGGAAAATGTGCTGTTTAAATGCTGTTTGCACAAAGACCATATTATGTAACATGTACTGTACTGAATATTTCAAGGTGGGAACATGTAGCGGCGAGACACAGACAGACAGACAGACAGACAGACAGAGCTTGATGATGAGGCAAAAGCATAGAAAATGAACATGGGAAGGTGTAAAAAGAGAATTTCAGCCATTAATGATATGTTGTCCAGGAAGTGGTTTTAGCAATAAAAGCCTTCCTTATACTTCCCTGAACGCCTTGTAAAGGCTTTGTAACGGCTCATTCATCAAATCAATACAAGTGCCTGGACTTGCATGTTTTATGCCACTGATTATTATAATTCTACAGATTTTTTTCTTGTAATTTCCCTTCCAAGAGCTTGTGTGGTAATGGAACACCTGAAGTGCTCTCTGCAGTTTGCCGGCTCTGCTTATTGTGCGTGATTATGATTATTTGTCTTCATGATTCCATTTTCTGTCAACCTCTTGAGTATTTTCAGCCACAGCAGGCTGTCTAATTGAAACCAAATACGTCCATGTTCTTCTGAGAGACACAATGACTGACAGGTTTGATTGTGTGGGAGAAAGCCAATATTTAAATTCCCTCCCTGGCTTTAGCGCTTTAACACTGTGGAAAATACATCGCAAAACACTTCGGAGTGCTTGGCTCTTGGTTGCGGTTTGCCACTGAATAATCAGGAGGTGCACATCCCTTTCTTTCACATCACTTTTAAAGGTCAAGGATAAACACATAAAACAGTCTCTGTCATTCGCTCGGCCGTACGTAAACGTAGACACTGTGCAGGGGACTGTGAGAAAGGGAGCGGCTGTAATTTCCAACTTACAACCAAGTTCTTATTGGTGATCAACCGTCAGTGTAGGTGTGAACCAGTCAGATGAACAGCTGCTGTGAAAAGACAGGAAACTAGCTTCACCTGTCACTTGTTCCTATTAATAGAATAAAAAATTGAAATATCTGAAAAAAAATGAAGATCAACTTTGTTTGGTGTTTCAAGTCTCTGGGAGTAATTCTCCTTTATTTTATATATGCAGAATGTCAACAATGCAGTTTCATTTTAAAATCCCATCGTGTGTAAGTGTAGATTGTTTCCTTTCTATATCACAGAGATCAGAGTGAACATGAGCCGGGATGTCCCTG
>JAGRRF010004921.1:1481516-1494295 GCA_019097615.1 Morone chrysops | reverse complement strand
GCAAAAGGTTGAAAAGGGGTCAGGTTCAAGGGGGGCCGAATACTTTCGCAAGGCACTGTAAACATAAACTGAACACAATATATCTCCTTGCTTACAGAAGATGTCGCAATAAACTCTGTATTGCGACACGGATCATATCACCAGATTCTTGCCAATATGCAGCCCTAATAGAGAAATTAAATTATTATTACACCTTTTTTCTGAGGACCCCCTGGAATCCCTAAAAGGACCCCACGTTTGAGAACCACTGGTTTAAGCAACAGAAATACTTTGGTTAAAGTTAAGAAAAGACCTCCCAGGTCAGTTAATTAACATAATTTCCTTATTATGCTAGTAGAAACATCATTTGTTGGGATTACATTCCCTCAAAATGTATTTGCAGTTGCAGATTGGTTGTAAATAAAGAAGAAGATACAACCTTCTTGTTTGGGGAGTCAGAGGTCACGTCAGCCAGATTAAAGGCTGCTCAGATCAGATTTAATTCTGTCAGATTATCTAAACTGCAGCTAAAACAAAACCCCCAAATTAACAAGTAGATTAACACACACACACACACACACACACACCTACACACACACACACACACACACACAGAGCGCGTGGGAGTGGATAAACAGTGACTGTGTGCTTGTAATGTTTGTGTGTGAGAGGGATTAAATGATCAGGGTTCATCGGGTCTTTTATCAATCAGCCTCACTGAGAGTCTGCTAATCTGTGTGTGTGTGTGTTTTATTGCCTCAGCGGCACACACTCTTCCCCTCTCTCACCCTCATTCTGCTTTTAATCGTCTGTTGTTTTTTTTTATTATTCCTCTCACAATCAGGAGGTTTCTTTTCTCGCTGTCAATCGCCACATCTCAGTCTTTTCCTGTTCTCTCTTCAGTCCTCTCGCACAAAGAAAAATGGAATAATTCAACGTGTTGCCTCTGTGGTTCAGTGATTAAGAGATTTCACTCACTGAATGACTTGGAAAATATCAGTCAGATAAATAAATTCATGACTAAATGAATTACACTTCATTAAAGAAGAGTTGAAACGGGCTGAAAATCAAAGTAGAAATGAGGAGACAGTATCTCAGAGAGTGATGGCCAGTGGGGGCTGAAGAGCCAAATGGGCTGATGGGATATGTGGTCAGACAGTCAGCAACTGTAAAGAATACAACAAGAACAGTAATAAGAATACATGTATACAATGTAGACACGAAGAAACACCAAATAATCCAATAATCTCGTTCATTGCCTGATCAATCCAAACTGTGCTTTTGGTATTTTGTCTTTTTCTCGATCAACGTGCTGGGAAACCTTTCCCATAATCCTGTAGATACATTAGACTTGTGCCCGGACCCTCACAGAGACCTCCAGGGCTGGTTTTAGTGTCCTCTGTTGCTCCTCTTACTGCAGGGGCCAAACTGCAGATAAACAGTAATCGCTTGTAAGTATCTGTGTGAAAAAGTTTGTCCCAGCGTTCAGTCCATCCTAAGGATCCCGTTTCATGCATGAACCACAGAGGAAAATTAGGGAAATTACAATCTGAAGCCCATTTCGTGGCAGCTTTAAATCACCACTTGAGTTGGGTATTTTGCTGCTCCGCTGTGTCTGTTGCTCTCGTGGTTTTGAGGCAGTTTTCCAGATTGCTGTGGAACAGGAGCGCCTCAGTTCCACTAACTGCTATCCACAAAATGACTGTGACCATTTAATTGAATAGCTCAGTCAATAAGAGCCCAGAGAAAGTCTGGTTTCCAGTAATCTTTGAATTTTTCCACCAGCACAATGGAGGTTCAGAGAAAACCATAAGAGGAAAAGATTGCAAAGTGTTGCAATTTCTGGATATTTTTCAGGGGAATATTTCACAATGATTCATGTGACTCTCTGTATGTGGAGTCTCCTTACTGTATGTGCCTGCTGCTGTTTAAAAGTAAGCAAAGATTTAAAATGTCACAGGAGAAAGTAGGAGTTATTAAAAATAAAAACGATGCTTCTGAGGTCAGAACTGGAGGTGAGGACTTCCCGGTGTCATTAAAACAACTCCGCTTCATAAGACAAAACCATTAGGTGTCAGAGCTAGCGGCATGGCCTCTCATTACCAAGATGGCTGCTGCTTGTTCCGTGAAGGATAAGTAGCCGTCAGAGCTGGATTACTGCAGAAAAACCCAATTACAGCCAAGAGCCCCTCAGAAGCTCTCTCTCCCTGTTCTTTCTACTTCCGAAAGTTAAGAGAACACACTGCTCCCCCTCCTCTTCTCTGAGCGGCTGTCATGTCACATCACACGGACATGTATTTGAAGGAAACGTGCTTTCGTACGTCTGCTGTGGTGGGAAGGCCGAGCGAGGCTGGTATATAAACACATTGAGAAAAGGAGAGAATCCATTAATCATTTATTTATTAAAGGCTAACCTTTTACCAGACAGCTGCGATAAAGCAAAACTATTAAAAAATAATTACATTGGAACACAGCGGCCGTGCACAGGGAACGTGTTATTAGGTGAGGTTGCTACAATAAAATTAAGACCAGTTGGGAGAATGTTTTTGTGTGTCTGTGTGTGTCCAGATGGATTTCAGGGCCAGAAGTTCTCATTAGTATACTACCTACTCCAGCAGATTCCTTGTAAAGACCGTTTGCTGTTTTTGTACAATGAAATCAACACAATAAAAAACAGCAGGTTTGGGAGTGAACACGTTGGAAGACTGTGTGCAGAGTCGCTATAAAGCCCTGAATCATAAGCTGCATTATTGTTTATGCTTAATTCACCTGTTAACCATCCCCAGTTGATCCATTGGTCTATAAAATGTCAGCTGAAAAATGAAAATGAAAAGTTCACCCAGCCCAATGAGGCTGCTGATCAGCAGTATCAGTATCGATACCCTCACCAACAGTACAAAACCCACACATACTCAGTTTACAATGATATAAAACAGATCCTCCACGCTAAACTACACAGGGTTTTCCAGGAGGCCCACGCCTCCTGGAAAACTATCTAGTCATGGAAACTATCCTGGGATTGTTTCCAGGATATTATATTGTCCTGAAAATTGTAATTGTATCTTATCTTTTTATCTATCTTATCCTGTGCTGTGTTACAGAGGAAAGCTGGAGTCAGTAGACCTGTTTGGTAAGACCCTATTATTTCATGTCAGAATAGCTGCTGTGAAAAGCATTATTGGTATCAATAAAATACTAACGATACTAGTGCCAGTTCTCACAGGTACTGTGCAATATTCATGACTAAATAAGCTGTCACAGTCAAAGAACATTACATTTATAAATTGTAACAGTCATTAATAGTCCTTCGCTGATCTGCTTCATTAGGACTGTGTGGATGTGGTTTGGGTCACGTTTTAGTTCAAATGTTGCTAAATTCTGATTGGTGCACTTAAGTCTGTGACACCAACTGAGTCCCGCCCCCTTCAGGGCAGTGAGAAGAACAGAAACAAAAAGACAGAGAAAGAAAAGTGTGCATGTAGGACTTTAGGACCTTTAAACTATTTATTTGATGATAGAACCTGAACTGTTTACCACGTAATGCTACGGTAGAAAACCTCAGCTGACTGCAGATCAGGACTGTTTGCATCTTGTTGCTTTCTTCACACAGCTGAACTTATTAATATCAATAACAACTTTATTCATTTACTGGGTCCATCTGTCAAATTGGACATAATGGGAACAGTTATTGTTCAATTCATGTTTCACTGTGACAAAAAGAAAGAGCAAAGTTTCAGTGATATTTTGTCTACAGTTTTTACTCGTTAATTTAAAGTGAAAAGATTGATCATCGGCTCACGTCTGACTGAGGGAACAAGAGATGAAGCATGGATTTATAGAGGAGAAGTCTATTAACAAAGTTAAGAAATTTTGGAAAGATCTCCAACTTCCTTTTAGAGATAATAAGACAATTATATTCCTAGAGTCAGATCTGACCTGAGCTGGTCGCCCGAGGGTTAACCTGCTGTCCTCTCTGTTATTCTGCCCATTTATCGCCCCGCAGCTTTAATTACCTGTTCACTCGGAAACTGCCCGCAGCCGAGAGCTTCGCTTCTTTTATTTTGGTCTTTAAATTGGTCTTAAACCCGACACCAGGCTGCATTAAAAAGGTCTCTTAAACTCTTCATTGTGAAACCCGCAGATAGCCTGGTAAACCTTCATCATCCTTTCTGCCTTTTTTCTTCTCCATCAACTCCCTCAACCCCTCCGTCATCTACCCCCAACCATCCCTTCTTCCTCCTCTTCCCTGACCTCCTCAGCTTCCTCTCTGCTGCTCATCATCTTCCATCCCTTTCATTTAATGCCAGATCCACTTTGAAATCTCCTCCCTCTGCTTCACATTTTGTCATTATTTCCCATGATTCCAGAGGTCATTCGGTGTCTGTATTCAGTGAGACAGTGCGAGGAGCCGCCTGGAAGTGACTGGATGGGAATAGACAGCGTCTGAATCAGGCTCTCTATTAACTTTTTGCTGACAAGATAGTCCTGAAATAATGAGAGCAAGTGCTCCAGGTGTACGCAGACGTGCATGTACTTTACATCCAGTGTGTGCTATTACACGTCTACACAGTCTCCGAGTTGTTATTGCCTTGAGGCTTGAAGTGAAAACTCATGAGATCTGACTTTTCGTACTGTTGTTGGATATTTAAACCAGTAAAAAGTTGAATCCTGCTAATTTCTCTCAGAGTAGTGGACTAGTACAGAAGTTCGCTGAGGTCAGTGCGTGCAGCTGTGGTAACTGGTTATGTCATAATAACACTGTCATTTAAATGTAAAATTATGCTAAAAATATAATTATGCTCAATTGAAATACCCAAACACAGACACCAAATCACCCTCAGCTCTGGTGCTAACACTTTAGCATGACCTTCAGTGACAGAGAGCTTCGTGCTAACATTTTAGAATCTAAAGCAATGGTTCAGTCCGTCCATGCTCTATCTACACCTGAGCATCTGGATCAGACACGCTCAGCTCATCGAGAGCTGAAAGACACCGACTGAAAACGGCCACAGGACCAATCAGGAGTGCCCATACTGCAATATGTGATAATATTGTATGTTATTCCATCCCTGGTGCTGGGGTGAGTACCAGTCGTGTAGTGTGTGTAGTGTGTGTAGTGAACATAGACTTCATTCTAACACTCAGGTAAAGGGGAAACTGCATTTTCATGCTAACGTCAAGTGCAGAGACATTATACCGTCTGTCTTTAGTGCTGCGAGTTAGTTTAATTTTAATTTAATCTGGGCTAACTTTAGCAATTACAGGCTACTCATATTCAAGCAGCAACAACAGCAATAATAATAATCATTTTTCCTTTTTCCTTATGCATATACACTTTAAGACAATATACATTAACAGCCATCAGAGATTTGGATGATTCGGGTAACTATCCCTTTAACAGCTCTGGTTGTTTGAGAGACTGCTTTATAGTAATATTAACTTTAGATTTTTACATTGATATGAATTAGTAAAAATCAAACACTAATTATTTTATCCACAAACAACTTTTTAATACCAATCTCTGTCGCAACAGTTTGTCTTCATGTAAGAACAGATGACAAGAAGTAGAAATCAGCGTTAAATACATCAGTAACTCTCTAAAACTTCACAGAGAACACAATCTTCAGCAGATGGCTGAACAGTGTGAATATTAAAACTAAAGAAATGTCATTAAAAACTCTGCAGCCACCTGTGGGCGTTCAGGCTTTAAACTCCAAAATGAATTCAGTCCACAAATAGGTTTGCAAATCTTCAAAACATGTCAAAGAACAGAATCTTCAAAGCTTTACTTTAAAATAACAGCTGCCAAGTGCGTCTGTCCTGCTGTGAGTGCTGTGTAGGGCCCTCGTACAGGAGCCCCGATGTGTTGATGTGTTGATCCAGGGTTAGGTTTAGGGTTAGGGTTAGCGAATGTGAGGAAATGACTGACTCTTGGGGAGTTGACACTTGTTGACACTAGAGGGGAGATAGAGTAGTAGTGTATCCAGGTCATGTCAACTTGCCATCGTAGAAAACAACAGGTGGAGGTGATTTTTGTGTGTTATACACACCAGTAGATGTCACTAAATCCTTCAAGCTGGTCCTTTAAGTCAGTGAGAGTTTCATCCACCAAGAGGTGAATTAAAGCGTCCGTAACTGGTTTTACCTTCGTGTAGGACTGGTTGGAATAATAGTTTCTTATTATAAGCAACACACACACACACACACACACACACACACACACACTGTCTCACCCACTCAGCTCTTCAGTCTGTTGGTCTCTTAGAGCTAATTTCCATGCGTGGGAACAAAGCTTCATCATATCACATATCACAGCGTGGACCCTTACATAACGACACACACACACATATGCAGGGGCATTATGTTCATGCATACGTAATCGAACATGTAATTTGTGTCATTGTAGCGGCTGTCATTAACTCTTTTTTTGAAGCCCCTCTCATTTCAAAGATGCTTGTTGCTATGCCATCAATACACTAAACATTCACAGCGAGCGGCTTCTCTGATTGGCTGGCTGCCACAAACACCGCCTCGACTCCGGCAGGTCCACACACAGGTCACATTTCATTTCCATTTACAATCACAGAAAAATGGGCCGGTGTGAGGTGCAAAACTATGATTAAAGGCTTTGAAGGTGTGTGTCCGTCCCTCATTTGAATCTCCAGTGCTCTTTATGAAAGCCTTTGAAGCCGGGATATAATACGGTGTAATCATGTACCGTACTTGAGCAGCAGTCAGGCCGGTCTGTGTTGAGAGCGAGTGGTGGTGAATGGGGCATTGTGGGGATGAGAGTGTATGGAGGGTTAACAGTGACCTTTAACTCATGATATAACTGAGCAAGAACTAAATCTCTCCTGACTGCATCATCAAAAAAGAGAACTAAAGCCTCACTCCGCTCCAACGTAACCCCCGTTCCAATTGCATCTGGAACTTAATGGATCTTTTCATTGTTTCTTTCATCAGTCATTCTGAAAGGCACAGGAAAATCACAGCCTTTTCTGTCCATGTCCCAAGATAAATGGGCATCTACTGCCGCAGTGGACAGTAACATTTGTAAACCTTTTCATTTCAACGAGATAAAAAGCTCTCAGACAGCTCTTGTAAGGCTTATCTAATAAAAAAAAACCCTGTATGGCAAAATACATTGAGTTACAGGAGCTAGAGGCTAGCCTAGAGCTGATATTACCTTAATCTCTTCATATAAACTCACTTGTTCCCTATTACAGACGGTTTTTTAGGGCTTTGCTTTAAAATGTAGTCCTGGTCAATGCTGTTACTTTGAGATGTTCTTGTTTTCTCTTTCTTAGAGCTAATTTCTGTTTGGAATCCTTTTATTATAGCATCTCGCATATTATTCTCATGGTCATCATTTGACTTCAGGTGCACCTAAAACAGTTACTTTTCTTAAATGTACTTCTACTAATGCAACAGCATTATTCAAACTAAAATTACCGCCCGCAGTTGTATGCCACTGTCAGTCAGTCAAGTCGCAGTTTACATCCAGGTCTGTCCAAACCCTTAATATATATGTAGTTAATATTTGGAAGGGATTTAATAAAATGTATAAAGTCTGTAGATGTTTGTCAAATTTGAAGAAATTCAAGGTGTTCCTGAGATATTGCGTTCACGAGAATGGGATGGACGTACAGACAGATAACCCAACAAGCATGAAAGCCTAAAAAAGATACTTGAGAATGCAGACTCCATTGCAGTGTAGTAATGGATTCATTTCATAACTGACAAAAATTCACTAGTGCTTTCTCTCTCCATCGTCCCGCTTCTTCTCCAAACCTCCAACTTTAGTTTACCAACCTTGAAACCGGCTCACAAACCCTGTGCCAACATGACTTTATGCCTCACCGTTAAACAGAAGGACAAACAGTAAGGGTGCACAGCGGAGTCCATATAACCCAGATCAAAAACGGTGTGTTTAAAGATCGTTCCACCCCCCACCCCCCGCCTTGGCCAAGTCCCGCTCCGTTTTTAGCCCTCAGTGTGTATTTTTGGGGAGTGAATCGGCAGAGAACATCTAGTGTCAGCATGTTTTCCCCTCCCTGTCTGCTTTATAGACCTGCAGACTAATAAAACACACGGAGAGAGGGAGGGAGAGGGGGCTGCGGGCCCAAGTCCGACTCAACAACCACACTCTGCTCAGACTCAGACAGCTGAGTAGGAGTATGATAATGTTTAAGAAAATCTTATTTGGATAATTGCATCACAGTATACAGAACATTACCGATCTGCCTGCAGCCCTCTGGTGTCAGGCTTTCCTCCAGCGTTTGGAACCTGGCTGCAGGGATTCGCTCACTATCACACAGAAGCGTTATACTGACGTCCGGTGACCAGATCTGGCTCTGAGATCTCCAGTCAGGGATCACAAGACTAAGTCCGAACCAACCCAGGAAAAACAGCATCAGACCCTTTGGTACCGTGCATAAACATATACTTATAGTGTATTAAAAATACAGGGTGACACGATACATGTTCCAGCCAGTATTTTCACACTGTCAGTGTTCCCACATGTCCTGGAAAGCCTGGAAATTTAGAGACTACCTGGAAATTGACTAAAATGACTAAATATCCTGCAAATAATCTATGTTCTCTTGGAAAAATGGAACTGGTAAATTATATGACCATTTGTGAGCAAGAGCTGTCCTGTACTGTACTCCTGTAAAAAGTCTTGAAAATGATTTCTTAAAAAGAGTGGGAACCCTGCACTGTTCCAGGGATCTACAGGTGGCGCTAACACAACATATGTTGCAATGCACAGACAGAGAAGGCTTGTAAAGCCTGCAGGCTTGTAAACAGGGACGTAAATAATGCTGGATTTAAAATGTTTTATGAGGGAGGAAATACATTCAATGACAACTTTTGTTTGTCTACAAAAAAACATTATTTGGAAAATGTTGTTTGAGTTAGTTTAAATTAGTGAATTATGTGCAGTCACACTAGTATATTCTACTCGCAGTCTGTATAGTCCTCCAAGAGGAGTTACAGTGTCCTACGGCAAATTTAGGAATTTCTATCCAGAATTTGGGCCTAATGTTTGATTTGAGGAACCTGAATATGTCAGTGTGATGGAAGGATTCAGGACTGAGCTGCATCACACACAGGACGCAGCAGGCGGCCAGGCTGTGTCCTGACCAATCACAGGCCTTGCTTAGCTAGTACAAGTAAACCTGAGCGAGTCATTAGATGGACGTCAAGAACAATCTATCAAAACCTGCCTCAGCAAAGAGTCAGCCACACACAGACACACACACACATTATTCCTGCCCCTCCTTCCTTCATATCTTCATCTCTCTCAGACCTCTCATGTAATAAATGGTCACACCTGCAACCACAAACTTGAAAATGAACACTCTCACTCTCACACTCACACACACACACACACACACACACACACACACACAGGCCTGGGCGTTGATGATTTCCCATCATAAGGCCATAAAGCCTAAGTGGGTGATAAATATCGGCTGAGTGATGCTTAACCCACGCTGCCTCGCTGTTTAGCCTGTTGCCATGGCGATGGACCCGGGCGCACTGGGATGGAGAGGGAGGAGGGAAGGAGGAGAAGGTGGCAACGTTTTTACTGGGAGCCCCGCTCTTTCCCAGGACGATCCTGATTCAGATTTATACAGTTAAAGAACAATTCCTTTGAAACCCGTCTTGAATGATGACATTAAATAAAATAAAAGCATGTTGGTGCAAATATTAACTGTAAATCATTAAGTCTTTACTGCTAGACGGAGTGCAACGGCTTTATTACACGCAGCCAGTTAATTGCAGAAAGAAAATAAAGTCTCAGAAACTTATTTGCAGTCGTTTAGAGCTTTTTATGCGTTACACTTTATTTTCTATCTTAGTTTTTTTTATTCTTTCATGTAGCTGTGTTTTGCTTTAGAACTTTGTGACATTATGACAGTGTCTTGTAACTATGAGCAGGCCTGGTCCAGAACCAGGAGGTTGGCTTTCATTCTCTTGTTGCAGGTCTCAGATCTGTGTGTCAGCATGTCTACCCGAATGAATCCAAGCGTACTCTCCATCACAGGAGAAAAATGTGTAGCAACTGTTTTGGATCAGGTCCAAGCTATAAGACCCATGAAGACCTCTACTATATGGTTCAGTCCTCTTACTACTTTGGTCCTCTCTCTTGTATTACTTCTGTTCTTCCTTAACGTACTCTCTGCTGTCACTTTTGTGCCCGAACAAAATGGGTTTCCAGTTGATCAGTGTGATATTTTGTGACAGAAACATAGAAGGAGTCTGACTGTGTGTGTGTGTGTGTGTGTGTGTGTGTTTGTGCGACAGAGCTACAGCTCCTGTATAACAGATGTGTCCTGCCTCCGGAGCAGCGGAGCCACACGCTTTGTTCTAAGAATCAATCCCTCCTCTTAAAGGTCAACAATAATTGCAAAAGCTGCAGAGGCATGAAGGCCTAATGAATGCTTAGAGAGCTTCATAACACATCACAGCTATTATACATCAAACTACTGCAGGCAGAGGGCCCGCTTATCTGCCTCTCGCTCCTACATTCGCTCTACACTGTCATTGAGCGGACGAGATAATGGTAATTTTAACATTTACCAATGCCTCCTCTGCCTCTTTCCTAATTCTTTTTTTAAAGGTTCCATGAAATAGCTTTTAGTTCCTAATTTCTACCTGAAACATGATGTCGGACTGAGGTTAAAGCTGTATTCAGACCAACAGCTGGACTGCGTCATGTTCTTCATTCATTTCAATGAGATCAACCTGGGAGTGGGGCTGCAGAAGGCTTCAACAAAAAGCAGAGTCATCTGCAAACAAGTTTATCCGAGCTCAGTGCAGTCCAGTGTCATCTATCACCATTCTGCAAGGGCCTGTCATGTATCGTAGAATACCTAATGCGTAGCATTGTGCTAAATATTGTATTTACAGTGCAAACATAAAGTTGAAAGAGGGAATTACTGCTAGAATTTAAAGCTCTGAAATTGTGTGTCAAGAGAGTATAACCACAGTGAATGTCTTGACATATTATAAGCCTACATAAGATTTTGAACGACAGGATTAGTTGTTCTCTATCAAAAAGAGTAAGTACCATGATGTTGTTACAATGCTGCCAAGGTTAGTGTGGATGGTTGAGTCAAGAAACTGTCTGAGGTTGACACCCCATTTGATCGATTTGAATGTAGTAACAGTTCTGGAAAACAAACATGTCTTCTTGTCATTACATGCATCACATTAGAAAATGTGTAATTTTGAAAGACAATAGCTGTGTTTCCATCCAAATGTATCACAAATTCCAAAGAAATCTGCAAAAGAAAAATGTGAACGATCCGCTGCCATTATGTGATTATAAGGAGTTAGCTTATCGAGATAAGCAGCAGGTGGCGCCAATTCTACAGTCAGACTTTCTGGTGTGTTATCACAGCTACATGTAGCAACATGTCCAAAAGAGAGACATGTGATCACATTTTTGCAAAATTCCCCATACATTTCCTCCTCTGCTTTGCTTTCTTCCCTCCTTCCTTCATCCCTTCCTTCCCTCTGTCCTTCCTCCCTTTGTACCTTCCTCCTCTGCCTCTCTCCCTCTCTCTCCCCCCTCATTAGTAGGCTGGACGTGTGTCTCCACTCAGCTGTATTAGTTGAAGTAACACTGCCACAAGCAGACGCAGTGATAACCGTCACCATGGCAACAAACAACTGCACTCACGCATTCGCAAACGCCATGCTTAGACCAACAAATTATGTGGGAGAAAATGCAAGGAGGCAAATAATCATCTATTTATGTCTCTCTTTTACACACACACACATAAATACACAACAGACAGCAAACATAAGCATATGATCAAAGGAGAGGTGTGTCTATCTACGTTATTAGCGTGTGTGAGTTTGTGTGTGTGTGTGTGTGTGTCCAAGTACATTACAGCGTGTAAGTGTATTATAAGTTTCTGTCTGCCTGCCGCTTTCATTCAGTGCATGGTGTGCTGCTTTAAGCACATCTCTGAGCAGCAAGGAGAGAAATAAATGGCTGCAGGGTAACTGAAACAGTGAATCAGCCTCAGAACTCAGACGCTGGTGCTCCAGATCTCAGTCGATGTGTTCTTTTAATGACTAGCTGTGGAAACAATGAGCATTCACACTGGAAACAGTAAGACTACGTCGTTGGTGGAGCGCTGTTTGAGGAAGTGGTGAGACAAAGAAGTACAATCCAGGAAATCCAGTCTAGTAACAGATCATTGAGTTTGAAGGTTTAAAAGATTACAATTTTACATTCAACATGTAACATAAGCTTCCTTTTATTCTTCTGCTAATTTAAAACCATGTCAGTTTTAATCCAGCTGTAAAACAGAACTCTACTCACAATGAGAACTTTCCTCTTCATACATGTGTACATTGAATGGCCAATGCTTGGTGGAACTTTAATGAGACTAACTCTGAGACTCTGGAGGGAGGGTTGACTGATTTTGGCCTTGCTGCCTTTTTAAGTAAAGAACTGATTTATTTCCTAAGTCAAAATCAAATGCTGAAAATAATATAATCAATAGCAAGATGTGTCACACACTTCAAACACACACACTCCCCAAACTACTTCCTGATCCTCATTCTGTCTCTTTCTACATGTCCTGAAGTCTGTTGTAGTCTTCAACTGTGATCTGCTAATGAATCTCTCAAGGGTAGAAGTGAGGGCATCGTGTGTGTGAGTGTGAGAGAGAGAGAGACAGAGAGAAAGACAGAGAGAGAGAGAGAGAGAGACACAGAGAGACACAGAGAGAGAGAGAGAGAGACACAGAGAGACACAGAGAGAGAGAGAGAGAGAG
>JAGRRF010004921.1:1402807-1422546 GCA_019097615.1 Morone chrysops | reverse complement strand
ACCCAACGAACGATCCACCAACCTACATAACCGTCACTCCCTATCATTTACTGCTTTCTTGCGTTCTCTCAGACTTGATCGGGGGCGCCCTGATGGCGATCTAAAATTAACTCCCTCCCTCTGAAAATCAATCCGGCATCAGGCCTCATCAGACTGAAGGGCTTTATAGGCTCGCACGACCAAGAGAGAGACCACCGGATGGAAGAGGAAGGGAGGGAGAGAGAGAGTGGCTCTTATCAAAAGAGGGGAAGGAGAAGCTGGGTAGAAAAAGGGGTGAGGGAGGTTTGTAAAAAGAGAGAGAGAAAGATTGATGACCTGATGGCGGCGACACACCAGCAGCTCTGATGGAAATCCCCCGTCGTGAGGTGCTTGATGAAAACGAAGCTCGGGCTCATTCCTCTCGTTGGTTCTCGCCCATCATATCTGTCACTGCTCTCTTCTGTTTCTTTTACTTCTCAGGTTTTATTTCAGGCTCTTGAAATCCTGCTGATTCACTCCATCCTTGTCCTCTCTCCAGTATCTCTATCACTGAGTTTTTTTTCCTTTCATGTTGTCTTTCTTGTTGTTTCCATTTCCACCATGTTTGCAGTTCTTCTCTCCTGTGTGCTGTGCCGCTGTCTATCATCCATCCTGATGACGAAGTCCCTCTTCCTTTCACTTTCTTTCCACCTTTGCCATGTATTTTTTTCCATTCTCTGTTTTCCCTGACCTTTCTGCTCACACCATCCTCACGCACATAAACAATGCATAGCAATGCGCATCTCTGGACTGCCTGGCCTGTGGCCACATTTAAGTTACTTCAACGGCAAAACAGATTTTGTACTTCTACTTCAAGAAATAGTTCTGCTGCGGGTCTGCAGACTCTGTCTCGTTTGAACAGCCCTGACATCGCTTCAAAGCACCGGGGAAGGATTAATGGGAAATGGATGCAAAACAGCTACACAGAGGAGCTTTAATCAAAATGTCATCATCACTAAGAGATGATTCATCTACATAATTTAACCACTATGTCAATAATAACAGCCAGCTGTGCCTGTGTGTTTGGCGGGTTCATTCTCTTCCCCCGCCTGACGTCGTCACATATCCCTCTCTGCGGGTCACTCAGTGAAATGATTATTGATCGCTATGATATGGGCGTCACAATAGATATTTCACCTGGCGTGTCGGTGTATAAATCAAAGGACATCAACATCGATTTCTGCACAGCTCACCTCACTGTAAGGGTCCGTGTGATGGATCGCCTTTGATTTGTCCTCGGCGGTCAGCGAGTGAGATGGAGAACCCGTCACTGTTGACTTCTAACAAGCTGCGTGAGACTCACCAAAGAGATGGTTTGATAATTAGAAAGCGAACATGGTCGATGTGTGTATCCTTAAGTCAGCTAACCTGGCTGTATTGTTTGTCCATTTGCTTCACAGCTCTGAGACCTGATGGCTTCCCACCCTAACCCCCTTTTTATTCTCTTTTGTTGCAGCATCAGGTTTTTTTCTCACATTTACACTGCAGTCTGTCCTCAACGAGGTCGGATTCACTTTGTTTATCTGCACCTGGTATAATCTACATTCTCCCACTAATTATTAATGAGCGAAAAGCTGCCCCATAAAGTTTCTGGATCTGAACCAGTCCGACTCCTGGCTGCAAAAACAAATCTCAAACTCAACAAACTTGACCTGCATCTGAAAGTTTCATACATACATAAAAAAATATTTATAACTGTGAAGCAATCTGCACAGCCGATGGTAAAAGAAGTCAGGCTCATTCACAGCTGAGAAGAATCAAAGAATCAACATTAATGGTTTGTCTGATAATATTATAAAACCAACAGTAAACGAGATGACATTTACATGCATCGGTATGTCAGGTAATATCACGCCTCCAACACCTTATCCAGATTTTGATAGCCAGGATAAAAGTATATCTGACATGGATGTTAAATACAGGAGCTAAGACTGCTTGAACATGCTGAATAAAGGGATTGTTTTGCTCTGTAGACTTCCTGTAACTAAATGCAACTAAAAAACAGCAGCTCTTTTTCTAATGCTTTTCATGGTACAGTGCATGTGAAAGGAGTCAGTTGTTTAACCCGCTGTGTTTAGTAATTGGATGTGACCAGGAACAAAAAGAATAAAAGCACAAAATATATTAGAAACTATAAAAGTAATTAAGTTGAATCTAATCAGCTGTGGGATGTATGAATCTGCAGTCCGTAACTTTATTGCATTTGGATGAGGCTATGGGTGGCAAATGTGGCAAAGAGCAAGTATTAATTTCACTCAGTACAGTGCAGGGATATACCAGCAGATGTTGCTTACTGTTAGTGGGAGCTGCTACTTAAAAACTCTGAATCTAATGGCTGTTTATGCTTGTTGAATAGCTATAAAAACAGAGCAGAGAAAGAGATGAGTCAACATGAGTCAGCTTTCTGAGTTTTGACGCTAGCAAAATATTACACTTGGCCGTTTCCCAAATCTAGAGCAACAGATGGAGGATTGACCTGACCCAACACTTTTCTTTCCAAACGATTTAAAATAACGCTGTATTGGGTCTTCGCAAAGTCGAAGACTGACAGAGGTGATGATTTTGTTTTTTAATGTTAATCTTTCTGCATACATGCTTGAAAATGTAAAAAGCCCAAACTGTAAGCAGCAATTTCCTACAGCCATCTGTCTGAACAAAGGTTGCCCAGATTACCCTCGGTGGGAAGATTCATTCCAGCAAAGGCTAATTAAAAATTTTAATAGCAGCACTTTGAATAATTCATTGTATTGTACATTTGCTGTAAGACCGAGGCAGACATTTGTTATGACATTTGCCATGTCTCATCTTGTTGCTGTTTTTAAGGCTGTCAGGGGCATGTTAGTGGGTGATAATATATATTGTCAGTGTGCTCAGGCAGTTCAAATGTGACATAGAACTGCTTCGTCATTTTATTTATGTGCTTGTGGTTCCCGTTTGTGATCATATAAATATATAAGATGTTCTTTCTTAAGTCTTGTCTTGTGTCCGTGGGAGTGTGTAAAGCATTTGGGAAATGATGATGTCATCAACTCAATGTTGCTTCTTGTGTTGCTCACGTCCCAGAAAGGTGTTAAATAACTACAAATAAATAAATAATTAGCTACTATTGTTACAACTAAAGAGGATAAGCTTATTACACTCGCTAAGAATGTTTTCTCTGGTATCTGGAATCGTTCCTGTGTGTACAGACATTTTGTAAAACAAAGGTTGGTTCTTTATTATTTATGTCCTCTGTCCATTACAGTCCAACCACCCGAAGCTTAACATATCTATTAGCCCACAAGTCAAGTGTACTCATTCCACTTACAGGGCCTTGAAAAAGTCCTGTATTGTTATTTTCTGTCACTACCTCCCTGAGACAGGAGTGGGTAATTTGCATGCCTGCTGCCTTCCTTGGATGTGGTAGCCCTTTCTCAGGCTCGTGGTCACTATGGTAGGTGCAGAAAGTTGATAAAGTCAGACATTCGAATGAGACATTGCCTCCACGGGGCCAGCAATCGACTTGCGGTTATCTAGAGTCACCAAGCAGCCATGTCACCCAGAGAGGCGCCCCCTCTAGTTGACATGTGGCTCTAGAATTTACACAGTTATCCAAGTAACATTAGAGCAGTCAAAGGAAGCATAAACCACTCCTGTTTTAGTGTTGTTCACTGGCATCTAACATCATCAGCATCTGGGATGTGAAATCTTTAGATACACAGTCATAGAAATAAAAAGTGTGCACTAATTATAGTTATCAATCTCCTGCACAGCTATGGTTATAAAACGAGATACACGCTGTTGAAGTGTATTCTGAGATAAAAAAATAAAAACTGTGTACTCAAATACAAATTCACATATTTAAATCAAACTGTGGCTGTTGAGCCCGACTAACAACTTCATATTTTAAAACTTCACAAATAACTGTTTCTAAACTAAGTCACAGCTGCAGCAGTCGACCACTTTTGGGCATTCTGCTCATCATTTATGGCACAATGTTCAATCTAAATTAATTTCCCAGCCCTAGGCTTGCAGCAGTAAAACAACACTAAAATAATACATAGTGCACACAGTAAAATAAGAGTTAAAAGATTACTCTCTGTTCTCCTCTCACCCAGTCACTGTTACTACTAGTTATTATCACCAAGATAAACTCCTCTTAAAGTCAGTTTACAATGTTTGTAGCCTGACATAAATCTGTGTGACTTTATCTTTTTGCAAACATTATGAGTGTCACGGCTGGTTATGGGACAGGAATAGGACCCAAACGCACACAGAGGAGGCATGATTTACTGATGATATAGCTTACACACAGGTAGACAAGGAAATAAAGTGAGTAGATGTGTGGGGCAGTCCAGTGATGGAGAACAGAGAAACAGTCTGAGGGAATCTGTTGAATAAGAGTAATGACTGGCAGTGGTTGTGACTATAGGGAGGAAGTGAGAGGAAAAATGTGACAATTAGAGAAACTTGTATCAACTAATGCACATCTAAATATGAGAGGCAGGTTATGTTTCTTTTGCAGAGGTAATAATTGGTTTTGGTTTGATGGCTACACGCTACAAACAGAAGCAAAACAGCACATCCTTTTTATGAATATGATGGTAATTGTTTATCTCATACTGACCCCCAAATGAACGTATTTAACCCTTCATTTTATCAACATGCTAGTTGTGCCTCACTTCATATGGCTTATCCTGAGCACCCAACTAATAGAACTTGTAGCCCCAGATTTATGTTTCCTAATCAGCTCATTCAGTGAAGTGAAAGCCTTGTTTTTTCTAGTGATCCGGCGTCCCCGCTCTCTGAAAAGAATTTGAAGGTCACCGCGGCTCCTTGATGGCTGCTGTACTTTTGATTCCAGCTTCTTTGAGGCATTAAGAGGGAGACTTAGCACTAATGTCACCAGAGCACAGGGATTGGCTGTGGCGGGAGATTGGAGCTGAAAGGCCCAAGAAACAGCTTTCAGGAATGAACGTCAAGCGATTCACAAGATAAACGGTCAGAGAGGGATGGACCCGCCGGTCGCTATGGAGACAGCATCCAAACACAGGCGAGTGGAGGAGACAGAGATGGAAAGGCGGGGAGGTGGGAAGACATTGTTCCTGACAAATCAAAGTGAGATTTCCCATTTAACAGGATAGGTTTGTAGTTAGAGCATTGTGACCATCTGCCATCCTCAATAATTGGTTGAATTAGCCCCACAAAGACTCCAGAAGAGTAGAGGCAGCTTTCATGCTGATCATTCACCCAGTGCTCCTAAATAGAGTCTTGCACAGAATATTTAAAATTAAGTTTCAGACTTTCAGATAAATCCTAAATTCAGATTTACTGTATTTTATTTTGTTTATTTTGTTTTTCGTGGCTTCTGTATAGGTTCTAAAAACTTTTGTCAACATCAGGTGAAGATGACCTGTTGCTAATTCAGATGAATAACACGTTTTGTCCTTTTCGTCACATAATACACCATTTTGTGAACCAAGTTAGAAAAATCGACCTTGGAGCGAATAAAAAATGAATGATGCTTTATTCAGACAAAATGATGTCATTAAAGCTGCAGTAGTTAACTCTTATAAAACAGAACTTTCTGTCATATTTGCTGAAACTGTCACTATATCCTGACAGTAGTACATGAGACTGATAATGTAGGAAAAAAACATCATGTGGATGATAACAACCAATCAGAGCCAAGAAATATAGTTGATAGATGAGTCTCATTTCCAGGTTGCAAATACAATACTTGGTCTCAAATTGTTTCAGAAAAGTTACCGACTGCAGCTTCAATGAGAAAGGATTGTTCAAAAAATATTATTGATGTGCGATGTGTGTGTAAAAAGCTTTAGTAATTTAGTGAAAAGTCACATCATTTCTCAGAGCCCAGGACAAATGTCTCGTTTTGTCTGTTTTGTCTGTTTTGAACAGTCCAATGATACTCAAGCTACAATGTTCGAGAAAAAAATGTAAAAAATCAAAATCCATAGAACTTGAGAAACCAAAACCAGAGAATGATGATGAATTATTTTTTGCCTTGAAAAGTGACACAAAGTGTTGATTAACGTATGGATAAATGAATTACATTATTGCAGTTCTGTGTTATTAGTACAAAAACTACAGTTGTCCTTTGTGTAAAAAGACTTCGACACGCAGCCCGAGAACAGACTGCAGGGATTGTTTTCAGCATTGGGTCAAACTGAAGGAACCACACTGCAGATTTAATCTCAGTCTGCGATCTGTAGTTTTGCTTTTGTGCATTTTTCTTTATTGCCTGTCTTCAGCTCTAATGCTGTCTTTGGTGCTGCTCTCTTGGCCTCACTCAGTCTCCCTTGAACAAGACATTAATCTCAGTAGGACGAGCCAGTTAAATAAAGGTTAAGTAGATAAAACAAATGTGTAATGTGTCCTTGGTGGCATCTTTACCCATTAAGTCTAAATGGAGAATCAGCAACTCCTCAGTTCCTCCTCCTCCTCCCCCTCTTCCTCCTCCTCCCCGGCTTGTTGGGTATAAAGTGCTACTCGTAGGCCAGTGAGGCTACAACAACACCGTGACATCGCAGTGACTCTCTTAAGGGACGTTCAGGATCATTTTACTGTGTAATTAAAACGAAAGCAACCCCCCCACCCACTGCCCCGCAACCTCAGGCAGTGACTCCCTCCTCCGCCTCTAATTGGCCTGGCAGCGGCTCCAGAGTGGCAGCGGCTCCAGAGTGGCACCGCCAGCCCTCTGCTGAAGTGGCTGGACTCTGGACGGTCAATTTAGCCCCTAATTCTAATCCCTATTGACTTCACCAGTGCTGTGGTTACGTCCTGAACATTACAGAGAGGGGATGAAACAAAAGAGGCAGGAGAAGGGTAATTAGCTCATGAGAGGAAATTAAATGTGTTTTAAGTACATTAATGCAGGACTACAAACTGTTTGCTCTAAACAGTTAGCAGAACAAATATTAGAGATTATATATGGATGATCTGTTTTTATTTTATTGGTCCAAGGTGGTTTGTGAAGACTTCATTTTTGCAATCCTTAAGAGTGATTCCTGTCTAAAATTTCTGATCAATCAATCAACATTTGGCTTTCGGTTGGTTTTGGCTGCCGTCATGTTCTGCTGGGAAAGTTGGATGGAAAACATGGATCACAAACACAAACTGCTGCTTGTATGCGAGCTGTTGAACTCACTCTTTTCTCCAACTCATCCATATCCACTGTATTCCTGGATCCAGCTCAGTAATCTGATGCATTAGAATTTACCTGGAGGTTTATAGTTCATAAAGCTCCCATTTTAAGAGGAGCGCTCAGATTAACAGGTTTCATTCAGGTCAAGTGTTGTCATGAAAGGAGTCATGTGATTGGAATTTAGAAGAAGAAGATTACTGTCAGTTTACACAAGGAAATTGAAATGTGTCTTTTCATATATCCATCTGCATATGTGGTCTCCCACACATATGCATTACATCAAGTCACCTGCATAGCACGCCTCTTTTACCTTTAGGCCACCCTGCCACTTTGTCTTAATAGATCCATATGGATGATTTTTGGGATATTTTTCATTTAAATGTCTGATCGAATGATATGTCAAACAGCACACATCTATCCACTTTTACTTCACTGGTGATGTTATGGCTGTTTGTTTCTGTCGGGATCCTTCCTATAATGTGGTCCGATACTTACAATAACAATCTGAGCCTGTGGTATATCTTTGAATGTTATCTAACTTGGTTAATTAAGGGTTTATTTCAACCAAACCAGCACTGATGATTGTTGAAAAGATTAATAAAGATGAATACGTTTTTTCTAATATTATCTGCCAGGTAAACTGACTGAATGGAGTCTGGTCTCTTTTTCTCTTATTAATCTCACAATTTGATGCACTAATTACATTAAGTTATATTAAAGTACCTCCTATTTTAGTTTCCCTCCCTAGCACAGTGTGATGTTTTCTTCCATTGCATTTAGTATATAGATTCAGATATCCAAACATATTGAGATCTTGCTGGGTTTTTATCCTGCTCAGCTCCCAAGTCAACATCTACTCAGTTTGCACTGGAAAACCTGAAGGCTGCTGATGCAGAGTCATGGCTGTAATAGGCTCTCAGTATAGCACAGTGTGTTACTGGTGTATTGGAAATCTCTAAATCAGACCCTGGCTTCAGCAGCTGACACACAGCACTGCTGTGGCAGTGGTCCAGCGGTGGCACGGCTACAGAACCGGTGAACCCAGCGACCTCTCAATGGTCAGTTTAGACACTGGCAGCATTTAATCCCCATTGATTTCAACACTTTTACCATTATATTAAAAAAGAGTGGAAAGCTGAATAGAGGGAAGAAATACTCCAGATAAAACATAAAGGAATCCATGTTAATTTGTCTCAGTAGAGTCTTTAGCAGCAGTATTGATAAGTGAGGTCAGTAATTAGATTTTGCCTGTGTGTCATTAGAATAATAAAGCAGTTAAGGTAACATATTTTACACTGTGTTAATTGAGGACAAAGCAAGCTATGTGCCAGAAAAACAGACTGAACTCCCACACACACTAACATGTAGACCTGCATTCATGTGAGCCTACATGTTAGCATGTGTATATATGTGAGATTAAAACATTATTATAGCAGCAAAAATGACCAAATATAGTGGAGCCATGGTGTCCTGAAGAGACTGGCAGCACACTCCCTCTGCCTGTCGATGGAGTCTGGTGGTCAGAGGTAGAAATATTTGGCTTCTGATTAGACAGTTGGTTATCTCTGTAGGGATTCTTTCCATAATGTTGTCATAGGCTTAGAAGAACAATCTAGATCTGTCAGTGGCATTGTTGGCACATTTGTTACCAAGGATTAGCTCACATGACAGCCAAACCAGCCCTGTTCATGGCTATTTTCACAACAAAGCTGGTGAATTATGGATTTATGTGACAAAACCACATTTAGTGATTGTTGGAAAGACTGACATTAACAGTTTTGGTGAGTTTTATTTTGTTCCTGTCCAGTTTTAAGTGTGTTGTACAATTATCTGGTAAAATTGTTGGTTTTGTCAATGGAGTCTGGTCAGCCGTAGCGCCAATTGTTTTGGTCTAAGATGTTGGTGCTCTAGTTTGACATCTTGTGGCAAGTGAATTTCACATATATCTTTCACAAAAGTAGCTTCAACGTTGCGTAACAGTTTATCCACACTGGAAATGATGATTTTTTATTATTATTATTTTTATTTCATCCAGGGCTTTGAGATTAATTACTTATAATTATAAGATGCAATTTTTGGTGCAAATGCATAACCTTTTTTTTATTACCTCGTATGCAATAATTCTGCA
This sequence comes from Morone chrysops, assembly GCA_019097615.1. Classification (NCBI taxonomy): domain Eukaryota; kingdom Metazoa; phylum Chordata; class Actinopteri; family Moronidae; genus Morone; species Morone chrysops. Next base: position 1,413,253 of record JAGRRF010004921.1, on the reverse strand, counting down.
TAATTTATTGTATTCAGCAGTTACATAAAGAGGCTCTAAAGCTATGCTGAAGTCTTACAATGGAAGTAGGATGCGGGGGCCAATGGGAGAGAAAGAACAACTTGAATACGAGAAGTGACAGAGGGATTGAAGGAGAAAATAGGAAGCAGAAGAGAGTGGTTGCTGGTGTCTGAATGTTTGGAGCATCACCCTTTCTTAATGGCCCTCAGCAGTGTTTTTGTGCTCGCAGTTCATTCATTTCCATTGGGCGGAAGGTCCTGAGTGACAGCAGCGGAGGTAGCCCGCTGTTCAGGGGAGCGAGGAGTTGAGCTCTAGTGGCATTTCATTTAAAGCCCTCCAACACAAATCAATAGGGGACAATCAGGCCTGAGAGCATGGTGGGCTTTTTTTACTATTACCGATTACCTGACCAGTCCACTACCTGGTCCAAGAGCAAAAACAGAGCAAAGACACAGGACTCTGAGAGGACTTTGATGCACATTGTCAGTGCACTGCAGAAGAGCCAATTTTCTGCTTAATGATAAGAAACGGCTGAGGTCAGGGCAGGAAACTGGAGTTTTTTTCTCTTATCGTCCAGAAAACTGTCACCATTTTACCGACCAGGTGGATCTTTCAGTAGTAACAGCCCTCGAAATCACGACTGGCTCCCTGCCAGAGCTGCTGGCAGTGAAATTTTGTCTTAGTTTGCCAGCTTTCAGCTGCTGGTTAGCACTTATTCCCCTCTCCTCCTCCTCCTCCTCCTCCTCCTCCTACAAGACCACTGACCCAAGACAAACCATTAACATTCTGTTGAAGTTGAACTTGTGGGATGCACTGCCATTCAGATACATTTTCTTCTAAATGTTTTAATTATTCTTTAATGTCCTCAATTTGGTCAAACTAATTAAGCACTTCTGTGGATTTGTTTTTTTATGCCAACGCATTTTTCCCCATTGTCGGGTTTCAGTTTAGAAGTGTAAGTCGCTCAAAAATATTGGCGTCTCTGGGCAATTTCTTTCCATCATTTATTTAGAATAACACCAGTTTGTGCTTTCTCTTCCATGTGCTGACATTTGTGGATGCTGAGTGTTTGCGACTATTACAACAAAGAGCTTTGTATTTCTGTTAATTGACAAGCTTTTAGCTACTAATGAAAGACGTAATTGTTGCTTTATTAAAGGCAGGTCCATTGCAAAGGTCAACTAGTTAAGCCTCTATTTACTACTCTGTAAAAGCATCAATTCTCAGACACAGTGGTGTCCCCTACAAGAAGGTGATCCAGATCTGGGATCAGTTTAGTACTATGAAATAAAAAGTAAATAATGCTTATTACCAAGTGTTATTCTATTGATGATGAGTTAACAGCTACACAGAGGGAGATTTAAACTTAACTAAGCAATATATTCTACGTCAACAACGGGTCAAATGTGAAGCGTGACGTTGATCGTACTGAACCAACAAAGAAGAATTATCATCTCTGCAGCTCTAAAACACATTTTAGCCTCTTTGAGTTCTATTTGAGTTGTAAGTGTTCTCATCAACCCAGTTTCAAGCAGGTGGCACCGTACACTACCTGCTCAGCACCAAAAAGCAGACAAAGTTAGTCACATGCTGCTGAAGAAAGTGGACCATTTAGCAGATATGTTCCTGACTTTAAGTGGCCAGGTAAATGGTAAATGGCTGCATTTATATGGTGCTTTTACCCAAAGTGCTTTACAGTTTTCCTCTTATTCACTCACACTGACATATCATGGGCGGCGAGCTACCATGCAAGGTGCTGGCCTTAACATCAGGAGCAATTTGGGGTTAAGTGTCTTGCCCAAGGACACACATATTCAACTTTTTCTCCCCCGATACCGATTCAGATTTCTATTCAGGGTATGTGCCAATTCTACCACTCCGATACCAGTGCTCTTAAAATCTTTCCATTCACTGAAGTAGACGTTTTTTAAAATATTTTTATGTAAGGTAATATGTGCCGAGTGGATGGCCTTTAAAAATGCCTAATCATTCAAAATTTAAAATCATGTTTTGAATGATACTAGCCTGCAGTGACTGAATGCATGTCACTGATAGCAGAACCACAAATTTATGATGACTTTGATAAAGACATTTTATGTAATGTACATCGATTACATCATGGCCAACACCCGATCTCCCTATTAAGGCCAGTATCTGCGCTGACATCAATCAGATCAGTGTATCTCTACTTTGTGCAGCCTTCAGCCGAGTTGCATGAAAAAGATTTTCTTGTGAAAAAGCATCTTGTTTCATTATCTTCTAGGGCTCAAGAACATTTCTCAGTTATACAGCCTGATAAAAATATGACTTTGAAGATATTCATCTGCCTTACAGAATATTTCCGAGCAAAGCTGATATGTCCTGAAATAATGGCTCATCTTAAATAAGTGATAAAGCAAATAAAGTCGAGTTGCTTTTGACCAACTGCACTTTTGGATCTGACTTAAAAGCCCAAAGATCAGGGAAAGATTTCACCCATTAATGATATTATCATAGCTTCAAGCTAATGTTAGCAATCAGAGTTTTTCTAGGTTAAATGAGCAGCTCAGCTGCTGTTATGGAGCACCAGCCCTCAGCCCTGAGCTTTACAAAGTTCTGTATTAGGATACAGAGTAAGTGTCCTCCCATTAGGATCCCTGTGTTCCTGCTCAAATAAAGTTCAAACACCACTTGAGCTTGTGTTACTGTTTGACTATCTGTTGTCTCACCTGCAGGCCACCATTTCAATCCAATCTGCATGCCAAAAAACATTTCACACTGTCCTGTTTGCCGGAGGTGTGCATGCCAGCTCACGTTTTGTTACTGTCTCAAACCATCCAGTTTCTAAATGCAGCCGCTCTTCACATGGATAAGCCCCGCTGGTGGCCACCAGGCATTAATTAGAATCTACCACCAAGGTATGTAATTTAGCCTCTTGTCCAGCATAATGTCTTTGAAGAGTGCCATTTACTCCTGCATTGTGGCTCCAATTTGTATTTATTCCTTCACTCTGCTCACCTTCGGCTGTGAAAACAATCCAAACTATTTCAGGAATTGGCACTGCTGTAAAGGACGATTTGCTTTTTTAATGTTATTTTTTAAAACCTGGATCACAGACCGCTGGTGTTTGCGCCTCCTGGATGACACATCCAGTGGATTTTAATAATTTTACTCCTCTTCCATCTCCTAAAACCCCCTCCACCTCTGTTTTGTGTGATTACTAGTTCAGGCCTTTGAATGAGATGAAAATGCATTTGAATTAGTTGAACACGGCAGCACAGGTGGTTTTGAAAATGATTTGTCTTCAACTGCTACCTTGTGATGAACGCCGGTGCACCATCAGCTCCGTGTACACCCTTTTCTGGGCCAAATGAACCGTGACGCCTCCACCAAATAATGAATTTCTCATCGCTCTCCTCTTTGCCTCTCTCTCCCTGCTCCTCCGCTCTGAACTCTTGCCTTATGGATTTCACAGTTCAGGGAAGTTGCAGGGGAATGAAACTATAATGGGCTTCTTGTTGCAGCTGTTTTCCCAGAATAAGGCCATGAAAATGGGATCTGGAAATAAACATCATCTCTCTCTCCCTATTTTCCCTCCAACAATTCCCTACTCTCATATTTTCTCTCTCTCAGCCTTTGCTCGGCATGTACTGTATTAGTCTGACACTAGCTTAGCTCAGGGTAAATAAAATCAGGGGTGCACTCTAGCTGAACATAGAACATAGATTGGACTGGGATGGAGGCGGTGGTGGCGGTTGGGTGATTGGGTTGTTGTTGCACTCTGCTGCTTTGCTCGTCAGCTGTCCGCTAGCCTGTGTCACAGGTGGCGTCACTTCACAGAACCGCCCAGCAGAATTTAGATCCAAACATTGGATTGACAGGTTAGTTTGAGCTGAGACTCCACAGAGCCAGCTGATCGTGGCTGCTCATGGAAACACTCTTGGTTATAGAATGATAACATTTTATATTTGCCTTCTGTTTACATGTGGGAGGAGGCCTAAGGTGCATAGTATGCAAATGTATTCAAAATACACAAACATGTAATAAATCATACTGCTGATTTCACTGATAAGACAAACGTTGGCCACTGTACCTGAGTCTGCCACCCCCTCTATTATAATATCCAATGTCCTACCCTATAAAACCACATAACCTTGCCAAGCTTTTGCTTGTTGGGGATGTTGATTCACACACCTTTTTACAAACCGAGTCGTCATGTAAATTCCACCTCAAGTAATTGCACCAACAAGAAATCTGGCCTGATTATGAGATGTAAGAGAGAATTATGTAATAGTTCCATTAGAGCATGCAGTAACACATTTGTGTAGCTCTTTAGTATCAGGCACATACTCACACACTCTCCTGTAAGGCATTTTTCAAACTCTTTTTGTCTATTTTAAACTCCTCACCATCTGTGATAGCAGTAGTTGTTGGGTGTTTGTCACGTTTAGTTTTTTAACCAGGATTTTATTTCATTAGTGGAAATACCAGCACGTTCTTGCTCCAAACTCATCAAATATGGCATCTTGGTCAGTGGCCAAAAGCTTCAAACTAGGACACTGTAGGTACCCTCCGGCATCAGAGCTCCACAGTCTGCTCCACAGTTAGCAACAATAAATATGCAACATCCGGTTAGATTTTCAAAATAAAGCTTGCTGAGAAACATTTCACATTTTATGGCAGTTTAGTTTAGGGAAAGATTGTGGTTTGGGCTCAGATATGTACAGTCTGTATTGTGGTTTCACACAGAACACAAACAGCAGTGAAAGTCCTGTTTGTTTGACCCATCCATCCACTGCAACCTCCTCCATATGCATCTCTTTATACTACACCTGACTTCAACAACACACCAAAACGTTACGCCACATAGCGCCTTCAGAAATGAAGCTAAATGCTACACGTTACATAAGCCTTCAGATCGCTCTTGTAGGTGAAACTGAGCTAACAGAAAACTTTGGGGTTGACTGTAAAAGCCACACTAAGAAAGGATTGAAGCCACTTGCTAGTCTAGTGATATTAAGACTACAAACAACCCGTAATGCAACACTCTGGCTCTTTCCATTCAAAAAGAGAGAGTCTGATTTTGAGAATGTAATTGTTTAGTGATCAAATATGATGCTACACCTGCTTTTTAAAATGTTTTCCAGAAGAAAAAGGTCCTATCCCAAATGCTCGGGTTAAAAAGTTTGCAGTCTTACGAACTGCTTTGTGTCAAAAGTAGTTTTCATGAAGTTTCTTGTACAGTGTGGTTTGTACTTACCTACTCTACACCTACTCACACACACACACATTGATGTTGACAGTACGGGTGAACTGAAGGAACTTCTTTCTGCCAACCTGAACATCAGTGGCAGTTTCTACTGCAGTGATGAACTGTGGCTGTGGCTTCCTTGTCAGACAGCCTGTCAGGAAACGGAGGTTTGTTCTAAACTCAGTCTGACCTGTATTGTAGGAAGTAATATCAGCATCCACCTCTGACAAATAAAATCCGACCCACCGTGGAGGATAAACTGTACTGGCACACACTGTCTCACTTCTCAGCGCCATTCGTCATCCAATTGAAAGATAACTTTTTGGGTGAAACTACATTTCGTAACTCAATTAATTTGCTTCTTCTTGACACTCACTCAAGAAGAAGCAAATTAATTTACTACATTTCCCACAATGCATTTGGACAAGCTGCAGAGAAGATGTCTGAACTGGTTCAAGTCATCAGTTGAGTTGGTAAGCGTGAGTGTGGAGAGAAATAAATGAGAAAAAAAGACTCAAACGCCAATCCATCTGGCAGTTGCAATGCATTCTGGTCTATTTCCTGCTCCTCTCTGATGGATTTCTCCCACATATCCAGGAGTTTTAATGGAAGATGGAAGAATAGGAGTGTCAATGACTTGAATTAAAGTGACGACTGTCCCCTGAGGACGACCTTATCAGACGAGCTGCCCGTTTGAAAGTTTACAAGCAGCAGAGTCAGGAAGGACGGCCCCGTTCCCTCTGTGATTGGAACAATTTACAGCCTGAGTTTACTGACCTCGCTGGTTCTCCACAGACCAGGAGAGACAGAGGGAGAGAAAGTTGAGGCAAGGTTACAGAGTTTGGAGTGAAGGTGAAAAGGATGGACGAGATTGATGAGGGGAGTCCTGAGTGTGTGAGACAGTCCTTGTATTTGTGACAGATGGAATTGTTCAAGTACATCCTGACACTCTCCAAGATGTTACGCTCAGTGTCTGTTGGAAGGCTCACCAAATGTTACTGTTGATGATTCATTCACAGACTGAAAGTCTAACTGCCGTTGTCTTGGTTTCAAAGCACGCTTTCAGTAGAGCTGGCCAATACATCCATCTACTACTGATACATGAAGGAGACATTTGTTTTCTTGATTTAAAGGATGTCAAAAAAATAGCCCAAGGTGACGTCTTCAAATGCTTTGTTTTCTACAACCAACAGTCCAAAACCCAAAGATAGCAAATTTCAATCAGTTTACTAATATGACAAATACATCCTTTAAATAGTTTTATTTGAGAAGCTAGAACAATCATTTAGCTTTAAGGCTGCAGTGCAGTTATGCAGTTCTGGCTCAATAAAATCAACATCCTAGTGCTTAGGTAGAGTGCTACACCCACTATTGCTTGTCAAAATATTGATATTGAGCAATTTGTTCAAAATATTAAAATATCTGACCCTGTCATAACCCCTGAGTGCTTGGAATTTCCAAAAAATGTACTATACAATTCAAACTGCAGAGACTGTTATCATTGTATCCCTTTGTTCCACCTTTAAAGTCCAGTGTGAAACATTTAGGAGTATCTGTGGAATATAATATTCATAGGTCTGTTTTCATCAGTGTATAATCATTTATCACTTTGTTGCTGTTTTTGTCCGCCATGTGCAACCGGACAAACATTTCACATTGTCATGTTTTCCGCGTAGTTTCTCCTACATGCTTGCAAGGCTGGATTGTATTAAGGTAGTTGAAATCTGCAACTTGACCACTAGATGCCACTGAATCCCACTGAATCCCACGGAATCCCACACTCTGGTCCAGTAAGCAGTTTCAGTTTTACCTGCGAAACTAAAGTCAGAGTTCTTGCTTGAATGAGTTTTCCATGTTGTTTTTTGCTTTGTGAAAACCATCAGCTGTACGTTTGGGGGGAACTAATAGAACCACGTACTCTGGGAGACATTCTTGGAGACATAGGAAATTGTGTCTGTATATTAAACCCAAAATGGCAAAGTTGATATTCATAACTATTAAACTCAAAGTCCCTATAATCTTATATAATCAGTATCTGATGATGCTTCCTCAGTGTGTGTATATAGAATGAGGTGGATCATACCATATAGACATATCCATCCTCAATTCATGCTTGTGTTCATTTTAAGTTGCTATTTTGTGTGTCTGATGTATACCAACATGCATCATAAAAGATAGAAGATGAAATTACAGCAACCCTTGGTCTTCATACCAGATACGTGTGTGCTGCTCCCTCTGAGTGCATTATGTCACTGCTGCTGCATTATTTACTCCCATTAGTGTCTGACTGCAGTACAGATTCACATTTCTGTGTACATGTAAACATAAACATGCTGGATAATAAACAGTGAAGCTTGAGGTTCATGGAGAGAGATGGAAAGTTTGGTACAGAAACACTGCTTATGTTCTTCTGCAGCAGCTTTCTCTCTATGTCTCTCTCTCTCTGTCTCTCTCTCTCTCTCAGTTTTGTGCTGCATCTCACAAACTGAACATCACAATCTTTCTGCTCCGCGCTGCTCTCTTTAAATCCTTTTCATTCCTTTGCTTCTGCTCTAATCAGAGCTGTTGACAAATCTAAACAGCTCTGTGACTCCACACTCTGATGTGAAATTAAAGAAATGAGGCTTTGACGGCGGCTCGGCTGCCGACTGTCAGTGACGTGCCTCTGGGATACAACGCCCAAATAAGTGATTAAAATTAGCATGCCAATCCCTTTACTCGCTGACTGGTGCTTTATTATTTTTCTGATGTGCATTATTTGTTTTCCCCGCTCTCTTTGTCTCTCTCTTTACAACAAATCAGTTCAGTTTTTATTGACACACTGACAGCTGCTGCACCAAGTTCAGCAGATCCTTGAACTGTAAATGGGAATGAAATAAAATCTTAATTTTAGTGTTTTTAAAGATGAAAAAATGGCCTTGAAAGCGACTTTCCCCACCCAAGGTCCAGACCAAAGATGTGATGTTAATGCTGGAAAACGGCAGCTTTAAGATATACAATCCTACCTTAGCCTGACTGCTGTACTAACAATGTTGACCAAGATCAAACATGATTTTCAATCCTTGAATTTGACGAAACGAGACCTTACGTTTTTTGAGGGAGTTGTGGCAAACTCAATGAAATGCAGGTAACGGTCTCCAGAATAAGACCTGTAAATAGCAGCAGCTTGTCTGTGAAATGGGGTGTTAATGTGTGGGGTCATTTACATCACGCAGTAATAAATTCAGTCACAAATGGGATGAAATGCTTGTGAAAATGATTGGCTGCAGCAGCTGCGAATTCTCAAATAAAAGCTGATATTTGGATAATGGAGGTACATGAACCGACAAAGGACCCTACTATAATACATAACATGTTAGTGAATGCCAGCAGTCTGACAACAGAGTTATATAACGCTCACCGCTCTCAACCAACATTCTCTTTTTATCTGAACAACTCGTTTTATTCACATATTATTTCCTGTCACTTCTACTTTGATGTGTCGTCACCAATCTTTCGTGTAGCTTAGCAGTGATCAGAGAAATGGTAGTGGAAGTGGAGGAAACTGGAAATAATTAGTGAGTGAAAACCGTTTTTCTGTTAGATACAGGAACTGAGAGCAGGAGTGGACAGTCTCACTGGGAAGTCATCAAATATGGCAGTACAGTATCACTGTAGTCTCGTCTGTACATACATCACTTACACCCAGGAGACCACTGTTCGCATTACGTTAGCAAGTCAAGTCATGTTCTGAGTACTTCTTGTGCCAATACGTAACCAGACTGCAACTGTTTAAATTGATAAAATGTTTCTGAGCGAGCTTTATTTTGAAAGTCTGAGTGGACGAATGCAAATTAGAGCCCCAGTGTGTGGGATTCAGTGGCATGTAGTAGGGACATTTCTGTGAAGCCTTGCACGTGCAAAACTGACACTAGATTGAAGCGGGAGAAGGTTTAGGAGTCTAACATGTTGGAAGAACGGCACTCCATCCTGAATGAATAAAGACTGATAACAGAGAGGCAGTGTTGAGTTTTCATCCACATCAAGTCAGTGAACAGAGATGTAGTAAAACACACTCCTGAAGCAGGACATCAGGGGTTTTACATGAAGCTGTGGTTCTCTGCAGTGGAGGTAAATAATCGTAGCTGCAGGTCCCTGGCCACTATTTGAGACTTTACAGCATACATGACCTCTGTCTAGTAAATGGGTTAAAGAACGTAGAGTGCTCTCTGGAAGCAAAAGGCAGTAGTAAATCAACAAACACATGAATGGATACATCCTCCTCTCTGCTTCATCAGCACAAAGTCGCATTTCGTTTTTGGCCGCCGCCCTGTCTTTTGAAGCGAGCTCGGACCTGGGTGGTGCTCGGGTGGTGCTCGGGCGCTGGTAACGGTGCCGTTGCCTTGCCGACAAGCAGCCCCTGGTCGTCGTCGTACTCCTCCTCCTCCTGCTCCTCCTCCTCCTCCTGCTGCTCCTGAAGTCCTTCCAGCTCTCTGTATAAATAGCAGCGTTCGAGGCGTTTTGAAATGAGTCCAGCTTGGCCTGTTCTGCTCGCTGCAGCGAATTCATCCATTATGTAGAGCCCTGAGATGTGTACGGGCCCCTGATCAACACACACACACACACACACACACACACACACAAACAACCCCGGTGCTTCCATGTAGGCACACATGCATAAAAAAACATAAGCACAATCAGTGATGAATGCAAATATATTTTTCTCTCTGTCTCTCTCTCCCTCTCTCTCTCTCTCTCTCTCTCTCTTTCACTCACACACACACACACACACACACCTGTACATCCATGCACTGACCACATGTCAGGAGGCGTGTTGCTTCAGTGCTTTCACACATGATTTATTTAGTGTTTGTATGTTCAGCGTGTTGTAGCACTGCACTGTTTGAAATGCATGGCGTATACGCACACACACACACCGGCAGACATATATTAGTATTTTCCTCCACAAACCTCCCTCCCTCTCCCTTGCGGAGCGCAGAGGCCTCTGAACTGAACCTTATGTCTGGATAGCATGTCGCACTACAGAAACGCCGGCGCTGGGATGAATATTTGAATTGCTGGGAGATCACAGTTCAGAGTTTATTTACTCAAGAATAAAAAAAAACATGATAAACCACACAGGAGGGGAGGGAGAACAGCAAACACTAACGGTGCGTGTGAGATAAAGCACTGGCGGGGCTTAACAGAGGCGCCCAACCTCGGAGGAAACAAAGTCG
>JAGRRF010004921.1:1349294-1362183 GCA_019097615.1 Morone chrysops | reverse complement strand
ATATCTCTGAGCCGTCTGGCAGGTTTTTTGGAAAACTGTGACACCTGCATGAACAAATGATTAATAGCACCCAGTTAAAGTGTGAAAGCACAGCGGGAGAGCTCTTTCCTACCTGAATCATGTTCCATTTAAGATGTAGTCACTGATAAATACTGAGGAGGGATTTATTAGTTTTATTATTTTATTTCTGCTCCTTTCTCAAGCTGGCAGCTCGGGTAATGTGAGCACATTTAAGTTACCTCCTCGCTCCCTGCAGCATTCCTCAGAAACATGAAATCAAATTTAAGTCAAGCACATTTTTATTCTTTTTATTACTACCATTTCTTCCTCTTCATTCTACATATTGATTCTTTGATTATTCAACCTCTTTCTTTATTGACTACACTGAAGTAAATGTGTATGGAGTGCTGTTGTATTCGAGGTCCAGTTTGTAACATTAATCTATGAGCACACACTGTAAAACCTGTCAACACATCCTAATAATAGAAGAAAGTTAACATAAATTAATCCTCCAAAAAGTTTACTTTAATATGTGCAGTATTGTAAGTATTTGTGATTCCAGTTTGTTCCATTGACTAATTTTCTTTAAGTTGACTTTATATCATTACAGAAATATAAACATTATAGGCCACGTATGCATCCAAATAATTGGAAGATTTGATGTTTGTCAAATGAAAATAAAACATTTTTATTGGCTACTATTTTGATAGTCAATCATTATTTTCATCACACTTTGTGTGTCTTGACAAGTAATGTATTAATTTGCTTCAGTGGAAGAGTAAGTTCATCTAAAGTGGTAACATCTGTATACAAATAATTCAGTTCCTATATTCAGATAAATTCTTTTAACACATTTGAATTAAGTTAAAATGTTTTGCATATGAGTGTATATGAATGAAATGATTAAATACAATAATTAATAACTGTATTTACCTTAAGAAATATTTGTCTTGAGTTCTACTCAAATCAAATATCTTTCATGCTTTAACTCTCCGAGTTAGAGAGTTAGTTCTCAACTAACTCAAACTATTTTAGAAAACTGAGAAAGCTTTATTAACTCAGTCCACCATGTTTCCACAGTAGTCAAGAACAGACAAACCAAATGCTGGTTCTACATAGGACCTTTGGCTTTTTTTGTCACTGTAATTTCTCCTACATGCTTGGAAGGCTGAGCTGTATTCAAATGGTTGCCACCAGCACTGCACTTCACCGGTATCATACACACTCCTTTAAATATCACAAACCAAGTAGGGATTCATATTTTTCCTGAAAATGAGACATTGTCTATCCAGGGAATCCCAGGTACTGCACCTGTTTTCAAGGTTTAACTTCAGCTGCAGAAAAGAGAAATTCAATATTCAAATTTTGTTTTTCCTGTTTTCCAGTTTTCCAGTTAATATGTTTCACAGGAAATGGAGAGTTGATTAGACCCTTCTACCAAATCATCAAATAGGCTTATAGATTAATTTCAGGACATAACGCAACCAAAGTCAGACTGTAGTATAAAGAGTGATAAAGGCTGCATATGAAGGTGGTGGATGGATGGATGGATGGCTCAAACAAATGCAGGACTATAACTGCTGTTCAAGTCCCGTATGAAACCAACGTACATGTTAACTTATGCAATTAACTTACTTAATGTAACATAACTCCTAACCAACTGTGACTGTTTCACTGTATTCTTGCTAACTGGACCATAGAGTGCTGCGGAAGCGGAGGGCCACTGACCAAGCAGCAGGATTTGACGATTTGGAACTGAGACCCGGTTGCACATAAATTACATTTTGTTAAAATGTGGTCTTATTTATGAATAATATTTGTGTGTGTTGTTATTGTGAGGCTGTGTGTGTGCAGTTATATAACCCAGCAGTGTCACCTTAATCAGTATCAGTTTGGCCTCTTCATTGTCCGCTTCACCAGATTTAATTAACTTGACCTCCACATGCTGCTGGTGCGTGCGTGTGTGTGTGTGTGTGTGTGTGTAATTGAGGTTTTGAGTGACAGCTGTGCAGCCGTGACAGATCACTGTCAGTACTATCATTATGTTACAGTGACAAAAAGCCCCGTTTCTTCCTCCCTGGTGCAGACTCCCACCTCTGCACTGAGGTGTCAGATCAGACGTTTCAGAGGAGAGAGAGCTGTGAGTTTCCCACCAGAAAACAGGAATTACATCAATTCACAACTCATGAAAGACACTTTTCTCATGGCAGGGAAGTTGATTTAATAAGTAGAGACACGTGAAGTGTGACTGCAGTTCAGCCCTGCACAGGACCAAAGGGGGACAGGTTGAGTCCACCTCCTCCTGTTGGCGTATGATCACTTCCTTATGTGCAGACTTTCTTGAGTAAATGTTTCTGTGGCAGTCAGTAACAGAGGTTGTCTGCCAGAATTCATTTCATTTCATTCATTACGTTTTGGTGATGAACCAAATCTGGGATGTCAGTGGGTCGTGCACGTTGATTAAACTTAAATATTAGTGAAAGGACAGGTCACGGTCTCCTGGGTGAGATTGGTGTTTGTTGGACCCATCCATCCACCCCAACCTGCACCGACTCTAATGCTCTTAACACTGTGTCACCTGATAGCTTCCACTGGTTAGCAGTTAGCAGTGGGGTTGGGCAATATATTAAAATTTTACAACCAGCCATCATCAGTCCAACAACCGGCAGTTTCTGAGATATTTGCCCAGCGCCGCCGTACTAGCAGCTTGAAGATGAGTGGCGATTTCTTTAACAAAATAAACACAAAATGTCAAGAAAGAAACAGAAAAAAATCAATTTTCCTCAGCAAGCAGAACCACAAACCTTCTAAATTCAAGTTTCTCTCTTTCACCGAACTTAGACCTTGTTTAATGGTCTAAAAACACACTAAATGTGCATGTTTCTACATCATCTCTACAGCCAGTGGAGTTTAGTTTTTTAAATGAGAAAAGTCTTAACAACGAACATGAGAATGGGACGTTGTACATTGTTAAACAGCCTGTCCCTACTATGTCCTCATCATCCCCAGAGTTTAAACTGTATTTCCTGTTGTCAAACTGAACCCTTAATTCAGCGCAGTTGAAAGTATGAATGAATGTGAGCGGCTCTCATTCTTCAAAGGCAGACCATTAAATTTGCTAAATTAAAGCCAATATATTCACCCAACCCTAGTTAATAGTATGCTAAAGCATTACCTATCACATAGTGGGGCATGCCCCCCTGGGGGGCACAGTGAGGCCCTGTGAGAGGCAGGGGGACTGCTGGTGGAGGAGAGATGGACATGTTTCTGACAGGAGTCAAACGGAGGAGGCGTCAACAGGCCGCTCATTTTGTGGGCACGGCATCGGTAAATAAAAAAGCACTGTTAGCCTCGTACAATGTTGCCCACCACATCGCAAGGTGCAAAAACACAATAGCAGAGGCGCTAATACTCCAGCAGCATTGGACTTGGTCACAATCATAGGTGAGAAAAGTGATGAGACACTAAATACTGTCCCTCTGTCCAATGACACGATCGGGAGACGTATAACTGACATTTCAGACGACCTCCAAAAACAACTCACAGAACATCTAACAGACAAACAATATTATCAGGTTCTCGATAGTATTGCAATTGAGGGGGGGTGTGAAAATAATTGAGAACCACTGTGCTAAAGGGTCTGAGTGGACACACAGAGGGACGTGACAGGACGTCAGTATTTGACGCCCTGGGAAGGAGAACGGCTCCTCCTCTCCTCTGTGTAATCGATGCCTGTTAGCCACCAGCACCATCTCAGACTCCACCTGAATGACTTTTGGTTTCTCCTGATAACTGTTGTGGATGGATGATGATTGTTTCGCGGAAGGAAATCAGTTGTGTGTGTGTGTGTGTGTGTGTGCGTGTGTGAGTGAGTGAGATACAATCAAGTTTGGTTAAAGTACATTGTTTATCCGATGGAGAGGAACCCGCTCTGAGCGTACAGTGTGGTGTTGTTGTTTGGAAATGATTCAGCTCGGCTCGTTTCCTGCAGTTTATTAAATGGGATTTCCATTTACTGTCTGCGAGCTAATTACAGCGGACCAGACGACGGAGTTTCCTGGTGAAATTGCTGAATGTCGCTGACTCACAGCCGCTGCTCACGACTCTGTTTCTGCTTCGGAAAGCAAGTTCAGGGTGGACCTGATGGGCTTTCAACTTGTTTCTGTGTCTAAGGTTGTCCCAGTCCCAGATTTAATGGGAAACTGTGGTTATTGGTACACAAGGTGTCATTAACTAGTGAAAGCTAGTCCAAAGTGAAAATTGGATTCAAAATGTCCCCATCAGCTGCGGCAGGCTGCCTATCACAGAGCGGTTCACCGTCGATTCACTGTCAACAACCATCCTCTTGTGTTGTTTGAGGCCCCCCCAGTGCACTGTGGGAGTAAACAAGATGACCTTAAACTGTTGTGCAACACGTGTCCATGGCAACACAGCATGTGCTCCTAACCTGGGGGTCGGGACCCCCTGAAGTTTCACATCCAAGAAGGTCACAAGATGATGACGAGGATGTTTATGTTTTAGACATCTTCTGATTTGATGGATAGTTTAACCCTGGGGTGGCCAAACTGAAACCTAGCTAATATATCCCGACAGTATCGTGTGAGATCTCTTCCTTCATCACCCTCCATGCTCCGATTATGAAAGTTCATTAATAATTAGGGTTCCTACATATTTAAAGAGCATTTTTACCTATAAATAAAATACCATAAACAGTTATTTATATTGAAAATGTTTTAATGAACGAAATTCATTGTCATCAGTCAATTAGGCAGAGAAAACATGCTGATTGGTTTCCTTTTTAAGGACAAAATACATAAGTAAACAACGCCGTGCAGGCAACACACTCCGACCACACTCTGCTTCTGAAACACTCTCACCGTCCCACCAGGGTAAGGCCACAACATGTGACCACTCAGACTACTTTTGAGGAGTCAGAAGAAAATATTTCATATCTGTGAGTGTAATTATTTTGCAGCACTTCACCTCTTTCTTTTCTTTTCTTAAAGCTTTTCTGTCTCTGCACCTGAACACACACTTTATTTGACCGTTTTCTCTCACCTGCTGAGAGTCAATGAACTCTTTTTTTTATTTATGTGCTGTATATACGTCAGTGCAGCTCAGTTGCAACACAGCAGCAGCCTATGGAGGGCAGTGAGGTTAACATGACAAGCGGTAACCCCTATTTACCTCTTATAAATGTCTCCACACACACACATACTGAGAGCCAAAATGTAAATACAGTTGAGCTGCATGAATCAAAGACACAACTGCATGTGAACAGTATCTCACAGGGTAAATAAACAGTGTAGTGACTGCTACTTCACACACACACACACACACACACACACACGTTGCTCAGGCTGCAGTGTAATTTGAGTGAGGCTCCATGGAGAGAGAGAGAGAGGCTGTTAATTAAACTAAAGGTCAGAGGGAGTGGGAGGCTGAAGATGCTTGATGGACAAGACAACATGTCTGCTAACAAGCTCCAACACACACACAAACAAACTGTCTGTGCACGTATGTATGGCAGCAATATTGTGTGTGAAATGTGTGTGTGTCGGTGTGAATTCTACCACAGCGGTGCGGCTGTCTGTTTGGTTGAAAAGGTCTCATCAGAGTAAAAACGTATTCTCCTCACATTTTACATTTCTTCACAGCGCGGCTCAGATCGCCTGCTCGGGAGATTAAAAACAGCTTTTTCCATTGATGGTTTTGACATTTCTGAGTGCGTTTTGAGTTGGTATTGTTCAAGCTACGACCGAATAATACTTGTAATAATACTTGACTGTATGTCACGCCTGTCTTCACACTGAAATAAAGAGACATAAGAGATCACACAGTAATACAGTAGTGAAATAAAAGGACAGGAGGCAAAGTCAGCGTGTCGGTATGAAGTGATTTTGATTTCCACGTCTCCAAAATGGCTGCAAAAGTCCCAAAACATGTGTGGTTAGATATTGTCTGTAGGTTAGGGTTAGTTAGTCATACATAGTTACATATTCATTGTTTTAAAGATGTTTAGCTACAGAGGGATGTGTCCATTTTACTGCTCATCAAAGTGCTCAAATAGCACCTCCGATCTAAACTTCTGCTGTAGATGTAGAACCACCACAGAGGTAGAACATGAGACAGAGAATCAAGGCTCCTCCTAGTGCTCCTAATGTTCATTTGGGAGAAATGAAAGCAACCAATCAGAGCCAAGGAAGATAGTTGATGGTTGAGTCTCCTTCCCACAGCCTCAAACACAGAGCAACGTCTTTGTATCGTTCTCAGCTCGATAATATCTACAAATTAATAGACGGAAAAAATTGAGGGGTTCACTTTTATTACGTTACTGATTTTAAATGTAGTTTGATGCTAATTTCTAAAACCTGCTTGAAAAAGAAAACTGCCCCTTGAACAGTGGAACAATCTGACCTGCTGAGGGAGTAAACGGGTTCAGTTTGAGAGTCATTTAGTGTTTCAGTGAAATGGATCTTGTGTTTCCTCCTCGTCATGGCGCGGGCCGACGTGAAGGTTCACCTATGAGCTGACGAGCAGCAGCTGCATGTTCAGTGAGACGGCTCTATCAGGAGGAGGAGTAATGAAACAGGCTAACCTCAGTGTCAGTCTCTCTCCCCTGCAGCTGTCAGGATAGCTGTTGTTGCCGTTTATGCTGACAACATGTAATGAAACAAGCGCGCCTCCACATCCATTATTGTGTGTTCAAATGTCTTTTCAGGGGAGGCGATGATAATATTCAC
Organism: Morone chrysops; assembly: GCA_019097615.1. Lineage (NCBI taxonomy): Eukaryota > Metazoa > Chordata > Actinopteri > Moronidae > Morone > Morone chrysops. The sequence continues at coordinate 1,355,440 of JAGRRF010004921.1, read as the reverse complement.
CTTAACAGCCTCACCTCGTCTCCGGCTCACTCTTCAAGCCTCATTTTTTCTGATCTGCCTGCAGGGTGTCGTTCATTTGTTTCCTGTTTGTTGAAGCCTGTGCTTTTTATTTTTTATTTGGGAAGTTTCATTTTTGGAAGACCGGAGCAGGTTTAGTTTAAAGGCGCTGACAGTTAAAGGTTTCATGATGACTGTTTAACGTAAAGAGATGTGTTATTCATGCTGGTGTTATGGTCATTTTAAAGCTCATTCATCTTTGAAAGAGCCCTTTTTATAGCTACGGAAATTTCAACTTGATCTGCAATTGTTTTGCAAAACCAATAAACAGATACAGAAGTTGAATTGTGCTCAAGAGGAATTGGTTCTTTTCTTCTTTTAGGAAGAATATAAAGAGAAAAAGGTCTAAAAGTGAACTAGAAGTAATGGAATAACAGGTGTTCTGTAGCTAATAATAAAATACATTGTGATTAATGTCACTTTATTAAACATTAGGAAAACATGAAAATGTAAACTCACAGTCTGATGTTTGACTGCTAACGTCAGTTCATCTTCTCTCTCTTCTTTATTCTGAACTGTTTGTGCCACATCAGACATTTACACTGATTGTTGTTCATTAGTCACTTTATACATCAGATATCTTTCCTTTGACTTTAATCACTTCGTATTTGCTGCACAGATTCCACCTGATGCCTTCTGCACAGTAAACAAACTCCACCTGACCTGGCAGAGCCCAGCAGCTCCAGCCTCCATCAGCTGATCAATCAGCAGCTTATTGGAACCAATCAATACTGAGGAGGAAGCTGCCCCTCTGTTAACCTGCAGGACACTGAGATAATGACCTTCACCATGCACACGCACGCACGCACACACACACACACACACACACACACACACACACACACTAACTGTATATGTACACACACGTCAGCAAACAGATATACAGTACACACACACTGTAAACAGCTGTGGCCTTAAACACACACACCCGAAACATGTAAACAAACCCAGCTGTAGACCTTGCTTATCCACACACACACAATCATTGTTCAATATACGTTCACATGGACAAGGCATTCTAGGTAAATTGAGGTCATTCTTAATCTTAATGCATGAATACTGACTGCTGGCCGACTGCAGCTTCATATAGGACACACACTGTAAAACATTTCATATCTATATTTGTGCTGGTGGACAAAACTACTGATAGTTGACACAGAACCTTCTGGTGCAAATACAAGTCCTCCTAATCAAACCAGAACATACATGGTTGCTCCTCAACCTCCAGAACAACAGGCATTTTCTATTATAACATCACCACTGACAGGACATTACCTTAAAAAATAAATCTGTTTCATAGTTAATAAAGTCAAAAATATAATATATAGATATAGATATATATAGATATAGATATAGATATAGATAGATATAGATATAGATATAGATATAGATAGATATAGATATATAGAGATATATATATATAGAGAGATAGATAGATAGAGAGAGATAGAGAGAGATAGAGAGAGATAGAGAGAGAGAGAGATAGAGAGAGAGAGAGAGAGATAGAGAGATAGATATACAGATAGATATACAGATAGATATACAGATAGATATACAGATAGATATACAGATAGATATACAGATAGATACATATATATATGGTCTGTGCTAAAGAAAGGGACGGTGACTGTTTGTAGGAAACAGGAAATGAACCGCAGCCTTGTGTTAACATTCCGTAGCTCGGGAGGTGTTAGATTGCATTGCAGGACATCAACAGGAAAAACTAGAAGAAGAAGAAATATGCTAACAGTACTGCTAACAGAGACAAAATGATTCAAACACTGGCTGCGTGGTTTTACCTCAGTAAGTGGCCGCAGGGTGACCTCTGAGGGTACTAGTGTAAAATAACGAACTCACCTCCAGGTCGCCCACGTGATGAGGAAGGACAGGGCCTCACCCACACACAGTCTGATTTATGGCATCCTAACACACTCTCAAATTGTATATACATCACACAGTCATGTAGTTTCACGTGGTCAAACACACACACACAAGCACACACACAGGGAGAGGCCTGTCCAGTCCAGTGGTCATGACACTGACTGTCTGGTGTTTGATTGGTCGGTTAAAGAGCCAATCACACAGCTGAGTGGACCAGAATAACTGATCCTCAATCTGTCTGATGGACTGTCGGCCCCAACAATGACCCCATGACACCACCTCTCTGTGGAAATATGCACACGCTCACTGCAGAATGAAATTTACACCATTGTTGTAAAGAAGCAGTTTCTACGGTGGCCGTGCACAGTACGCTGACTCAAAGACGAGAGGGAGGAGACACAAAGATGGATGTATAGGAAGGAATAAAAACAAATGAAGGTCTGTGCTTTCTGTAGACTTAAGGACCGCAGAATTGTTTCTACAGAGATGCTGAACCACCATGTTTCTACAGTAGCCCAGAATGGACAAACCAAACACTGGCTGTAGGGGCGTTCGGGTTTTCCACAAGTTTCACAATCACCGTAGTGTCTCCTTCTCACTTGGAAAGGGCTGCTACTAAATCCTACCTACTGGACCTTTAAGTCAGCCTATTTAGCATTTATTAGTATAAAAATATCTACTAGGTGGTTGATAACATACTGTTCTCCAAGTCCATTGTGTCCTAAGTCTTTACTAATGGCTCTCAAATATATAGTTTTATTTTTGAAAGAAGGTTCAGTCATTTCCTAAAACAGCTGCTCGCTGCAGATTCTGTCAAACAGGAGGAAATAGTGCATTTGTTGGGGACTATTTTTAGCTGCAGAGTATTTGGGGCAGCAGGACAGTGTATAAATATACCACAGTGTGTGTGTTCATGGTGATGAAGGAACAGTGTGGATCACTGATTTGTCTTTTATAGATCTCTGTGGCACAGAGGAAGAACATCAGCCTTTAATACACACACAGTGGATACATTCACTGTTGGTTTCTGTACACAAGATTTATCGACAATGAGAAAACTGAATTAATATCTATCCTTTAAAGTTCCAGTAAGTGTGTTCCAGCAGATTGCAACCAACTGAACACCCCTCACCTTACCCTCCCCAGTGTTTGGTTGATTCTGTTCCTCGAGCCTGAATCGCTGTCACTTCAGCTCTCTGATATTATTTACATGATTGTGTGGAACTGAGCTTCCTCACCGACGCAGACGATCATCAGGAGTATTTGTGTGAAATGGAAAGAAAAAGCCTCATTAGTGGCTCATACAGACAGCAAGAGCGGCATCGATCTGTCCTGCAGCCGGCACGCTGTGTCATCAGTCACTGAAGTTAGAGGGCAAGGCACTCTGATTGGCTGATATCTGATATTTAATAAGAGGCCCTCCCCGCTGTGATCATCTCACCCACTGTGTAACTGGGTCAAGATCCCTGCTCTTCAATTATGCATGAGGTTAGCCTTGTTAATGCTGCAGCTAGCCTGCTAAGCTGCTCTCTGGACACAGAAGCTCACACTTCAGCCTCTTGTTGTATTTCAATGTTTTGACATGACCTACAGGGTCTCGGGGGTAAGCTGTTTGGTTTGGAGTTTGTTCAGTGTGTACGCCTGCATAGTAATTCTGCTCACTGGAATTATGAGTGTATTTGTGTGTGTTAGTGAAGTGGATGTAGGTGTGTCTGTACTGGCTGTATGATTGCGAATGTTTAGGTAGGGAAAGGCTTCGCTAAAGTCATAGATACACAAATTATACACAATCACTATTACACAAACACAGACAAGATTTATCAATATAAAATCTGTGAACATGTTTTATCTGGATGTGAATTATACGATCATCAAGTGTTGTCCTGTATTATCAAGCACAACAACTTGCTCTTTTAAAGCTCACATCGAAATACACGTTCCAGATTTGGTGTAGACCAGTTAAAGCCCCATAAGGCCCCTGTGGACAGAAGCTGTGCTGTTTCCACCGCCTCGTTTCATTGACGTCAAGGGGAATACGGTGGGGGGCATTCAGAATAACTACAGCAGAGCTTCAGTTTAAAGCTTAAGTCACTGAACTCAACCTGCCTTTATTTGGAACAGGCCTCTATATGGGACAGGCCTTTAATTCCTTTTGAACAAACTCTTTCTCAACAAAGATGGGAAATACTGTCAAACTGTTTATTTAAACCGGTATGAATGTTACTTGTATATAAATTAATCATAACATATAATGTATCAATTAGGAATTACTCATTTGATCATTTGATACTTTGGTGCTTATGGTTTCTGTAAGAGGAACTGTTTGGTTGAATTGTGGAGAATCTCACTGATCTATGATGTGTAGTGTTTCCATATTAACAACAGTTTAAACATTTATATTTGTGTAGGTGATCTAAGCAGCTTTGAACTCGCTGAAGCAGGCGACCCGTGGGGGGTTTAGGAGGTTTACTGGGACTATGCTTTTAATTGAAGTTTAATGATACACAGAAACCGCCAAACTTCTCACTGATGTTTGCTAATGTAGGTCATATAGAGGCATCAGTATTAAATTTAGACTCTTTCATAAGCACTTACCTTGTAGTACATTTAAGGTGATATTTGTAGTGGTGGAAAACTTATTTGCACTATAAATTGAAAAGGACAGAAACTCTCTTGTGGTGACCTTTACTGAAACATTTGTCCTGAATCGAGACTTCTTGGGGAAAACACTTCTGTGGATCAAAGAGTTTTCCACCACAACAGTCAGTGCTTATAAAGGATAAAACATTGTGGCAATTTTAAGTGCTTATTTGCACTAAAAGCTTCCTGTTGTTCCTCTGCTTATGGTCTAACATCCTCCAAATTGAAGTGAAATCTGCTCACATGCTTTCAGTGATAACGAATAAACAACAGTCAGGACCAACGGCACAAACAACCTCTAGTGAGCACACACAGCCTCAGCCGCTCGCACACAAACATCAGAGTTTCATTAAATTATGTAGTGTGGAGACTCACAGTGGCACCTCGCACACAGTGACAAGCGCTCACACACACACACACATACTGCACTCACCGAGATAAACGCACACACAATCAAAACCAGGACTTTTGTGACACCCACAGAGCGTACAAATTCATGTTTCACATATTCCTCTTTCTTCAGATCCTCCACTGGCCCCAAGGCAGCCATGACACCCGTTTCACACCCACTGCTGGGAAATGAAAATTCACTTCAGTCCACTCTTTGTGAGTTTTAATTTGCAGGCTCACTCTGACAACACACAAACCTTCCCATAATCCTCACCAACTTCACAACAGCCAATCGGATTTCTTTTATAAATGGTGTTTTTCCCCTGTTTTTCTCGAAGGCATCACCCCAAAGTTGAATGTTTACCTACCTTTTGTCTCCTGTTCTTTCAGTCTTCTATTTGGGTTGATTGATGCCACTTGTGTGCTTCAACAACATGTGTTCACTCCTAACTCGTAATACTGCCGCCTTGTCGTTGGCCCTCCGCTTCAAAATATGATCCTATAGGTGCCCGTCTCGAGCCACTTCTAGACAAGTGGGGCTCCGGGGCAATGTGAACCTACAGCTTCAAAATAAGGCTTGCATGGCTGTGAAATTTTTACGAAGACTTTTTTTCTTTGGTTTCCCACGGGGAACAAAAAAGGTGTATCCTGGGTTTCTCTGAGCCATCTGTCCAACTTCCAATCTACAGCGTCATATTTTGAAGCAGAGGACAGTATTTGACCAGATGAGTGAGCTCGGGTTGTCTTGAAGGATATTTCCAGCTGAGTTCATCCAAAGCAAGCTGAAAAACCTGTGGCGTGACTTTAAATCAATTCTCATTCTCTCTCAGATCTTATTTCAGACATCTCACCAAAAAAAAACCATTGACTTCGAGGCGAGGGAACAGGTGCTAAGTGCTACAATAATACCAATACTATGAGCTAAAATGGGCTAAAACTATCGCTTCTCTTTGGGTGCACAGTGAAATATCTACACTGTTGGTTCAGATCCACAGTTATTGACGTTGGCAGCTGTATTTCCCCCCGAGAGCAGGTGACCTCCAATATGACCGCCAGAGGGTCAATGAGAGCCCTCTGTAAACAACCTGGACCCTAACAGGCCTCATCTGCAACCATTTGTCTACCTCCTCCTCCTCTTCTCCGTCGGTGATAGAGAGGAGGACCATCTCACCTGCAGG
>JAGRRF010004921.1:1333677-1346134 GCA_019097615.1 Morone chrysops | reverse complement strand
ACATGTCCTTTCATGGAGAGGATGAGTAGATTAAAATGAACTCGAGCCAGCTAGTAGAGCTACACTGGAAGCTCTTTCACACGATATTCTTTTGATATCGTGCCTGCATTTGTTTATTTTATCCTGATATTTAGTGAGCTTGGTCATTTTAAGACTTTTTCCTGCATGATTCTATTCTTGTTTGGCCTGTTAAAATGGATTTTCAAACATGAGATTCCCATGGCTCTTGTAAATCCTTTAAATTTTGGAGATTTGCCTCAGGAGGTCTGTGCAGTAACACTTCCCGCCCAGAGGAAAAGCTGATGATCATTTAAAACCTAATAAAGGATTCTATCAGGATTTTAAAATCAGGAGTAAAACATGAAGCCTTTGCTGTGTTTTATTTCATTATGCCAAGGTTTTTTTCTGAAAACATTTTTGATTTTAAAGAACTGTACTAGGGCTGCAACTAACAATTATTTTCATTAATCTGTCGATCATTTTCTCAATTTATTGATAACAGTAGTGGTTGGTCCATAAAATATCTTTCCCAAAGCCCAAGGTGACATCCTCAAATGAGGACTAAAGAAACCAGCCAATAATCACATTTTAGAAGCTGAAATCAGAGAATTTGGACATTTACATGAAATGAAATGATTAATTGATTATTAAAATGTTTGGCAATTAGGGTTGGGTACCATCCATACAAAGAAATCTCACATAACGAATAATAATAATGTCCCATAATGACAAATTACCAATAATACTCGATTGATCAGCACACCTCCGGACCTCAGAGCCTAAATCAGGAGAGCATCACCAGGGTTTCTTACCAACTGCATTCATGATTTTTTACAGGGATATTAATCTAATAATAACCCCGTTGTTAGAAATCATGATAAAGTTTTGGAGCAACAGAGACACTGAGCATGCCCGTAACCACAGTACCTCCCTCACTCCTGCGAAGGGGGGGGAGTCACCGACTCTGGTCCGTCTGTCAACCAAGACAGTAAGAGACTCTGCGTTATCTCCTGCAACAACGTATCCAAAAAGCTAACTAATTATCTGAAGATGTGGATGAAGTTGTAGATGTCTGAGTTAAAGTTTTGTTGTATCTGGAGGGTTCAACTTTGCCCCTGGCTGCATGCGTTAGCTGGGACTGCTGCAGGGGACTTTACTTGCTGTCAGACGATTTCACATGGTAGCGTTACACTCCTCAGCTTGTAGATATATCTTGTGTCTGACTGGGTGTCTCCTCAGGTTAGACGTGTTGCCAGCTTTGTATTTTGCGTTCCACAGTCTCCGTGCCCTGACTCACTGTGACTCAAACTAACTGCAGCGGTCTCTTTCTCTCTTCTCTCCATACACTACCGTACTCTCTCATATCTACTCTCAGGTACCCTTTAAAGTACTGAGCTAGGGAACTGACCCTATTGGCGATTAATTTAGTAGTTGACAACTAATTGATTAATTGACTAACCGTTGCGTCTCTAGACCATACTAATTATTATTTGCACCTCTTACTACCACATATATTTCACAGTACTGACAGCCATTTTATGAAGAATACCCTCAGACCTTAGATTGATTTTCTTTTCTTCCAATAGTTAGAGTTCACTTCAGTACCTCACAGAAATCAAAAACATGTTACCAGAGACTTTAAACTTGCATGGGACAGGTAATCCATCACAGAAAATAATAAGATACCTATCATTTTTTGTCAGAATGCAGTTGTGTACAGAAACAGTTCTCTCGTGTTTAGAATTCAGGGTTGGCGGCTAAGCAGCAAACATTTTAGTGCAAGAACTTGCAAAATGATCTGTTTCACTAGGTCTGTGCTTGATTGGTTTTGACTTCTCCTCAACATACAGTACAGTAGCTTGTCAGTGTTGTGCTTTACAGAATCTGGATCTCATATGTTGGAATATCCTTGGAGAGTTTTGGTAAAAGTCTGACTAAAAATAAATACTGATAAACTTTAAAGTGATAAATAATCCTGGATGGACTATTTTCCTCAAGCAAGTTTTAGTTCTCTGCAGGTAGAATGTTATAGTGCACTGAGAAATAAAATAAACCAATGGCTGAGCTGGAAGCCAGGAAATTAAATATAAAACTGCTCTCTAAGGATACAAATAATACGTACATCAAGCAATTTGTAGTTAACGGCTGTAAACACGCAAAGGTGGAGACCTGCTGCTTTAACAAGCAACATCAAAGTGTCATGCTTGTGTGCTCTTTAATCAAGTTGTTGCATCACAATCAATTGGGTTTAGGGTCAATTGTCACTGGTATTGATCAGTCCTACCACAAACACATAATTCGTCATATCACGCTGTGATTGATGTGCTTCCAGTTTATTAATCAATCTTCAGTATGGATTGCTCTTATACCGTTTTATTACCACATGTGGAAACCGATGTGCGTGTGCATCCTCTAACCTCTGACCCCTGAACTTTAACCTCACCAGCATGAGCACAAACACCCCTCGCAATGACAGCAGCTTCCCCTGAATCAATCACACTGCTACTCCCCTAGGATAAAACACTGTAAAATCAATCACATGTGCTGTAACAAATGTGATAATAATTTTTTTTTACACCTGACATATTGATCGGGTATAGGTAACATCGTTAACACAAGGGTAGTTTTTTTCATTCTGCATTATTAAAAATGAACAGAAACAAACCAACAAAAGACAGGAATCCGTCTGTAATATTTATATATATAATATATATATATATACAATGTATATATAATATAATATAATATGTAACAAATAAAAAATAGTGTAGAAATTAGGCCTGTCTGTGTCTTTTTCCTAGTCAACTAGTAGTTGTTAGATAAAGTCAATAGTCAACCAATTGTCGCCTGTTTATGATATTAATTGAAATACAGATGCTATATGATGGATGATAGATAACGTGAACAGTTACTTTCAAACACACTACAAACTGGCTCCTCTTCCTCCTTTTCATTCCTCTCCTGTCGCTGCCTGAACCTGCCGTGTCTTCATCCCCAGAGTCAGAGTCCTTGTCGGGGCCACTGGAAATCAGTGTCCCAGTCCCACTGTGCACTCGCCCCACTCCAGTGCAGTGGCTGATTCAGGCCCCACTCCCAAGCAGTATCCCCCCCAGTGTTTAAATTCCCCTAGTCCGGGTACGGTCAGCTAATAGGGCTGCTAACTCGCTAGTAGGAGCAGTTAGCTTTAGTTTTAGTTTTCCTGTGACTGTCAGACGAAGTCGACTAAGACTCTTGTAGCCCTAGAGCCTTAGAAGAAATGAGGAAATGTGATGAATTTAATGAATACCAAAATGTAAAATACAATACTATACTAGTATTAAATATAGTGAACACATTTTGAGGACCAGTTTATTATCTTATTTTTATTGTTTTATAATCTGTTGAGCCTTGGGATAAAAATCTGATGTAGATCAGTCTGTTTAATAGCTTCAGTTCGGTCAATACTATCGAATGTATAATTAATGTGGATCTTTTTAAAAAAATGGTACAGAAAGCGATCAATACTTTTTACAACCTTACCTCCTATTTTTAGATGTTTTAAAGGAACTCCAGCTGATCTGGCCATCGTCAGTGAAAACATATTCTGTCTTGCAGATGCTGTCATCACCATCTGAGGAGCCTGTTTAGTGAAGATTTAACATCAGCATTTTGATGCATTTTAAACTAAAATCTGGTTCAAAGATGGTTTAAATTGATTTCTTCCTTTAAAAAACGTGTGTGTGGCCAGACTATAGATTTGGTGGTCTCACTGCCATTGGTTACTGTGCCGATGGCTGTCCGGCGTGAAGACCTTATTGATCCGAGGCTCCGTATGGATTTGTGTGTGCTGGTTGGCGTGTGTGTGAGCCCCTAAACATGGCTGTGTATTCTCTATATGTGCCTGTTTACATACACTTTGGTAATTAGCAGCTTTTGTGCAGTTTCCAAGTATCCAATCATATATAATTGTGTTTTTGTCTTCATATCTGATTACCTTTGCATACATTTCTGTAATTATTACTGTGCATGTGCATATATTCTTAGCTTTATGTCTTCCTTTGTTATGTTTATATGCTCTTTATACATGCTGCTGTTGTGCTTTACAGTGTGTGTGTGTGTGTGTGTGTGTGTGTGTGTGTGTGTGTGTGTGTGTGTGTTAATGTGGGTAATTGGCTCTGGTCAATACTCTGTTAGCTGCAGCGTCTTGAAGGGCACTCTGTAAATCCATACAGCTCCTCTGACTGTGAATATCATCCCTACGTCTGTTAAAAAAACAGCTGCGGAGCTTCAATCTTCCAGCCGGCCGACTGAATCATTTACAAGGTTAATAGGGACTCGGGCTGCTCACCCGTGGCCTGTTCCTCTCCTCGCCTTTCTTTTCGGTTTTCGTTCTGGCTCGTTAGGGACGTCGGGCTTTTTTACAGGGTCTTTAAAAGTTCCATCATCGAGGAGAGAAAGCAGCAGACCCGGGCGTTTTACACAGATGTTAGAAAATTTTACATGCAGATATTCCTGCGACAAAACGGCGTGACGACCTGTTATTTGTTCCATTAAAAGATGCGAGACACTCGGTTCTGCTGAGGGAGGAAAGGCTTCTCTCAGCTTCTGTGGCCTGTTTGAAGAGTGTGTGTGTGTCATCCTAAATTCTTCTTCTGCATCAAACACACTCAAGCTAACAAGTATCAACTGACAATCAGTGACTTAAAGCTGCAGCATGGAGCCATTTCACTTTAACATTAAACACATCTGATATATTCTACAGGTCGAGTGTTTAGCTTGTTGGCCTGAAATTTACATTTATTGATGCTTAGGACTTTGTGGGATTATTTACTCTCATACCCGACTCTCAGACCATAAACTAGTCAGGTCAAAGCCCAATCTGTATCAGTTACAGTAGTGGTATCATTCATACCAGGAAAGTGAACTAGCATGTTGCTAGCTTTCTAGACGTACAATTCTGACATATTAAAGTTAGCTGAGATTCTAAGCCTAACTGTCTTTTACAAATTTAGCATGTACAGGTGGACAATGTCTGATTAATAAAGCTCATATAGACTTCTATTTCACTGTCCTGAAAACTGCGTGGAAGCTTCAATCGAGCCGTAACTTTGGCCCAACAGTGACTAATGTATAGAAATGCTAAAACATATAGTAATGAGAGCACAAGTAGAGAGTTGTAAAACCAGAAAACCTAGTCGGTATCATCAGTTGTTAACTAAACCTTAGCCAGCCAATGCTAGCTAGCATTAGTCACAATAGCCTGTAGCAGCAAAATACAACTTTCTATTTGTAAGATAAAGAATGGGTTGTTTCTTCTTTCAAAAGTCAGTGGCAGGCTGGCATGAGGAATTCAACTCCTGTAAAAATGTCTTTTACTAAACTGACTGTTGCATTGTCAGTATCTGTCTGATTTTCACATTAATATCAACTTCTTTCCAGTTTCATGATTTATGGTTGCTGGTTCCATCTCATCAGTGTAAGATTGAAGAAAAGTAGTGCTGTATATTTAATGACAGGAAACATCCTGTCATATTTTCAACATGACTGGCAGTGATTGGTTTTAGTAAGATAAGCTTTACGAGAGAATATTACCTTAACAAGTTTGGGTATATGAGGGGAAAATCACATCACTATGTTCCTTTAACTTCAGGATTATAGTTTAAGCATGTTTTAATGTCATATGTTGTTATTTTCAGAATGAATTAGGGAAAGCACTGTCAATTAGTCAATGGTATTATAAACTTAAATAAGGCAATAAGACTAGATTTATTAGATCTCTAATAAATATATTCACTTCTGATATCATACCCGTATCACTTTCAGGCTTAAATTAACAACTTTGGGTTAGTCGCGCCTCCTTGTTTAAGCCCCTTTCCCAGTACGGATACAGGTAATTTAGTTTGTTTAACAGATACAGACAATGGTGTACTTGCTCATCCCTTTTTCCATTATTCCAAATGTAAAATTCACATCAAGCTTTGGGTGCAATTGAGTCAGTGAGTGGTGTGGCCTAATACTCTTTCAGCCTTATTTATTTACAAAATGGTGAGTTTTCCCCATGCTGCAGTCAAAAAACATGATATCTGAATTTTGATTCTTTAGAAAATGTCAAAAGTCCGATTATAGTGCAGAGAAAGTGCTGTTACTGGAAAGGGTTTCATTTTCATTGACATTTAGGATGAAAAAAATCTGTGCTTGATGCTTTGCATGTAAGCAGGTTTAAATCCACTCTTTTTGTTTGAAATATTTATCTTGAACATGAAACATGACGGAAACCAGACAGAATAACATGTTGTATCTGCTGTAGACACGTTTCTTCGGTCAACATTTTATTTGTTTTTCTCATCTAAGTGGAGTTTTTTTAGTTTTTTTTTTAAACCATTTATTCATGTTTGACAGACGGTACCCCTGCATGTTGTGCTGTACCCCTGTGCATTACATACACACTGTTCCGTACATTTGTATGCGTCCTTATGAGGCGCCGCGGGGACTCTCAGGCTGTGACGAGCCCTGCGGCGGCTCAACGTGAGAATAATGCATGTGGAAATTCACCCTTTCATTTGCCAGCGGGGGGCCTGCTTCCTCCCAAGCCTGCAAACTATGAAAAAATATGAGAGCAGGGGGAATAGCATAATGAAGCCTCAGCGCCAGTCTGCATGGAGAGGACTGATTGATGCTGGAAAGATGGAGGTGGGAAAGAAAGAAAAGGGGAAAGGAGAGAAGGACGAGTGGCCAGAGGAGGAAACGTGATTGAGGAGCAAGTGAAAGAAGGAGAGACAGCTGCAGGGTGGAGAGACTGATGGATGGATGAAAGGATAAGAGCAGTGCCCTGAGGAGAAGACGGGTGGAAGGACAGGGGTTTGCGGATGGATGGATACTTGGTTTAACATTTTAAAACTGGTGATATTAACTGTTGGATTCTTACGTTCCACCGCTGTGTGAAATTCTGTGAATCAGCCCAGAAACATCATTAAGTGCTGATTCACTCTGTACAGTGATCTGAGTCTCTCTATTCAGGAGAGGCTGGAGGGATTGTTGAAACAAATGCACCCACTGACTCCTTCTTCATGAGACTGTTCAGTTACACATGCTGGACTTTCCCTGGATGCTAATATTTGATGTCCAAAGAGATTAGGATACTGCATTTCGACCACCGTAATAAAATGATGGTTCTTACTGCCTGTTACATCGAGTCTGATGGTCAACACATTTCAGCAAAGTAAATTATAACCCCTGAAAACCTTCTAACTGGTTGGCAAGTGTCCATTCATTCACAAGGCAGGGAGTATAATTGGATGCCTCCGATGAATGCTCCAGTATTAAACTCCAGATCAGACCAGAGGCTTGAAGAGTTTGAAGCTTCTGTTGTGTGCATCCATTACTGTCCTTCAGTTTTATTTGTATAGTGCCAATTCATCACTAGAGTTATTTCAGGACACTTTCAAATAGAGCAGGTCTAGACCGTTCACCTTAGAAAATGGGTTGCAGACCAAACACCACCAGCAGCACGAGAAAGCCCAGCAGACTCGGCTGTTGGTGGGCAGCTGTCTGCAGTGACCTGTTGGGGTTCGGATCCGTACAGTTTACAGACAACACTGGCTGATCCTTTCGTTTGTGCCCTCTTGACGAAGTCGTTCACTGCTTTGCTCACTCCCATTTCTCCAGCCAATTACAGTGGTTTCCATTCACGGATGGCCTCCACCACCGAGTGCCAATGGTGCAGAACGCACCTTTAAAAACCAGAGCCACAGTTGTGGTGTTGGTCACTGTGTCGGGGCCTTCAGATCACTCAAACACGTGATGTGATGTCACATCTTCTCTGATTGGCCGGTTATCCATGGGAAGAAAAACCTGCACAACCCTAAATGGAGTCAGAAAAGCAGTTTGCTTACAGAGATGAGGTGTTTTAATGTGCGCTTTCCCGTTAACAGTGAAGGTATTTTAATTGAAAAGGATTAGTGTCAGCTCGCCCTCGGCTCTGTGTTGAGCGGCGTCATGCAGGGAGAAGTCACAGTGGGGCGGGATGGGATTTTCCGCCTGTGAGAAGCATTTGTGGCTGCCAGTTAATTTCATCAATGTCTGTGTGTCTGTCTGTGTGTCTGTCTGTGTGTCTGTCTGTCTGTGTGTGTGTACATGATTTGAAGCCTAAATGGTCGCCACACTGCGGCTAATGGCTCTCAGGCACTTCAGAACTGACACCTTCGCTCACACTCACACTCACACTCACACTCACACAAGCACATTTATGGCAGGAAATTTACATAGTCACACACTTAATGAAGAAAACACACTCTGTAAAGCACACACACTGATGCACATGTTACATATGGAGCTTTGATTCACCACTGATCTGGGCTTGAAAATGGCTCTTCACAGTTAATTACAGGACTGACTCATTCTGCATCTTCTCCTCCACCCTCACCTCCTTTTTCTTCTTCTTCTTCTTCTTCTTGGAGAGGTTCTTTGGTCCCAGGAGGCCCCTGTGCGCTCCTCCAGCTGACAGATGAGCACTGACATTGACAGATTCACCAGCGTCCACCAAGCTGCACGCGGCTAATTGTGTTATTGCAAATAAAGGGCGAGTCTGCCTATTTGTCACTGAATGAGTGGGCTGGCAGTATCTGTGTGTGTGTGTGTGTAGTATTAAAAGTAATAATCTCTGATGGTTTTATCCTATGGTATAAACAAAATGAAATGAAGCCCATTGTTGTAAATAATGATAAAGTTACCAGAGGATAATGTAACACAGTTTTTCTAAATGGATTGAAAATGTATTAATAAGTGCTGCAGTAATAACTTGACAATGTGCTCAGACTAATGTTGTTCTAATTAAACAGAATTCTACAGTCCTCATTAAAGTAATATCTGCCTCAGTACTACAGGGACCTCGGAGGCCATTTTCAATTTGTGACAAATAAAGCGAGCAGAGGGAAACTGAACCTGCTTGATAAGGGCCAACTCTGTGGCGCTGTTCTGAGATATGTACCAACAGTAAACACGTCTTTCTCTAAATGTCTTATTTTAAAAGTCCCTGCATAGAGTGCTTCAGGGATGATGTCTCAACCAACATAGCATCACCCTGGTTCCTTTAAAGCTACTTCAATGGAAACAAAAGGGGAAACCTGACCTGTAGGAGGGTAATGGTGATTTTGACTGAAACGTGAGATCTACCTGAATGTGATTTGGTTTGAAGGACATGTGACCCCGTTGCTCACCTCTGCTGCCGGACTAACCTGCATACCGACAGCACACCCTTTGAAACCTAATGTTCTTATTTCACCAATTACACAGCAGAAAGTGGAGGTCTGCCTCCACAGTGAGAAATAAAAAAGAATTTCACAGGATTTCAGAGCCGTAATCTTGACAGATGAGCAGCCACTCGCTTTCCAGATTACCTTCCCCCTTTCTTTCAATTTCACATTTCCTCCCCCTCTGCACTATCACAGGAATTATGGAAATGACAACGCTGGCCTCGCCAAAAACCAAGATTAAGGTAGTGAACACGAGCACGAGGCATGTGGGTAGTTAGGGGCGTGTATGCGTGTGTGTGTGCTGGAATGTGTGTGATATGGAGGCAGCTTTAAAGATAATGTAAAAAGACAGGAATGGCCGTGATCCTGAATACCTTCCTCTTACTATAATTTCTTCTCCTTTCATCTCCTACCATTGACTCTTCTCTTCTTCCCTCCCTCAGCTCCCTGGTTTTTTTTCATCTCACTGTCTGTGGCCTTTCCTCTCCTCTGCTGTAGCTCCTTTCCTCTACACTTCTCTCATTTCACCTGAATTAATTTTCTCTCCTCCAACCATTTGTGTCTTTTACCAGCTCCGCTCCTCCTCGCTTGCTCCCTGCTTGTTTGTCTTCCTCCCCCTGCTTTCCTCTCTTCCTCTTTCCTCGACACCTCCCTATTCCTCTTCTCTTTCTTCTCCACCTGTCATCTCCACCCTCTCCTCCTCCTCCTCCTCCTGCCTCTGACAGTACCTCCCTTTGTGTTTTATTGTCTATGTGGGTTCCCATTAGTTCTTATGCTGCAGTAACATAAAGCTTGGGATCCATACTGAAAATGGACCCTATAATGGACAAATGTTTGCATAAAATTAAATTGGACCCAGAACAGAACCGTTGGCTTGTAAAACATCTCACTTCATTTGAACGTCTATACAAAGTTTATTTTTGCTTTATCTACAAAACTAATTTGCATCCTTAATCCCTTTTCAAGAGATTGTTGAGATATCAACGCCTCTCAGATAGTGAACGTTGTCTTTCATTGCATTACTGTAGAGGTAGTGTAATGTGAGTATATGACTGTATATTGGCATGTAGATGTGTTCAGGGCGGACTCTTATCAGACATGAAGATCTGTGCAGATTGGACAAAGTATGTTTAGATCTTAAATTATAATTAGACTTTAAAAATAACAATTTCATCTAGTTTTCACTACAGAAATGAACAAACTGCTGACATACAGGCCTGCTATGTATATTTCCTAAGTTTTCTTACACCCCTTAAAATCAAGAAGGCTTTGGGACCCCATGAAGCTTGGGCAAGCTGTACTCGTACCTTAACCTGACCTGTGACCACACATCGGCCTGTATTTTATATACTTGCACTTAGCGCTGGTTGCTCTGTTTCCTACTGTAGATGTGACAACAATGCGGCTTGTATGACCTAAAGTTGTGTTTCCTCTTCTACACAGTGTAAACCTGAGAGCAGGACAGACTTTTTCATGCTCCTGTTTTGTTGTTTCTACATAAATCAGGTTCATTCAACTTTAGATGCACTCCCTCTGCACCGCCTCTCCACAGCAGCCTGAGAACCGCTGTCTCACTGTGCGCCAGAGACATTTCATCTTGGACGCATTTAGAACTATGTAAATAGTAATTTTGTAATTGTTGTTTTTCCTGTTTCCATCCAGCCGGAGAGTTTTACTTGTTTGTAACATCTGCAGATTTTTAACAAGATTTGGGAGTTTTTGCCATTTTGGGAGCGCTCGAATTTACACACCTGCAAACTCCCTTCAAAAGAAATCCTCCCTCCCTCTCCGCTTCTCTTTCTTCTCCCAGTCTATCTCTCCATCTGATTGTAGAGCTGATTGCCTGAACGAGTGGCACTCCAGGTTCAGTATTCCTCCGAGATGCCGACTATATTTACTATATTTCACATTTCACATTTTAATCTGGTATCGGCGCCACACAGCCGCCTCGACGCAGAGTGGCTCTGTGTTTTTGAGTCAGCGTGCAGAAAACGTTAGTGTAAACGTACAAATCAATCGAGACAAATCCTGAATGGGAAGGCCGCCTCAGTCAGTCTGACTGGTACACAGAGGCTGGTATTACAGTGAGCTGCCGTGCTGTCACTTTACAGCTGCATACACGGCTGGAAAATAACTACAGTCATACAAAGTGACAGAATACACAGAAGGTTTGATCCATTCAGTCACGTAGTTCTTCAGCTGGAACTGCTTGACACGAGGACGTAAAATTGTTATTTCCATGAGTCAGCTCACAACAAGCTGCACAGCTACGACTCACAGGAACAGGAAGTTGGTGTGCCCCATTCTTAATCTAGTCTACGAAACTCTTTTTTCCAATAAGGCCCACCAGACTCCACTGACAAACCAGTATTTTTACCGAGCAGATGATTGTAAAACACACTTCAAACTGGACACAAACAAAATAAAACTCACCAAAACTGTCTCTGTTAGTCTTCAGTTTTGGTTTGGTGGAAAATAAGTAATTAATTCATAGATGTAGATGAGAAAAAACCTCACACAGCCGTTAATACCCTCCTATATTAATGCTCTAAACCTCTCTCTCTCTCTCTATCTATCTATCTATCTATCTATCTATCTATCTATCTATCTAGATATCTAGATATCTAGATATATATATAGATAGATATACCTTTAAATAATTGTACCATACCAACTTTATCTGACTGACTTCAAAAATAAACTTTAAATGTTTAAACATTTTTGGATATAAAGTAACAGTTTGACTCTCTTGGGTCTTGCACCCTTCATCAGATGATATGATTAGTGGCCATTTATTTATGTCTTTACCCCCCTTTAAACAGCTTTACAGCAGAGGTTCTTGAACACATCCTGCTGCTCAAACAGCCCATTTACACCACCACCACCCTGTTCAGCTGTGGAGCTTTATTAACAGTCTCTAATTGGAAAACCAAAACCCATTAACTCCACAAAGACAAATATCATCCATTGATACAATTAGGAGGCGGCGTAATTTTACACAAATGTAATCTTATCCTCTCTGCTGAGGAGGGGGCACATATTGTTTTCATTATCTTTCTTTCCAAAATCACATTAGTCTAACACGCTTGATGCAACCCACTTCACACACACACACACACACAGACACACACACAGACACACACACACACACACACAGACACACATACACACATACACACACACACACACACACACAGACACACACACACACACACACACACACACAC
>JAGRRF010004921.1:1294152-1333604 GCA_019097615.1 Morone chrysops | reverse complement strand
GACATTTTACAGTGATGTTGGGATGGGTCTCTGCTCTGTTTGTCTTGTTTCCACATACTGATAACACAGTCAGTTATTACCTGTCTTTTGAAAGATTTGTTAACGGGACACGTATGACTGCAACAACAGTAATGTTTGAGTACGGGCTCCATGAGTATCAAACACTGTCAAGAACTGAATGATGGCACTGAACGCTTGGTCTAACTCTTCTTTGCTTTTCTGATTCAAATCATAATTTTGAGCTGAATTTCTTTTATTTTAACACAAAAGTGTTTATATTACACTAAGGTAATTTATGAGAACTTGTGTTTCAGTGCAAACTCAGTCCTATTTCATATCTGCATCCATAACTTCTGTCAATAATAATGACACTGTAGTTATTAAGTTATTAGCTGAGATCTGGTAGACACAGTGACATCAGTTAGAAGATGTCTGACCAAAAAACAAGAGCAGTTAGATAATCAGACAGAAGGTCGGCCAAGAGGTTAGCAGTAAAAGAATGACCTAGGAAACGTCCATTACATTTTACTGACCCTCTGTACATACTGAATTTCTGCCCACACAGTTCTAATGCTCTGAGGGATTATTTGATGATCATTTTCTGTTTGACCTGAAGTGATTTAGATAATTAGTTAGATCCAAAAGTTGAGAAGTAGTTGTTCCCTATAACTTCCAGCACAGGCTGAAAACTCTCCAAAAAGTAGAAGTACTGTACCTCAATTCACCTTCCCCCAACCGAATCATATCCGCCATGTGTCTATTCTTCACATCAACTCGCTCTAATTTGGTCCCATCACTTAAAAATTCCCTCGACCTCTCATATATCTCATGTTTTATTTCTCTTCCCACTGGCTCTTTCTATGCATGATCGTCCCAGGGACACGGTAGCTTGGCTGCTTGAAATGTTCTCCAAGGAACTGGAGCGTACTTCACTGCTGCACCCTTTCCAAGTCAATCTGGAAACGAGCATCAGCTAAATGGTTGAAATGGAAAAATTAAAGTTTAGTTTCAGGTTGCTGTGCCTCTGAGGAGGAGGAACAGAAGTGATCCTGAAGATTCTCACTTGTGAGGAATTTAAGTGACACCTTGGCTGCTAAGCGCTCATCGCTGGAGTCTCTCTGCACAGTTGGCGTTGATGTTATTTTCTTCATATTTTCAATCCCTGTTGTTGTGGATTAAAATTATTGATGCTTCAGTAGCTTTGGCTCTAACATGCTAATGTTTAGTAGATGGTATCGCCATTTCCCAAATTAATTTGATTCCAATTCACATGGTCCCGATTTGACTCAATTTCCGGTTTGACATTAATTCAGTTAGGGATATTTGAGTTACAATACCAATTTCACTTGGATATGAAAGAGATTTTCAGAAACTAATGCTCTAAATTGTACAAAAAACCCTCTAATGTTTCCATTAAGAATTGACCTTGCAGCGTTTACTGGCAACAGTCACAGATCAGATGATCCTAGCTACATTGTAAGTAGACAGCAGCGATCCACCTCGGCCGTGCCTTCATAGCCTCTTTAAGTCACCAACAGAGTAGATATTTCAACTCAGAGACCCTTTCTACGGTAACCAGTTCTCGCTGTTTTGACTAATTTTGTGTTAAAAGTGTTGATAAAATATGTACCGGTTTCACCTTTGGATTTGCAGAACTGTGGCATGCTGCAAACAGATTGATGTTGGGATTTTATGAATGGATGTTGGATCATTTAGATGTAGATCGATTTGAATCAGAAAATAGATTTTTTTAAACCCAGCAGTAACATTTAATATGTATTGGTTTGTGTTGTATCGTTAGCATACTTGAAATGCGTTCAGGTGTGTTCACACACAAAGTAAAGAGCATTTTGACAATAGCTGTAAGATAGTTAGCAACAGCCGCACTGACCTTGTCCGTGTCTTTGTTTTACATCCCTCTAGTCCCTTGTGTCTTTCACAAAACCCAGAGATAGGACCAAATATTTGGGACAATTACGTGTGTGGACGTCAATTCACGCCCCCCCAAACAATTTCATCTGATATCAACCAATGTTTTAACTGACTTTGTGTAGAATTGCACTGCCTCTAAAATGTACTGCTTGTTCTGTCTTATTTAGTGTGTTAGCACCTCACTGTCATTAACTAATGAGTTGTACATGTTAAATCTTTCATCTATTAGTGGCACTAAAAGAATAATCAGTGTTCATCCTCTGAGCACTGGGGAGGGCTGTAAGATATTCATGGCAAGCCATCCAATAGTTGTTGATATATTTTAACAGATCTTCACTGAGTCACACCACTAAAAATGGATTGTTTCACTAAAGAAACTGCACATTGTAGATTCAAACTGAGTCTCAGTCCATTTGAGAAACAAACATCCACCTGAAACTCACCAGCAAATAATGTATTTTTCAAGTGGTTTACGTCCTCCATTTAATTTCATGGCAGCATCACTTCACCAGAACACAAACAACACAGTGGATTTTATTTTGGAGTGGAACAGCAATTATCCCCCAAAAAAACAAGTTCTCAAGATATTAATGTCATTATCCTGCTGTGAAAGCGCAGCAACTGTCACTCACTGTCCTCTGGATGGCTGACAGCAAGACCCAGAACACCGCCTTACATCATCACAGCCAACATCTATCTCTCTCACACACACAAAGCCCTATTTATATCCTTCAGGGGTTTAATGTGGAGAGATGGAAAGGATATCCAAGGTTGAGTGTCTGTAGTTCGGTTGGAGCTCCTCGTGAGTTGTTTTATACACACACACACACATACACGCTCTCTCTCTCACACACACCAGTAACAGTACATTTGTGCATCAGTGCACCCATCACAAATGTGTGAAGTGGGGATATTATTGTCACATTGCTGGCAGGCAGGCAGCGCCCGTCCTTATAACTCTCCTTCTGCTCAGGCTCCAGGCGCTGCCGTTTTATCTGAGAGAGTTCTGGCAACCCAAGGTCTGCAAACTTTCCTCAGCATCAAAACTTTCACTCATCTGGATGCCACTCCTGGGAGCTGCAGCTCGGTTCCCAAGCACAGGTCCGGGATAATAAAGCCTTCTCTCTGCAAGATGAGTTGACAAACAGCCAGGCTGGGATACAGGTTGTGAAAGGTCAGACAACATTGTGGAAAACAACCAACAGGCCCAAATTTATCAAACTATGCATCCGTGCTACCCACACTGTGTACTGTCATATTAGTACATTATACAGATACTTTATAAACAAACAGAGTCCGGTCAACAATCTTAATATTTATTTTATTTTCCATTTTGAATTAAAATAAGCCAGTTCTATAAAAATTACATTGCTTACCTTTTTATAAAATTCCAGCCAATCCCAATCTTTTGAGATAAAAAAATGTCTTATTTCAAACGTCTAATTTCAAAATTACATGCCATTGTGTTGATTGCTTTTCCAACAGACAGACAAAAAATACTTATTATGCATTGTGATGACGAACATGACAGGAAAGGAGAAGTCATCTATTAGCAATGGGAAATGAGTCAATTATAAACCCTGGCTATATACAGTACACTCATTTTGGTGAACAAAAGGTCAAAGGTACAAACCTGTGGAAGAAAGTGATGTCAGGTACGACTCCCAAGGTTTATTTCAGTATTCAATTACAGAGTTTCAGACCCAGTTTAAATCATTTCTGCCTCTGACGGTCTCTTCTGCAGAGCAACAGCAGCTAACATCACCATATTTAAAACAATCGTCCAAACCAAACCGACAGAAAAGAACCGAGATCTGAAATAAAGAAATAAAAATCAATGACCTTACCATAAACCTACAGTGCAGTTCAGTTATCCAGGATACAAGTTGAGACACATCAACCAGAAAAATACACAAAAATGGAATTCCATGGAAATGTACAATGGTGAAATGCACTCTTCAAACAGCTCCTTTCTTTTGTAATCAAACTCTGGCTCGCTTCTGGGCAAGTTACACAATACCACTTGTTACCGAGGCTTACATCAGCTGCTTGGTTAATGTGAGTGATGTGAGATCTTTGATTTGACTTCTTTCAGTTGCAGCGAGCTGGCTCCAGACACTGATGTAAAAGGATTTTATTGTCTTAGTGATGATCAGAGGTTGATCACTTTAAGAAATTCAGTTGCACGGACAAGAACAGAGATCTTAGTGAAAGCAAAACCTGGACCAGCCACTGGAATCAAATCAAAGAAATAAATATAAGTAAAGAAACATTCTACTAAATTAAATGAGTATTTGATTTCATATTGAACGTGCAATAGGAGATTAATTGTCACAGTTCAGGTAGAAGGATAGAGGTCTCTGATATGAGTTCAGCTTCAGTTTGAGAACATACATTAAAACCATCAGAATCTTAAAAATAGTGAGATATAATAGCTCACAGCCCTAATAGCTGTCACTAAAGGTTCACTGCAGTGAAAGCTGTAGAATCTGTAAAATATGTCACACACATGGAATAAAATATAACAATATTTTGAACACCTCCTGTACCTGTTTCAGATTAAAAGCTGTCTAGCACCTCTGTGGACAGAATCCATTCCTTTGTTAACAAGGCTTTTATTGTATTTCTCAAAGGCAAACTCATTATAGGAAGATAGACTGCAGCAGAAACGCTCTCTGTGCGAACACCAGCACTTCAGCGAGGCAGCCGTCATGCAATGCTCACTCGTGTGGACCAGGCTTAACACAGACCAGAAATCCCATGGATTCAAACCTAGTGCCTGATAGGAGGCGAACTTTGGTGACCCTCTCTTTGTGGATGTGTTTGATCCTGGACTGTGGAAGGCAGGCGCGTGATTGTGCACCGCCAGAGGCAAAATGTGCCAACAGAGTCTAAGTGCCGGGGTGGGGGGTGCATCTGTATGTTTGGTGCAGTGGGCTTTTTGCATGACTGGAGTAAGTGAAACTAGAGTAAAGTCACACACAGTTAGTTAACATCAGTTGTCTTTGGATTTGCAGTGTATGACACAACTGTTCACTTGACACTCGGCTGCAACCGACCTCAGAGACGGTTATATTATCAGAAGCACACATTGTTGGGCTGTTGCATTTATTCACAAATCAAAACTTAATTCTGAGGTTTGTTTTGGTATTTTTGAAAGACACTGGAGACCTCAGGCAGAATAAAAATCGCCAAATTTACAACAAAGTCTAAGAATATCAGCAAAAACAAAAGTCAAACAAAAGTATATTATTGTTCATTGAATATCTTGGATTTTTGACTGTCGGAAGGGATGATAAGATCAATATTTCCATCCCTGTGTGACCAGTACAGGGAAAGCTCAGTGATGTTTTTAACCAAGTTTAGCACAAATCCAGACTTCTGCTGGTGATGTTTTTGAGCATTTTCAGCTTTTGGACTTGGACTGGGAATATCTGGATATGATGGTATTTTAATGGTGTAAAAGTTTTAGGGTGGAGTTGTCCTTTAAGGCTCCAAACATGAAGGCAAAGCTTGTAGTCTTGTTCAGTTCGGTTGCCAGGAGGTGTTTAATGTCTGGATTTGCCTCCTCAGCCATCTCTACAGCCAGATGTGTGTGTGTGTGTGTGTGTGTGTGTGTGTGTGTGTGTGTGTGTGTGTGTGTGTGTGTTGGAGGTGCAAGCGCTGCAGGCCAACAGTAATTAATTTGACTGGCTGGTTGTGTTATTAGCCTGAGAAACACTGCTGAGTCAGGACCAATGCAAGAGGGCGAGAGACATAGAGAGAGACATAGAGAGAGAGAGAATGAAAGGACAGATGAAAAAGAGGCATAAAATAATGAGAAGCGTGAAATACTACATTGCCAAAAGTATGTGGACACCTTATCATGAACTTCTTCTGGGGCTTTCGATAGATAGTAATGAAACCATAAATAAACTGGAATGGAGTCAAAAGGAGGGACAGATATTCATCCTTAAATTGATGATCTATCACCTACTGGTGCGCTTCATTTACTTCGCCTGGTACTCCTAAATGGGGACATCCTCCCGGGGAAAGCCTTGCTGCCACTCCCCCCAGCTGCTGACGGGGCATAGCAAGGTTAACCAGGCACATCTAAACAGGTTTTGAG
The DNA here is from genome assembly GCA_019097615.1 of Morone chrysops. Lineage (NCBI taxonomy): Eukaryota > Metazoa > Chordata > Actinopteri > Moronidae > Morone > Morone chrysops. Next base: position 1,327,564 of record JAGRRF010004921.1, on the reverse strand, counting down.
GTAAGCGAGGTTTGTTTGGGATTCAGGACTCGTGACCTGCTTCTTTGGAGCAGGAAGAGTTTGCTGTCAGCCGAGCGGAAAAGCGGCACAAAGGTATTACGTAACACAAACAAGAGGAGAGTTCTGTTCTCTGGGAGGAAGGTTTCGCCACCTTGATGTGTTTTTGGGAGCGTTTTGCTGCAAATGGCACTGAAACATTTTGCACTTCTGCACTGCTTTTTGTTTTCTTCCCTGCATTGTAAAAGTGACATTTCACCCAAATTTTCTCTTGCTCATTTCACAAAGGTTTGTGAGTTTGATTCCCATGCATTCCCTGCAATTTTCCTTGATTTACTTCCACCCTGAGATGATCCAAGAAAAACTTTAACCAAAGAAAGAGATCAACAGAAAATCTTGGGCTACTACTCAGTTTATCAATCAAGCGTTTAATGTGGTAAAAGAAAAATGTAAAATATTCCCCAGTTCCAGACCCCCAGGTATGGGTAAGTTTTCACTGTTTAATTGGCAATATGAAGTTTTATAAATAGGTTTGGGACCAAGCCTCTAACTCATCTAATTTCTGCACAAAAAGTACCCAAGCACACCTTCATTAACTCCCTCTTTGACTCACACTTTTCACATCTCTAACCTCTTAGAGCAAAGAAGAGACGGCTCCCCCACTCTGAGTCTCAACTCTTGAACAGTTCCCTTCAATCTTCTCACCGCCAGCCGACACAGTCCAACCCAAACTCCTCCATCCTTCCACAACCCTTATTTCTCCCCCCATCCCTTCATCCCTCAGCCTTCCTTCCCATACCCCTTCATCCCTCGACCCCCAACCCTTACCCTCCATCCTCCATCCCTCATCCCTCCTACAGTTCAGAAACCATTCTAATTCCATATCCTTATTGGCGTTGTTTGTTAGTGAAAGTTTATTTAAATCATGTCACCTCACGTGACATCTGAGTATTTGATCTGATAGTGTAAACTGTCAGCAGGTTTTACTGGTAGATATATTTTTGTTCATAAGGTTTTCTGTGTTATTTTTCTGCTGGCTGTGTGGGAACCACAGTTTGTACTCTGCTGTTTAAGAAGGGTCAGACCTTGCCTTCATGTTTGACAAGTGAACACGCTGAAACCCAGTAAAGTGTTACTTTGATTATCAAGGTTATTGTTTGTAGCACCTCAGTTTTTATTTTTACAAGCTTTTAAAAAACCTTTCCAAGGTGTTATAAGTCAGAGAAATAGCAAAAACAGTTTGAAATACATATGTGAAATATACTTTGCGTAATACGAGTAGAGATCAGATGAATGAGTTTATCACCATTAATAAATCTGATATCCCCACAGACATAGAAATCAAAAATTTAAAGATATAACAAAACGTGTACATGCAATCACATCAATTTATCACAGCAGCGTTGCCAGGTCTGCAATCAGCCGGTAACCTCTGACCAACTAATGCACACTGAGGCATCAAACACACAATGAACATTGAGCATGAATCACCATCATTATCAGTGGTATTCTCGTTCAGCTCAGAGCCATGAAACTTCCTGCAATAATGTGCATTTATTTTTGTTCTTTAAAGGTGGCATCCTAGTAGAGACAGTTGGTCGGATTTAAAATGTGGAGCTTTGATTTATGCTGATGTTGGCTGGATGTGTAATTTTGATGGCGCTGAGCAACTGCCAAGGCTCTTGCTGTTTTTAGTCGGGTCAAGGAGAAATAAACTTGCTATCTGTAATGGAAAACTTTGAAAGGAAAAAAATATTTCAGGAGACCTTGATGACTTACACAGCAGAATTTATTGAGGCTCGGCTGTGGAGAATAAGATCGGCAGTACAAGTTGAAGGATACCTGAAAATATGTTGCATGTGGAAAGAGCGTGTGAAGAAGGAAAACCGAAATACAAAATAATGTTTTCAGGGATTTTCAGTCCATCAGGACATTATGCAAGTCTTCAAAACTCAATTTCAACCTTGCAAAACCTTTTTATTAGATTACAAGCTTTCAAATACTGAGTTTCAACCTTTCAGTGTTTTTTGTTTTGTTTCAAAATATGACACCATATTCATTTTTCAGTCCTGAGTCAGGTTCCTGGGTTGCCACCACGAGGCCGAGTGCAAGTTCAGGGTTAGAAAAACACCAGCTCTTCTCTTTGACCCACAAGTACTAAAATAAATTCTCCAGCAGCGTTTCTGTCTTTTTTTGACGTTTCTAGCTCAGTCCTTTGTGTGTTGTTGAAATGCACTCATTCTCACCCCCTCGCTTCAATTCTCATCTAACAAACTGCTGGATGTGAAGCTTTTGATCAGGAGAGCCAGGTACCTTAAAAGTGCCACTTCAGGCAAAAATAAAATAAAATAAAACTGAAAGAAATCAAAGCTGTGTTTCTTTCCTAAAAGAACCGTCCACCACTTGGAATAAGTAAGACCTACTTTTACAGAATTATTAGCGGCATAAAACAAAAGTGATTATTGATGGTATGGTTCAGCACTTTCAAAATACTTTTATTCCAACGCTTAACCAATAACTTGGTGACAATACCGTGTTTTATGTCCACAAAGGAAAATGTTGGTTTAATGCCAGGCCTATGGTTTGGTGGTGTTTTGGGATTATGGTGGGTTGTCATTGGCTGAACAGCTCGTTGTCTTGGCCAGAAATCACAAAATAGCTGCTAATTAGTGTCACCAACAAAATACATATCTTAGTGTGAGAAAAATGAGAAAAACTTGTTAAATTTGTAAAGTTTGACAGAAAGTCTGGGGGTGGGGGGTACAACTTGAATGTTATTTATTTTATTAATACAATGGGAGTGAAGGCTGTAATACTGAAATAGTGGCTGTGCAGCAATCAAAAAATGGAGATAGTCTCTGTAGTTGTAATATTACGTTTTATCGTTGAAATCAGCCAAACAGGCATCAATATATTTTTGACTACCACCAAGGTCCTGATTGCCACAAAGTAGCTTTTATTGTGCTTGCTTTAGTAATAGTGATACTGTTATCTGTCAGAACTAGACACCACCTGCAACGGAATGTGACCATGCTGACAGGATATATAATGGACAATGGAGCTTCCAGGTCTGTTAAGTGAAGCTGAAGTGTCTTAGTGTGTTTTCACATAGTCTTTTTTAAATTAACCAAACTCCTCTTAAAGTGGACCAATAAGTGGACCAGCAGAAAAGGGTCTCTCTTTGTGTTCATATTGTCAGTTCATTCATTCCTTCTCTCTGCTCCATAGTACGTCCTCGGGAGGTCTGAGTAAAAATGCTGACTTATCGATCTGAGTTGCTTTGGAGGGCTGAAAGGGACCAAGTGTAAAAAAACACCCTTTAACCTGCATGCATTGACCAGCAGGGGGAGTTCCATTGGCTGCAATATCACACAGATACCATGCAGGGTATGCTTTACGACGTGGATACCTTTTGATTGACAAGTCTGTCTGAGTGAGTGCGTCCAGCTCACCAAACTTAGATCAAACTATCAAATTAGGCAGTGCTGATCAGATATGGATCCAAATTATGTTCCTGCGTTGACTATTTCTCTCCCCAAATCTGTTCACAAACACATTTTACTGTTTTTCTGGAATACCAGATCCTGACCAGGCAAGCCGCCATTGTTTCCTGCTATGGACGAGTTGAAACTGCACAGCCAATGAGAGCAGCTCAACTGTCATGGTGACGACCATAATGTCTCTACAAACCAATGGGTGATGTGGCAATAGGTTTACACTTGATCTATATTCTGTTATTGTTATTTGAGTCCTCTGTTGCTTTCATTAAACTGCTGGTGTAATACAGAATTAATGTTATCCATTGAGACCTTCCATGCTCTTCAGCTGTTACTAAATTACCATTCCCAGTGCTCGTCTCAGAAAAAGCTCTGAATATAATAGTTGACCAGCCAGGTTTGTTCTAGTGGAAGAAAAACAATCTGAACACTGTGTAATACAACAAATATCCAAACAAACCTGTCAGATATAGCCTGTGATACAGATGATATTCCCTGACTTGCCTCTTAAATCTGTGAAGCCCCCGACCTTCTGTGTCTTCAGAACAACCCATGCAAATTCCCTCGCTATTCCAGAAATCTCCTCCCAGGAGGAAACCTGCCAAATATTCGGCTCGAAATCCACCTCAGACAACAAACACAGACAGTTTTGATGGTTCTCCCGCAGACAACATCTCCCCATTAGCAGCCGGGTGTGAAAGTTTCACCCTCTCTTCCTCCATCATGCTGTTTTTATTCATCTATTGAGACGGCCAGCAGCATCCAAACCGTTTTCACACACATGATTACTCTCGCAGCTTTAGAGCGATGGTGTGGCGAGGATGACAGAGGCTTTTGTAAAAGGTGGGAAGCAAGGTTGGATGGGGGAAAAGCTGTGTTTGGCCTGAGCAGGCGAGTGATGGCTGCAGAAAACAGCTCATTATTCTGAAATAAAAATCACCAGCAGAAGGGTTTTTTTAAAAATACATATTGTTTTTTAGATCTTATTGGTCACCATTACACAGAATAGTTTTCTTCACTTCCTCTCCCCTCACTGCTCTGCACTGCAAACAGAAAGTTACCTGCAAGGAGACGAGGCGAGGGAAAGGAGGCTGTTATGGATGGCTCCTTTGCTCCTCCGTCAACAAAAACTGGATGTCTGCTAATTTTTGGGCAGCCCAGGTAGAACTGATGAAGCCTGCAGTGCAACTCTCAAACTACCAATCAGAGTTTTACAGAATGCAGCAGTTTCCCTCATACCTAAATTGTGGAAATATGTTTTTTGTCAGTGCCTTCCAAAACAACCATGTCTCCTAGAAATTGCACTTATGTACAGTACCATTAAAAAAAACTACTTTTTGGATTAACATGATTCTACTTGAATTGCATTTTTTATCAACATAATGAAAAAGGGATTGCAATGCAGCTGGACTCGCAAGATTATGAAATCACATGAGAATCTTGCCAGGCTTCAATCTATGCTTATGTGGCCAATCAGCGTCCTCTGAGGAAGTACTGGCTGTAACGAACACAAACAGACAATGGTGAAGCTTACTGATGTTTTTAGAAGAGTTTATTTATGTTCAGCTGTAAGCCTTTTATTGAACATTATTCTTCCCTTTCCTTTTCTCATAAAACAGTGTAAGAGCTACAGCACAGATAAATTACATGAATTAGGTCCCTTCTTATTAACAAAACATTTTTGTCTCCCATTAAACAAGTGAGCATTAACTAAAACTGACATAACCTTAACTGTCTGCATGTTTGACATATAGCTTAAAGCATATGCATAAACAAATGGAAAGTTAGCATTACTGTGACCTTTCATTCATTCAAATCAACTGTTCATTAAACTAAACTAGTGGCTCCCATAGATGTTAGCGTAGAGTTTCCAACAACTTCCCAGATGGTTATGTGTAACAAACCATTTGCCGCAGCCAGGTTAACAGTATCCATCAAATCACAAAAAGTTGATATTGAATGTACCCGCAAATAAAGTATTTAATACTTTCCCCTACAATAACCACTCTTGCAAAACAAACGTCTGCTTGTAGCAATTAAATCCTGATCGCTGGTTATGTTTAGACCCTCACTTGAAAAAGGTTATGAAAATCCAATGGACTTGATTAAATATTGAAGCACAAGATGTTTTCTTGATTAAACTAACATCTTTCTGTAACCTTAACATCAAGCATTTTTATTGCCTAAATGTAACCACACAGTGGACCCTAGGCCCTGCGCTTCGTACACCCACCATCCCCACCAACAGCCTCACTATGCAGCCTTAAGTAGAAAAATGAAACGCTTCCTAGACTCGGTAAATCATCAACCATCAGTGTCCAACATAACCCATGTGCTGTTGATCTAACGCCTCTATGGTCAAAGTTTGGAAAGGTTTTGGCAGCTGTAACTAATTGATTAAGGAAAGGACCAAGCAGGAGATGTCTACGATTGATATATTGATATTTCCTTCTGCTCTTGTTTTTTACTCTTCCTGATCTTCCTTCCTGTCTTTCCTCTTGTCTTTTTTTTGCGCTGTATTTTTGTGCAGTTTCTATCTCCCTGTTCCTCTCTTCCTTTCCTTTTCTTCTCCATCCCTTTTTCTCCTGCTGTATTTCCCTTCCCACCACCATGACTCTTTCTTGTCCCTTTATTTCTGGCTTTTCTTCCCATTTTCATAATTTTCTTGCCTCGTTTACTTTTCTCGTCTTCTCTGACTTTTCCCTAGCTTATTTTCCCTTTCCTCTTTTACTCTCTTCCGTCCTCTTCATTGCTCCTTCTTTCCTTTACTTTCCTCGCCTCCTGTCTTTCCTCCTCTCGCCTCTAAATTTGACTCCATAACATTTCAATTCCATTTCCCATCACTGTAGTCCTGTCTATCTGAGGTGCTTTGCTATTCATTTCAAGGTCAGAGTGAGGGAATCGAGAGGGAAGGAGACACAGAATGAGCGAGTGGGAAGATGAAGAGGGAAGAAAATAGATGGAGTGAGAGCTAGAAGAAAAATTAAGAGGAATAGAGGGAGAAACAGTGTATTCATTGAGAGGAAAAGTGGAAATGCAAATAGAGAAATAAAGATAGTTGAGTTTACACTACAACATCTTTCTTTTTTCTGTTTCCTCTTAAACATTTAATTTCTCTGGTTGTTGACAGAACAGACAAATGTGAACCTGCTAAGGTTTGTTAGGCGAAATGTCTGCAGCTACTGCTCATATTGTATGAAGACAATATGATAAAAACTAAAAATAGGATTTGTGTATAATGACTGATCAGTCCATTCAAACCATATGCAAAACACTGCATGGTTTTTGCCCAAAATTGTATCAGATTAGTATAAAATGGGCATGTCTGCAAAGGGGAGACTCGTGGGTATCCATAGAAAAAAAATTCTTTTGTCTTTTTTTTCCAAGTTTCTTTAGGGGCTTTTATTGCCTTTATTATAGTGACAGGTGAAGACAGTCAGTACATGGGTCGCCAGCTCTACCAACTGAGCTAACCGGACACCCTAGAATCCATTTTCATTCAGATATCTTGAGGTCAGGCCCCCTTCATTGGTACCATGGTTGGTACCAATGAATGCTTGTGTTGGCTTTCTTCTTGGCAGTACATTTCAAGCACACCTAGTTTCAGAATCAACTCACGTAAGATGACAAGGCTGTGACATAAGGGTTGTTAGTTGTCGTGCAAAGGACCCTGTGGAAGACGAACTCTGGCCCTAGAAACTTTGTTCATTCCATACAAAAAATCTGCCCCAGAAGATCACCATGTAAAATTCAGCAGCTGCTAAAGGGCTCAGTGATGGCCTTGTTATTTTACAGTAATTACAATAATGTGCAGATGTTTTATTGATGTTGAAATAGTACATATGCCAAATTTACATCAGCAGAAGTCCCCTCAAATGCTTCAAACTGAGAATCATCAGACCACCAGGGGCTGAAACTAATACATTAGACAAATGGAGGGATATTACAAATAACATTAAAATTAACAAACAGATCAAAGTTAAGATAAAGTTCTCCTCCTCAACCTTGGAGGAGCTAATTTCATCTGAGAGAATCTTTAGGAAGTAAAAGCGACTATTTCTCAGAAAAACTCATCTGGTTCCAGCAGGCCTTGAAGGCGAAATGGGAAAACGTACATTAGCCATTATGGAGAGGAGAAGGACAGATAAAGGTAGATGGCATTACCGTTATATTTGAATTAAATAGTAATGCTAATATTCATTGAGTATTTATGTTGAATGTTATTTAATGACAAATATTTCCAGAATAGAGAATTTTATGGGGGGAATGTGTTATTGCTGGGAGTACAAAGTTATCACCTGATAAAATAAAGAGCAACAGCAGGAGAAAGAACTATATGAAAAGACAGAAAAGTGTTACTAAAGAAAGTGACAGAAACAAAAGAAACTTAGACAAGAGAGAGAGACATCCAAGGAGACTGTTGTCACCAGGAAAATAACACGTATTTGTTCAAATAGTTAAAACAACCTAGTTTTACGTTTTCTTGACAGGAGACTTCTTGTAGTAAGGTGATTAGTGACTTGCCTCTGAGATGCAAGGAGGTCAGGGTGGATGGTTAGATGTACAAAATGTCTGACTTGCTGAAGTTTGAGGTATTTGCATCGTGTATCCTACCATCACGTTTACAATGGAAAGAAGAAAGGAGAAAGTATAACAGCAGTTTTGCAGGTTCATTGCATATCACACTGTGAGTTTGATCAAATCTGTGCCTGATGAATCGTAGCACTGTGATGTAAATAGAAATGAAAATACTAGAAGAAGTTTTGGCCATACTGGCATTGTTTTAATTTTTTAAAGTTCCTTTATGTTGTATCCAGACTGGTGCAGGCTGTGTTTGGCCTAATCAATGGCTGATGGATGTCTCCAATAGTAGTAGCAGTAGTGTAGGTTTAAAACCAAAGACTTTACGTTTCTCTCACAGTTGAGAGATCCTGGCCGACAAACCTTTTTGAATAGTGAATTATTTGAATAGTTTTCCCAGTGAAAACGTAATTTAAGTGAATCATATCACAATATCTGTGAAAATAATCACAATACCACAATATTGTGCAGCCCTAAAAATAGGAATCAAATTTTTATCTACAGAGGGTGCGGGTGCTCTTCTACGGAGGCCTCCATATTGAACTGCCATGTTTCTACAGTAGCCCAGAAAAGACAAAGCCAAACACAGGCCTTTCACATTTTACTCAAGTTTTGCAGCCATGGTAGTTTCTCCTACATGCTTGGAAGACTGTATTCAAATGGTTGCAATCTGAAACTTTGCCACTGGAGGCCACTAAATCCTACACGCTGATCCTTTGAGAAATATCTCTAGAATTAGACCTTTCATTATTTTAATGATCTTTATTCAGTCATTCATGCTTTTATCACTTCTTGTGTGGATTATTGTAATGCTTCAAGGTGAAAAAAGACTTTTAATCAAATCATGAAAGCATGATCATATTGTGCTTTCATAACTGGCCATCTGTTTCAGAATTGATTCTAAGATTTAGTCTGAACGTTTAAGGCCCTGCATGGATATGGCATCAAGCTATCTGGCTGAGCTTCTAATTCCTTACTCTCCAGCCCAGAGTGTGAGGTCCTCTGATAAGGATCTGTTAGCTGTTCCCTGGTCGAGGCTTAACACCAAGGGGCACAGTGTCTTTGCTGTTATGGCTCCAACCCTCTGGAATAGATTAGGAACCTAAGGAAATGTACTCTTTTTAAAAACATCTCTCAAGACTTACTTTAACCATTTTACTTTTTCTTTAATAGTCTATCTCTTACTTATTTGATCAGTTCTTTTATGGGTTACTTTTAACAGTTATTTTATCTTTACTTTTGCTGGTTTGCTGAACCTAATTTATTGTTGAATATTGCGTGAAATCCTCTGTTGTAGATTCTGCAGTCTATTCAGTTTTTATCTCCTGAGTATATTGCTGTACTATAGATGGAAGGTTTTTTATGTATGTGAAATGAGGTTGGTACAAATTACAAAATTCAGATACAGAAAGAACGAAGCTAGTTTTCTTTGATTTGTTGTATGTGGAGTCATGTGTCATCGAACATTTCATGTCTGATATTAATCTTTAATATTCACCTTTAAAATGACTCCTTATCAACTGTAGCAGATATGACCGTGTGTGATATGATAACATGGGTCCATCTGTATGAATAACAGTGAGGGTGTGGGCTGATCACATTGTGTGCTTGTATGTTTCATTGTTGCTATTTTCATCCAACTTGTTCACCATCAGTTCAGCGTGGAGAGGTAGTGGAAGTACACCAGTGTTCCCAGTTGCCCTGCTGCTGTCTCGATGGGCTGCACACACAAACACACAGAGGAAATATACACTCCCTCCATCGGCTTTTCTCTCTTTTGATAACATGAGATAGACAGAAGGGGAAAACAGAGGAAGAACGATAGGGGAATAAAATTATCAAATTACAGTAGGGAAGAAGTAGATAATTGAAAGATGATATGAAAATGAAAGGGGGAAGAAGGAGGGCAAAGGAAGCATAGAAAGAAAGAAAAACAAAAAGGTAGAGAAGTGAGAGTAGAGAGAAAAAGGAAGGAAATAAGTAGTGACAGAAAACTGAAACAGGAAGAGTGAAAAAGTATACCAGACAAATACACTTTTGAAAAGCGAGTGAAAGAGATGCTTAGATACACATGAAGTCATTGAAAAGAGTTACAGTGATCAAACTTATATTAGTCAGATGTAGAATCCATTTTAAAATCGTATCATATCACATCTCTGTTTCACCAGGATCCACTCCTCTGTCCTGTCTCTTAAGAAGTGTTTTGAGTTTGCTGCTATGTTTAGGCCTAACACAGTAGCCTTGTTTCATTGCTTTAGTTATATAATCATCTTCCTGTCCTGTGAGGAGGAGGTGGCGGTGGCGGTGGCCTTATTGTCAGCAACTCATTACAGCACTTCAGATGGTGAACTTTTTATTGTGTACACACAATCTGAAAGGAGGGAGACAACAGAGCAGCAGGATTTGTTTTCTTCATCTCATCTTCATCTGACCAGCTGTCAAACCCCAAAGCAACCTGAACTCTGAACCCTGGATAGAGGGATAAAACAGGGCTGAGAGGATGTATAAGATGGTGGAAAAGGTCAAGAGGAAAGATAAAGAGGTGAAAATCACTTATTGAGGTCAAAAGGATGATGGAGAGGTCAAAGGGTTGATAGCGCACTATAAAGACATGACGGAGGACTATAATAGGGTGATAAAGGGTTGAAAATTACCTATAGTGAGATAAAGGTGGTGATAGAAGGGTAGGAATACCTTATTTCAGGGTTAAAGGTGTGAAAAAGGGATGTAAATTGGATAAGAGGGTGCAAAGGGATGATAAGGAGGTATACAGGCTGAAACATTTATAGAAAAAGGGTAGAAAGGATTGTCAGAAGGGTAGAAAGAGTCAGAGGTAATAAGTGACTTATTACAGGGATAAAGGGATTTAAAATGGACTTCTGGGAATAATGGTGCAAAAATTATGGTAAAAGAGTATAGAAGGTACTTTTCAGGCCATAACAGAAGGTATAAGGGTACAAAGGGAGGATAAAAGCTCATAAAAGGACAAGAGAAGGGTGTAAAAGATGATAGAGGGTTGTTTGGATAACGGTTATAAATGGTTGTTAGAGGGGTATGAACTGATGATAGGGTTAGTCATAGGGTATATAATGGTATAAATTACTTATTGAGCAGTTGAAGGGATAAGGGATAATAGGTTGTTGAGGGTATAAAGAGATGACACATGGGTATAAATGGACAATAGATGAGTGTAAAGGATGATAACGGGATGCAGAGCATACAAGAGGATAGCAGGGTCAAATGGGCAATAGAAGGGCATACAAGGAAGACTGACTCATAGAGCAATACTAAACAGGGTATAAAGGCCTGAGAGATAGAAAGAAACAATTGAAGGGTATGAAGAATGCTTGAAGAGCATAATTAGAAGAATGATAGAGGGGTAGACAGGGTTTATAGATAAGTCAAAGGCCTAATTGAAAGGTAGAAAGATTGATCAGTATGGATATACAGGACTGCAAGAATATTCAAATAGACCATATGGACTGGGAAGGGATGGAACGGAGGGGAGATGGGATCATAGTGAGTCAGAAGGACTCATAGAAGTTAGGAGGAACTGGGGATAAAGGAGGGGTCAACCGCAGTGAAAAAGGGAAGATCATCGATAACAAAGGAGAGCAAGGTAGTTATAGGACTGATGAAGACATACATATACAGTCAGACATATCAGCTCCCATCAACCATACTGTACTACTTTCTTGCATGCAAAGTAGTTGTTTGAATGGCGGCGAGAAGAGTGCAGCTTCCTTCAAGGGCACCCCCCCCCCCACATAAAGCATATCAAAGCTTTTTTTAAAGAACCATTTCCTCATGTCACCACCCTAAAGACATTGGATTTCTCTCTACTGAGTAAAGCACTTAGAGACTGGCTTGTGGGTCTAATAAGAGGGATAAAAGAAATGATAGAGGGGTCCAAATGATGGATTAAAGACTAGAAAGGGCTGAAAGAGGAGTGTAAGGGATCAAAGAGATGGCAGTGAGGTCAGATGAAGGACTGGATGATACGGTCTCTGAAAGACTGATGGAGGGATGTGAAGATACCTACGACACAAGTGTGTCTTCTTTAATGTATTTGGTGTGTGCACATGACGTTACACACATACACACACGGCTGAACAAAGCAATTTTTTGTTATTTAACGCTCACATTTATAACCTCCCCAACTGTAGATTCAGCATCTCTGCTAAAACTAAGCCAGGAAACACAATTTTATTAACACGTACCTTCAGCAGCACTTTTCTGTGTGTGTGTGTGTGTGTGTGTTGGGTGAAAATGAGTTCATCTGCAATGATAGCTTATTTAAGGTTTGGTCTCAGACTGCGATTCAGCAGGGCGGCTGTTCATTTACAGAGAGAGGGAGCGAGAGCTCATTAAAAACCCTGACGGGGGGAAGGAGCAGAGGGCGAGCGAGGTAGAGACAGAAGAGTGGAGGAGGAGAACGAATAAGGGAGTGTGAATGAGAGTGAGAGAGCTGGAGAGTGCTGCAGAGGAGGGAAGAACAGATTGAAGAAGATGCAGAGAAGAGAGCGAATGAGAAGCAGGAGAGAGGCAGGAAGAGGGTGTAATGGGGAAAAAGTGTTGCCGGAGGAGGAGGAAAGAATGTGGAACAAGAAAGAAAGAAAAAGATACACATTTCATGGTGGCTGCTTTCAAATAGGTGCTTATCTCATTTCTTATAGCCTTGGTTTGTCAGAGGACCCACAATTCACTATCGTAGCAGAATTGTTTCATTTAAAGATTTGATTATTTTCAGCTAGGTTTTGGTTGGTACAGGTATACAGGTATTATTTTTTCTGCCATAAAGTAGCAGCCTGGTTCCAGACCTCTGAATTACCCTCCACATCTCTGATCTGCTCATCAAATAAGTCTGCTGTTGTGCTCATTGATGTCTGTTTACCCTGACTGAAGAAATAATCAACCAATCAGAACTTTGTAGGCAGGATAAAATTATTTTACTACATAGCTTAACTGAGACAGGAAAATGGCCACAAAAGTGGGGACAACATAAGAGGAGATCAACCGCTCCAACGCTAGGAATGTACCTTTTTGGATTTTCCTGACTTCAAGCTGGAAAATTGTGATCCATTTTCCCATTTCTTACAGGAGCAGATGATGCTTCTTCAGATGGGACCAATAAGATTAGGTCATCTGCAAACAGGCAATATTTAATGTGATTATGTAACAGAGGGGGACCAGAAATATTGGATTGTTCCAGTGATTTTACAAATTGATCACAGTATTTATGGTAAACATTTTTATGCAGGGTGGTTTTTGTACAGTTTAGTTATGTTCTGCATTTTTGCTACACCATTTTCAAACTTTGTGTTCACATTATGGTATTATTGCACCTACATTTTACATCTTGCACAATATTGTGTTGAAAGGTCCTGTGTGTACTTTTTAGAAGTACATATTGACGGTAAATGGGATATAATCTTCATACTCATCTTTTCATTAGTGTATAATGTACCTGTACCTGCACCTGAATATAGGAATCATGTTTTTGTTACCTTAGAATGAGCAGCACAGGTTGCCTTCCATGGAGTCTGCCATGTTGAACCACAGTGTTACTACAGTAGGCCAGAATGGACAAACAAAACAGTGGTTGTAGATTGGGCCATCGTAGTTTCTCCTAAACACAGCGTCCCATTCTCATTCCCAGGTCGACAATTACAATCTGCAACACTAGATGTCACTAAATCCTACACACTGGTCCTTTAATCAGTTATCTTACATAAAGGGAAACGTCATAGTCATTAAGAAAGAGCAATATTGGAAACAAGGTGAGAGGGAAGGAAAGAAAGAATGAACGGACCGTGGAGAGAGACAGAGAACTAGACAGAAAATTAAAGGAGGGAAAACAGAGATTGTTTTAGCAAGTCAACTGGAGCTGCAGATTAAACTCAAATGTCAGCCTTTAATCAATAACACCACGACGGAGAGAGCATTGGGGAGAGAGAGTACGTGAGAGACTGGACGAAACAGGGAGAGAGAGGGGGTCCTTAGAGCCTGCATTATTCCAGGGTTCAAAAACAGTCCCGATGGCTTCATGAGCATCTGAATTCACAAATTATTCATCACTGTGGAGCAGGAAATTAAACTTTGTGTTTTCACAGTCGACCGTTTAGCAGGAAGTGGAGGTGATGGCTGGTTAGCAGCCAGAAACCTGCCTTCATCAGGACCTGGGGTTGTTCTGAGGTAAATAGCTGCTTATTATCATTGGTTTTTGTTGTTTAGTTTTGAATGCATTGTTTGATTGATTAGCTCCAACAGTGCAGTTTGACTTTGTTTCAGTAGATGTAATGATGGAGATGCTGTACGATACGTCTAGCGAGCACGTTAAACTCATCCTGAGAGGACGATTCTTAATAGTTTTGGTGACCTCATGAACTTTACTCAAGTGGATGTTTCCACTTCATGGATTTAATACTCTTACTTCAAATTAGTGTAACGGCCACCACATTTTGCCCTGCCACATGTTTTCTGTTCAGTGCTTTATCTACTTCAGTGCAAAAATAAAGTGTAAGGGTTCTTCTACTGAACTTATAATATTAATTGAAGAGACCAGTAAACATATTTGGAATGTGTAAGTATGTCAGAAGAAGGAGGGTCATAGGACGGGAAAAAGTTGATGGTGAACACGTCGCCTACAGGGCATTCGTCTGGATGTCTTCATTTCTGCCTGTTTCTGCCTGGAGACTAATCGTTAAACAGACTACAAAGCTTTTAGAAAAACCTCAGCTTTGCTTTCCTCTACAGTGTTTGTGTTGTCCTGGGTACACAGCTGATCTCAGACAAGGTGCACTGATTACGTGATTATTGCAGTTGCAGACAGTTGGAGTGACTGACGGGAATGATTGCTGTGTGTGTGTATGTCCACTGCCTTGGTGCTCTCCAATATGTTCCAACTACAAACGTCTTTGTGATAAAATCAAACATAGCAAACAGCATAGCATGTGGGGCTCTTGGAGCTCCAGTTGAGCCCAGGTTCCCATTCAAGGCATATTCTTGTAATTTTGAAGTGGGGGTTGTATGAAGTATTTATCCATAGTCAGTGTATTACCTCCAGCTGACGGTGGTCGGCCCAGCCCCAGTTTGGAAAAGCAGACAACATGAAAGCTAAGTGATGCAACGCTGTGGACGGTGAATCCAAAATAATACCACAAACTAACCAATCGACATGGGATCCACTGGTTGCTACAGCAAAACCCAGGGCACATCAGCCAAAGAGTAGGTTGCAACTCCCTGGTACTGCATAGTGTTTTTAGCGACTCTCCCGAACCCAGATTTCAGCACATAGTTCCCACAGTGGAAAGACTGCTCTGCTCCGGGTTTCACCCACCAAAGGTAAATGGGTGCAAGTTTAAAATATGAAAAAGGGGTTTCACGTCATGGTTAACAGCCAAGCCCTGCTCACGGTCAAGTTGGTCAGCCGTATGGGCGGGACCTCGATCCTGTCATGCCAACCCTGATCACATCTTAATCATTGAGGCTGGGTTTTTTTTTGTGTATACGTTCGTATGGAGCCACTATCAACGCCCCACTCTGATGTGCCGATAATCATCTCCCCACTGAAATCAACAACATTCAGATCAACATTTCCTGCTGCTCACATTCTTCTTGTTTGGAGCGTCCTCATGGATTCATGCTCATGAATGAAAAACAATGCTGTTGACTGCCGCGTGCAGAGGCTGTGGCATTTCTACTTAACAAATGTATATCACGTAGAGGCTATTTGGTCAAAAATACAAGAGAACACTTTCTTTGCATATTTCCCTTCTGGTTATACAAGAGCTACAATTATTGTTTTCACAGAAAGCAGGTCTGACATTTATTAGATGCCACATTTTCAGATTTGTGCTTTGTAGCTTATACAGGAAGAGCATGTGTTTCTTTTGTGTGTGTATTAATAGGACAGGTCACTGTTTCCAAGAGAACAAACACAAATATCTCTTTTTCATTTTCCCCTCTCTGCGGCCGAGACCAGATGTGATAAACATCTCCATTGTGGTTCTCTTCATACCCCAAAAAACATACCAAAACAAAACACCACACACACAGGGAATGAATTGACTCTTGGACCTCGGCTGAACCATTTCCACCCCGCCGTCTGTTCTCCTTTGCAACACTCGCGTTAAATTCATTTCTCCCTGCACTGTGCCATTTTTGGGCAGAGTCAAACTGGGCCAGAGGAGGTTGAATAAAATGCTCGTCTGTGGCAAGGAACAAAAAGAAGGATTCAGTCAGATCAGTTAAAGAGGCTGTGTTGTAATTATCCTAATGGTTCCTATAATGGAATATTTAAAACATAGCCAGTTGTGTCTGAGTGCCGGCAGAGTGGATCTCTTTGTGCTTCGATACCCCGAGCACAAGTTTCTGCCGTCTGATAAGAAGAGATGTTTGAATATCACTTCCATTTCATTTACTACAGACTGTTTTTCATTCAAACAGAGGGAATATAAACTTCACTCATTCATTCAGGCACTTACTCATTAATACATTAACACATTCATTAGCTGATCCACTCAGTCCCTCACTCATGTATTCATTGATTTATGATTCATCCCCTCACTTACTTTTAGAATTTCTTCCCTCAATCCGACACTCATGAATCTATTGTATTTTATTCATTCCTTAATCATTTATCAATATTTATTTATTGACTCATTCTGACACTCATTTGCTCATTTGTCCATTCACTTATTTATTGATATGTCTAACATTTCTAATTATTCATTCATTCACTCACACCAACAATTGAATGTTTCACATTTTAATTATTTCATTTATTGATTAATTTGCTGCCTTGATTTCTCACTTACCTATTCATCCATTCACTTTTTATTGATTACTTCATTATTCTATGTATTTATTCATGAATTCAGTCCCTCGCTGGATAATTAATTTTTGTCCTCATTTTTATTCACTCTCTCAATCACTCATTCATTATTAATTCATCCATTGAGTCACTGTCCCCCTTATTCATTTAATCATTAATTAATCCAATCATTTATGCACTTCCACCCTCTGTTAGCAAACATGAAAAGGTGTTGTTTACTTCCTGTTGTGATAATCAGGTCTGTAACATGAAATCTGTTGGTTTGTCAGATTTTAGTTTGACTGTTGGAAAATCTACATGACCTTCATCCATTCATTCTGTCCTATAAATGAATGTAAAGAGCGACGTCGGAGCGTGGATTGATCTGGCTGTTGTGATTGGACGGAGCGCTCCGGCCACAAATGGAGCCAAATGAGCTTTCTAAGCCTCGTCCCTAGGTAATGGATGGAAATGAGGCGGGAAGCCACAAGAGCGGCTCAGACCTCATCTGGCTGTCTGACACCTCAGCCAGCACCTAGCACTCTGCTAATGGCTGTGTGTGTATGTGTGTGTCTGTGTGTGAGAAAAGAGGGGTGAAACACTGACGGTGGCAGTTTTGTGCAGCTTATACAGGCAAATATGCAGATACACATTACACACACACACGCAAAATGATATACGCATTCTCTTACACACACACACACACACACACAAACACACACTTTTGTTTATTCAAATTTGAAAATGCGCTGAGAGTGAGTGTGCAGAGTGCCAAAATCCCACTTCTACAAATCATACAAACTTTGCCCACCAGTTTTATCTGGTTGTCTGAACAAAGGTTCTGAGATCAGAACTATATGATATCTGATACTTCCTGCTTTATGTTGTACGTCTTATAATCTTTCTTCAATGTCTCCAAGGCTCTCTCGCCCTCCCTGTCCAGTTCAGTAACAAACCAATAATTCCCACTGTCTCTCTTTCTGGGTCCCCTCTTATGCCCTTCACCTCTGTTAAATCACCTTCAGTTTTCATTGCATCGCATCATTTATCTCCAGATCGTCTAGGCAGTTGATCAAAAGTCCAATTACCAGAAAGACACAGCCCCCTCCTACACACTGAACTCTGCCTCCATAGATTCTAATTGATATTTTGCTAATTAGACACCAGATTGGATGTCATCCAGACTACCTCGTTTTCAGGCTGCATTTGTCTCAACTCCAGTAAAGGTTTGGTGATGCACCTCTGGTGACAGCGAACCGACAATAAAGCAGTTTTAAAAGCTTAGGCTGACTGTCACTCACAATCTGCTTTCAAGAGTTTATGACCACGCCCTCTGCCCTGCCAGGTTTGACGTTAATTAATATTTTCTCTGTGTGTTGAAAGGTGTAGATGAAAGCAAGCTAATTTTAGGAATCAGGTTGATCAGTCTATCGTCTATTTTACTCTAAATGGGAAATCAGTTACTAAATGAACATCATGTTGTATGGAAGAAGACTGAAACTAGAGACTGAGACCAGAAACTCATCAGGAAACTGTTTACTGAGCAAACAAGTGCGAAGTCGGATCATTCCTCCATTAAAGCGCATGGTATTGTTTCTTTATTGCAGCCAATGAAGCTCCCCCTACTGGCCATTACACAGAATGTAGGTTTAATGTTTAATGTTTTGCTTTACAGACCCATAGACTCTGTCTATATATACTGTCAATGGTCTTGTAGCAGAGCATTTTTTGTATTTAATAGTGGTAATCCAGATGGTCTACCTTTTGAATAGTAAAGATTGAACAAAAAAAAGGTGCAAGTCTGTTCTGTTACTCAAACTGGACTCCCTGCGTTGTTCACACCTGTCCATTTTTACCGATGTCATTCCAGTCCCTGAATTTGGATATCTGCTGATGCTGTACATTTAGTATCTTGGAAATGTGCATTTAGCCTCCTGGTACGATTTTATGATGTCGCATCTGCTTCATACGGCTTTTGTGTTTCTCCACTCCCAAGATGAAAATCTCATCGTCTGTGGTGTCAGATCACCTCTGACTGATTGATCTGGTCAAGACAGAGTATTTTATTTTGGTTGGTTTCTCTGAGCTGTTTCCGTGCCTGATTTGCTGCCAATGCAATCTGCTCTGTGCTGCATGACTCAAGTGGGTCGCAGCTTCCGTCAGGCACATATTCTCCGCGGACCAGAGAGGAAAGATGCTTCTAGGACATGAGCTTCTAGTGGAATCACAAACAAAGTCAAACAAATCAACTCCAGCCTCCAGCCCCAGACAACAGAAATAAAAAACATCAGACTTTGGAATCTGGATCGGTGACATCAGTATTGGCACCCGATACCAATATTGGATCAGATCAGTCTCAACTCTGGGACTCTAAGGCTGATTTTGGTATGTACACCTGCACAGGGTACATATATTCCTGATACACCCTTGTCCTTACACCAATAATCCTTGGGTCTAATTGCATGAACTACAAGCTATATTCACAGATAGTAACGTAAAAAATTGAAGGATACTGCATCTGTCAAAGTTTTTTGTTGAGTGACTTCTAGTCTGGTTTTTCCCCAAACTGCCATTAATACCAATCTAAGATGAAATGAAAGTTGGTGGGACCGAGGTATCGATTTGACCTGATGAGTCCCGCAGACACAAAAACAAGAGCAAAATGGCTCAGGGAGGATTTATTACAGCTGCCAGAGTCTGTGTCTGTTCGTCCTTCACGTTGTTTCCTCTTCCCTTCCTGCAGCGACCGCGGCTGCTTGTTGCTTTGATTTACACGTCCAGGTGCTTCAAACTGCGCGTGTCTGCTGATTGTATGGAGATTGTGTTTTTAAATCATCACTGACTCAATAGTCTCTCTCTGTGTCTCTCTGTGACAAGTCTTCCGTGAAGGACTTATGAGTGCAGACATCAGCGAGTGAAGATAATCAACACAATCATATGAGAGCATTATATGTACACACACATATGCTTCCTACCACTCTTTGTCCTTCATTGTCTCTCTTCTCTATGTTGAAAAGTGTTAAAAACTGATAAATGCCCATCACAAGTTGATGGTGTCAAATGTCTTGTTTTGTCTGACCAACAGTCCAAAACCCAAATATTTTTTTCATTTACTTAATAAATAACACGATTAATCACTTAATTACAAGTTATCATACGTGTAAGGGATTCCTTTTCCTCTGGCAAGCGTGTGTGAGTCTGGACTGCAGCAGCAAGAGCAGAGAGCAAGGAATATTCTGGCAACTGGCAGGAGTGAAGACCAGGTTAATAAGGTGTGGGGATAGGCTGAGTGAATTCAGGTGTGCCTCTGCTGCCAACAGGAGGAGCCAGCCACACCCCCCTGCCACACCAGCTCTGCAAAGGAACAGAAAAGGGAGGGGGAACAGAGGACAAAAAGAAAGAGCACAACATAGACAAACTAAGCCAAACTATAACATAGTGTTTGTCTTCATAAACATAGCAGTCCCTATAATGGACAATTAAACAGAAACATTGTCTTTGCAAATGCACCCCACTTGAGCTACTTCATAATAGCAGTGAAAATCTTGTCCCCAGCCGTCCTCCACTGGGTCGACCTTGAGACATATTCACATAATCTGCATCTCCATCACGGCTCCATAAACGGCTGCAAATGGTTGTTTCTAGCCTGACATTAGCTTTTAACCTGTGGCGATCGCATTTACGCTTCGAAAATCATATAAGTGATGTTCGCTTGTGAACACGTAAGTATCATGAACCTTTGTTTGCTACAGAACTTATTTTCTGCAATAATTCAAAATTTGTCAGGGGAACCAAGGCGATGGTAGCTCTCTGGATGGTCTTCAACAATACATCATCCCTGCAGCACTCTATAGCTCCCCATCTGAACCAGACAAGAATGTTTGTTTAAGTTCAAAGTTTCTGATTAGAAGCCAACTAGTGCTTGGCTTTGGTAGGAAGTTGTTAACTCGACAGGGTTTTATAACCTGTCTTTACGTCACATTGGGGGGTTTTCTGATTACAGTCTGTGTAACTTTGTTTTTTTCACACACATCACAGTTCAGTTATTAAATGTGTGTTCATTTTTCCTCTTTCTTGTGTGTTTAATTGGTAGATTTCAGTCTCACCTGGTTGAATAGACACTGAAGCACAAAAGGAGAAAGCACAAAGGGACTGATGACAACATGCTGAACGCAGGCTAATTAACTGACTGCTGACCTGAAAATGG
This sequence comes from Morone chrysops, assembly GCA_019097615.1. NCBI lineage: Eukaryota > Metazoa > Chordata > Actinopteri > Moronidae > Morone > Morone chrysops. Next base: position 1,306,467 of record JAGRRF010004921.1, on the reverse strand, counting down.
AAGCTCATTACAGTCACTTCAAAAATAATACATTTTATTCATAGAGCGCTATTCAGGGTAGTCAAAAACACTTTACTTATGTTAAAATGATCATGGAAAACAACAGTTGAACTGAAAAGATGAGTCTTGATTTGGGATCTGAACACGGACAGATTGGTGTAGTCTAGGATGTGTTCGGGGAGAGAGTTCCAGAGGGAGGGAAAAGCTGTGGGTCTTTGACCCCAGGCCCGGTGCTTGGTCCTGAGAGGGGAGCCTTTCTGTATTCAGAGAGTCATAAAGGTACGATAAAAACAACACAGTCATGAGATATGCTATAAGATTCTCTTGTAGATCACATGTGAACAAGCGCTTACAAGCATGTTTACATGCAAGTCTTGATTTGGTCCATTACCCAGTGGTATTTTAACATTGATTTGGCACAATTTCTACTCATGTTTAAGCCTTGGTTTGGTCCAATAAGCTATGTTATGGCATTTTAACCCTACTTTTGTCCAGTATTTATTCCTGTTTGAGCTTTTTGAGCCTGTTTTAGTCCTGCTTTGTCCAGTGTCCACTCTTGTTGTTTCCCTGCTTTGGCCATTAATTCAGTTGTATTTTAATTCTGGTTCAGTCCATTATTCTGTTTTGGGTTTTTTTGCTGTGGTATGGCACAATATTCACTGCTGCTTTAGCCCTGGTTTGGTCCAGTATTCTGTGGACATTCTCTGTGGATTTTAGGTCTAATTTGGTCCAAATTCTCAGGTGTTTGGCTGGTTTGGTTGAATATTCTCTGGTAATTTACCACTGCTTTGATCAAATCTTCTCTGGTGTTTTATCACAAATATGGTCCAACTAATATTGTAGCTAATATGTGTGCTTGCTTTAGTCCTGACAAACTGCTTATTGTGGAAAGATAGATTGTCAAGTAGTTTTACTCACAGAAATGCATTCATACATTCACATTATTTCTCTTTTATTGCCTCACATGATTGCTTCATGTTTTGGCCTTGAGCTTTGCCTCTTTGCTGTCTGACACTCAGTGTATCTACTGCTGACCTTGACTTTAGTGCAAGCATTAAACACACCAATTCGTGAATGTACTTATAGGGGTGATTTGATGTTATGTTCTGTTTCAGCTCCGTTTGGATGTCAGTGTCATGTCTCTTGCATTCTTTAAGTGTCTGTTGAAATGTCTTTATGTTTCATAGCCTTTGTTTGAGTTTTACATCTCTGTATTATGGTGTCTCATCCTTGGCTTCAGTTGGCTGCAGCTGAATGTCAGTTTGCTGGGAATGGCATAGCCTTACAGCACTTTCCCTGTAAGTTAAAGTACGTTTTTTATACGGTCGTAATGACAATGCCAGCAACATATTTTTATTATCTGTTTTTAATTCTGCTTCGGTAACAGTTTAACCATTTGACCTTTTGTTCACAAATCAGAAGTACTTAATTTAAAAATGCAAAAATACACAGCTTCTGTGTGTTGAATATATATTTCCGAGATATACGGATGGACAGTGGAGAAGTGCATTATGATGTAAGAACTTTCTATGGATATTTTTATGCTTTTTTCCTACTAGGGAGACTAGTAACATTTGGGGCATATGTAAATGTATAATGTAAATTAAATCTAAAGCTCCTCCTTTTTACAATTTTACAAGATTATTGACAGTTGAGTTGTGTAAATTCTACTGCATCATCTCTAAACTGTAGAAAATGAAAATACAATTTGGAAACCAAAAAAAAAGACAACAAATATAATGACAAGAAACTGACTTATATGCAGCACAGGCTTTATTCCATATGGGTTGTTTATGTAAATTATGATATTATTAAAATGGTTCATCTGAGGTGGCATGGCGCATGCTCATACCACATATGGATATACGTGGTTCAAAAATGGATAAATGGATGCTGCAGAACACATATTGTACAAATCAACACTTTGACAATGCAGAAGTGCTCCTTTCAGCATGTTCTTATTTATTTCAGCATCTTTTTTTAGTTAATTTCTTTCCTAACTCAAGGTATGAAGAACAATATTAAAAATATTATTTATATTATATTTTCTTTTCAATTTAATTTTTCATAACTCCAATCTTGTTAATCAACACCAACAACATCTGATTCCCAGATGATGTGATAAAATATCAATCCTTAGTTGGGCAAACAGAGAACTTTTCCTTCAGATTTTGATGAGACCATATATTTTAAGAGATATCCAAGTCCAATTAGCTGATTTTGCTTTGAACAACTCAAAAACAAAATCTTTAATTAAACAAATTCCTGTTTTTTCAAATAAAGTGTGCTTTTAAGTAAGAAAAGTTGGTAGAAATGTTGCCAAAACTTCAAATTTGTCCTGATATTCCTCTCAGTGGCCTATTGGGTATCCCGGGCGAGCCCCCATTTCATCATGAACCAACTCAAAGTCCAGACAAAATAAGGGAGACTACACAGAAAATTATGGTTTAAAGTAAAACTAATTAATTTAACCAATAGGAAACTATACACAAAAAAAGAGGGATGTAAATATTATCAGCAGTGTAGCAGTGCATGGATATGGGTGAGTTTGGTTTAGAAAAAATTGTTTACCAATTATTCTCTTACTGACTTTTGAGCGTTGATATTTTATTTATTTATGTATTTATCTGAGACACTTGGAGGGACCTCAGAGAGGAGATTTAACGTCCCTGACAGAGCGTATCGGGACAGTAATGTTTCAGATTATTTAACATTAGCCTTTAATCTTCACGTCGTAGATATGAATAATACTGAAGGACAGCTGCGTCAGATGTAGCTGTCGTTCTCTCGGCCCTCCGCTGACTCTTTTTGTTGTGTGGATATTTACATCGGATGACCCAGGGGAGCTGTGAGGGCTTTACCCAGCGTGCACACACTCCGGGGGCTGGAGGAGCTGCTCAAACACCGTTTGATGCTCCACTCTTTGGTGTTCACACTCCTCCTATCAATAATATATGGAGAGCTCCTTCCCTCCTCTCTGCATGGTAATATTGCTGCTCCTCCTTTCAAAAACTCAAACCCACAGAGACAGTCGCCTCATTTTCTCTCCTGTCTTCTTTTTCTTCCATCCTTTCTTTCCTCCTCCCCTGCCCTCTCTTTCCTCTTTTTCTCCTGTGCTTTTCTTATTCTCTTCTGTCCTTCCTCTGTCCTATTCTCCTCATCTCTTGACTCCTCCACTCCCCCTTATCTTCCTCTTCTCTCTCCTCTGCTTCCTTTTTCTTTCCTCTTTTTTACCTCTTCTTTTCCTGCTCTCTTCTCACTCTTTATCCCATTGCTCCTCCTCTCTTGTCCTATAATTTTTCTTCCCATTTCCTTTCTTTCACTCCCTTTTCCCTCCTCCTTGTCATCTTTTTCCTCCTCTCCTTTCTCCTCCTGCCTATTCTATTCATCTCCTCCGTACTCTACTTACTCTCTGTTCCTTTACTCCCCTCTTGACCTTCTCATGTCTTTTTTTTTACCTTTTCTGCCCTCTCCCATCTCATCTTCTTCCTGTTCTTGTCCTCTTCTTTTCCATCTTCCCCTATTCTCTCCTCTTCACTCTGTATCATGCCTCCTCTTTTGTCCCTTTTTCCCTCTCTCATCCTTTTTTACTCTTCTCATATCCTCGCTCCTTGACTTACTTACTTTTCTCCTGTCTTCTTTCTTCTTTTCCTCCTTTCCTTACTTTCTCTCTTTCATTTTATCGCATTGCCCCACCTCCTTTCCCCTTTGCTCCTACACTCTATCTTCCTCTCCTCACTCTGTCTTTCTCATCTCCATCTGCATCCTCCCTCTTCTAATGTCCTCCTTTCTCTCATCCATCATCATTTTCTACTCCCACATCTTCCTTCTTTCCCTCCCCTTCTCCGTGCCTACCTTCCCTCCTCGCTGTCTTTCTCTCTCTGCTCCTGATCCACTCTCATCCTTTCCTATTTTACCATACATACCCATTGTTAATATCTGTTTCCCCTTTCTTTCCTCATCATTTGTCCTCTTTCTCCCCCCCTTTCCCCTCAGTGCTGTCCCCTCCTTTTGTTTCTTTCTCACCTCTCCTTACTTTCATCCTGTTTTTATTATTTCCAATTTCTTTCTCCCTCCTCATCTTCTGCCCCACTCTCATCTTCCCTCATTCTCTCCATCTTTTGCCTGCATCCCTCTCTCTTCTGTCATGGGTAAATGAGTGTGTCCTTGATCTGCGGGCTCTCCGCTGGGCCCTGCTATCCCCCAGACGGTGCTCTGTTTCTGGGATGAGGCGCTGACCTCTGACCCTCCTACTGGTTGCTTGTGAAGGCTGACAGGGACCACTGGGCTGCTCTGCTCCTCGGGGACTTCGGGAGAAGTGAGAGGAAGAGGAGGAGGAGGCTGACAGGCAGAGATATTTCCTACTTGTGTCGGAGCGTTTCCCCTCAGGGCTGAGCAGGGGGTTGGGATCTGTCTGGTCAGCTGTGTTTCTGGACTGCAGCTGAGCACGTTGCTGCTGCTGCTGCTGCTGCTGCTGCTGCTGCTGCTGTATTGAGGGATGAACTGATTAGTTGGTCATTCATCATAATTAGCTGATAGATGTAAGTTAAAAAGGCCATTGGTGGGGTCCAAAATTAGCTTCTTAGCTCACCTGCCAAGAGCTGGTAAACAAACTGATGCACCTGCCAAAAGCAGCTTCCACCAGCCAAATTAATTTCTCTTTATTTTTCACACAACTGCGATCAGATCCTGTGTGAGCTGCTCCGTAATGAGACCAAATTTCATGTAAAACCTGCTCTGTGTTACACCATTTTTTGTTGTTTTAATTTTCTAGTCATGACCAGGACAGACTTGAAGCCGACATACAACTACTGTTATAGTTTCTGGTGAAAACAAGCAGTTTAGATGTAACTCTGTGGGGAACGCTCAGCCAAAAATAATAATTTAAACTTTAACTGATTTATCTGTTCTGAAATATCACCTACTTTCTTATAACCTATTACTGAATCTCAAATGTTTTTATTGTATTTACTTTTTTAACATAGAGCAGGGCTTCTATAATTTGGTCAGATGCAAGATATCATATTCACAACAAATAGTGTCAACATATAAGATTATAGCCTCCAAACATTGTAAACTATAAACTTCTCTCACAGCATCATAAAAAAGGTGTATAAACTATAACCTTCAGTCACCCATATATATGAGACTACAACCAGTGAAACCAAATCATATCTCCTTTCACGTATAGAATTTTATTTTTATTGTGTTTACTTGTGCGGGTTACAAAGCTTTATGACTGAGAAATAAACAATCAATATTCAGTTGCAACATACAACAGCATAAGAACTACCTAAAAGGACAGAAAGCAGTTTAGTTTGTCCCATCTGCTAACATAGAGGCAGCTGGCTTTATTACCTATACTGCAGTCAGCCACCAGGGGGCGATATTGATGTTTCAGCTTCATTTTGAGAGGGCTGTCATGTCGTCTGTCTTTTTTATGTCGATGGTCAAAACAGCTTTCAACAACTTTCAGCTCTGTACCATTGACCAATAGCAAGCAAGCTTCATCATTCCACAGAAATGTAATGTGGTAACCGTTTGCAGAAGGTTATGAAACAGGAGTTCATCAAAAACATCTTTTGAATTCATTTTCGGAACTAATTTTTCCATTAGCGACCACGCTAATGAGCTTGTTAAGTGATAGTGAGCAAACAGTTAGCAAGCTCGTTGACTCTGAGAACTTTTTTCCTTCTCTTCTAATGATATACAATCCTGAGAACAAAATGAACAGAGAAAGTACAAAGAACCTCTGGAAACTATTTTGACTGTTTAGCACTAGCAAGTTCCCAGCTGGGTAGCATGTTAGCAGTTGGCCCACCAGCTACACTAACTATCCCTGTGAGTAGTAACTATGTCATGAAGTTTGTAGAAGCAAATACTTTTTTACTTTTTGGTGTGAAGCCTTTAGCCCGGGCTGTGTGGGATTATTTTGCTGTGGTTTGATTGGTTTGTGGGCCAGAGAGAGAGTGAATCATCTGCCAGTTTATCTCTTTATTTTGTCTGTCCGTCTGTTCATCCTCATCCAGAGTTGTTGTCTTCCCGCACAAACAAGTTTGCCCTTAGATAACCTTCACCACAGTTAGTTTCTTTTTGTGTTTATTCAAACCCCATCACTGCGCTTCAGTGATATCACACTGTGCTCCTCCATATGATATTATACCACTCGGTGCCCTGAAGGCAGGTTTTTTCAGGCCTGAGCAGAAAAATCGCACATCCATTACAACAGCCAACATGTTCATGGAGAAACTTCCGCTCTCCAGACTCCTGCTGGGTCAGTCAAGTGTCCCCTCGCTTTCCTTCTGGCCACAGCGTCCCAGTCACACACAAACACAACCCTCAGCTTAACACCATGCACCGCCATGAAGGAGGTCTGTATGGTTCAAGTGAGACAGATGATTGTGAAGAGGCTGCTGTTTGTTGGCACCACAGAACTATAATCAACCAGACCAAACAGATGGGCTCCATGAGCTCTGGCCAAACAAAGATCCTCAGTTACAATCAGACTCATTTCATTTTGCTGTGTGGACACAAGCAAGCAGCCGCTGGTTGTTTAACGCAGATACATTCAGTGTCTATTTAATATTTTAAGCTTCACAAAGTCTGTAAATTGGTTGTTTGAGGACTATGTGATCGATTTGGTGGCTACGTTTTGGGGATAAACAAGTCAGAGTTTGAATTCAGCACAACTCATCGTTCAAGCATCTGCTATCAAAAAAGTCTCACTGAAATGTCTGCCGACAGTAAATGTTACTGTCTGCACTTCCACAGCACACTGAGGACTACACGAGCACTGATCCAAGCCATTAGTTTGGGTTCGGTGGACATCAATGATTCAGGTAAAAGTCCTCTGCAGCCATTACAGAAATCCTGTGCGTGGAATTGAACATCTAATTGAATGACCTTTATGTTAGAGGGCTTTAGATAGCAGAAAGCAGGATGGTATTATAGTGAGAGAGGGGTTCCTCTAACTGCACAGCGAGCCCAGAGGTTTAATCCCGTGCGCCCAGGAAACATACCTGATCCATACAGTCTTGGCTCTAAATGGCTGAGCCTCTGCACCAGCCTGGCCTCATGAAATTTCATGACATGACATGCATGGACATGTCAAATCTTCAAATGCAAATGCTGAGCTCTGTGAGGAAAAGTGAGAGAAATGTGTCTCATTCAGCAGGAGAAGATTAGTTTGCAGACACCCAGGAAGAAGACTGACACTGTGAAGGAAGGGAGTTGCAACCAGAGAGGGCAATTTGCAACTTATGACGCTGTGACTTTCACTGTTTCTGGCGACCGGTTTCTTCTCATGGATCTGTGACTTGTCCCCATCCCAATTGGATGAAAGGATGCTGAATTGGCTGTACTGGTGTGCTGCAATTTATAAGAATAGGTTGAGGCTTTGGCAGTCTCAGACCCATCAAATGAGTGTCTTTCAAAGTTACAATCTTTTAAGAAGCTTTTTATGTTTCCCTGGACAGGGAGATAAGTGAAAAATAAGAGGGAAATTGGCACTGTGAAACATAAATATCCAGTGTTAGCCTCATATTAGTTTCAGCCAAACTTGGAAATGCATTTTAAACGGCCGGAAAGACACCAGCAACCAGTAACTCAGCTGAAGTAACTATGATGTAGTTTCTCTGTCCCTGTTAGCTTTGCTCATCCAGGTCTGATTGATTTATAGCAGGGTGATTACCCTTCATTGTTTGTTTACCTAATGCTTGTGGAAAGGCATTCTGGGAAGTAAAGGAAATCACTATATCAAGTGAAAGAAGATAGAGGAGGTCGAGGTAAAGTAGGTTACGGTATCCATCCAAGCAATTGATGATACATCTATCAGCAGACACTCTTCACTCTCTCTTCACACCTTCTCGTCTCCCGGCCTTATCTGAATGTGTTATTTATTATTTTATTGCTCCATCTCGACACCTACTTGTCTACCTCCCCACCAGTCTCCAGATCTGATTTCCTTCAGGTCTCCACCTGTCTGTCTGTCTGTCTGCCTGCCTATTGTCTGTCTGCCTGTCTGTGTTTTGTGGTAGTGGAGGCTGACTGATGGCTCTGTCCCTCAGCTGTCTCAGTGTGATGAATTACCCCCAGACACGATCCTGTTCTCACTAATACATCATTACCTCTCTCCTTAACACAGTCCCTTTTACCATCTGATACATACAGTACGCACACATACACCCTCATAAAGACATTTTTCTGAATATTGCAAAACCCCAGTAGTACAAAAAATGTCCCATTGGACCAAGAGCCCAACTCGTCGGCCCGTTTTTCTGAAAAGACACTTTCTTCCTGGAGACTCCACAAATAACACAAGGTGGATACCTACAAAAGCATTTAATGAGTTGGGAGTGAAAATGTGTTGCCATACCTTAAAACTAGCTTGTAGTTGCACACATGTCAAACACCCACTGGAAACCAGATTCTGGCTTCAGCACACACTGATTTGAATTGAGGCAGGCACAAAATTATGAATTAATTAATTATTAATAATTAAACTGCTGTTCATGGACATTTTTAACCATTTCTATAACTTTTCAAAATCTTTATATAATTAATTGCCTTAAAGTTCTTGATAGAGATGCTGCGATCTGGCAGATGTGAGGCCCTTCTTCAGAGCTCTGCACTTGGTTCTGGTAAGTGGTGAATGAATGAATATAGAGCAGGGCTTCGGCTGCAGATGAGATCAGGTTGTTACCTGCCAGCCGGTGAAATTGGCCGAGATGGAGCTCAGGAATTCTGCTCTGCATTTCCTTTAAAAGCAATTGGGTTAATGCTATCACTACTAAACATACACACATACACACAATACGAACATTTCCCTCAATAAACCTGATCCGGGTTGAATCAGCCCAGCTCTTTGCAGGAGAAAACAGACCAAATGTGGTTCACAGTCTACAGAGAGCCACTCTGACATTCACGTTCAATAGAAGCATCCACAGACTGAGTCTGTGTAAATTAAGAAGAAATATACAGAAAGAGATGAGACGAGATGGAACTTCAATACAGTCTAATGGTTTTGTTTTGTTTGCAGCACATTAGCGCTGTCCAGGCCTGAAAGTCATTACTGATTATACAACTTCTCCAATTCATCCTGTTGTTTGTGCCTCCACTGAGGCTTGGACCAATACAGCTGATAGTTATAGACTGAAGTCACCAAGAGCTGATATTGTGCTCAGTATTTTGTTATTTAAAAATGATTTATTCAGACCGCGTCTTTATTTTAAACCAGCTAATTTAGGCAATAGTTAGGAGATATCGATATAAATTCAGAAAATTTATGAACAAAATCACTGGACAGCTAAATTAATGAGAGAAACCTCATCCAGTGATGAGCTGGTGGATAACATGGGATCATTTATTAATGAAACCACTTCCACTGCTGTCTTAATGCAGCACTTTTCAACAGTTACAAAGAAAGAAACGAGACAAAGGAAAAGTTACTCATACAATATTCATCTGAAACAATGTCAGGTAAAACAATAAAGATAAAGTGATACATTTGTGCTTTCAAATCCGGTTTTCTGCCCAACTCATCTCTTCCTTTTAAAGTAATTTTGTTGGTGATTGTGACGTTAACCTGTCAGTCCGACGCACTGGTCCAAAATACCCAGAAGAAACCTATTTTCAATATTTAAACATATTATATATCATTTTGTAGACCTTTTTGCATTAAAATGTCTAAACCTATTTGATATATTCTGTTGAGTTATCAAAAATGTTTCCAACAATATTAAAACTCAGAGAATGTGTCTTGCTAAAGGCAACTAGTTGCTATAACTTCTGCAAATGTGACTTTAATACCTTACCGTCTGTGAATGTGATTTCTGCTTCAGTCATCAGATAGAGTTTCAAGACATCAACTCCCATGATCCAACGCTCATTAAACTATATCTTTTGTTATTTTTTATGCTAGAGACCCCTAAAGGTAGAAATTATGTATTACCCGTTTAATTAGAATTGTGATGTGTCACTACCTTAACCTCACTAACCTTACCTAACCCCAACCAAAGTGTCTTCTGTGCGGTAGAAGAACGTAGTACTGGAAAAGCTTTTTTTACTAGTGAATGTAATCCATAGTGTCTTCTTTGTTTTTGTTTTTTGTTTTTTGTTTTCACCAGATTTTTATTTCCTTTTTCTTCTTTAAACTGTAAACTCATGAAAGATACAAGTCCTCGATTCTTAGTGTTTTTTTCCCCATTAAAGTAGGAAAAAGTATGCACATAAGGATGTAAGGCAAAGTATGAGAACACATATGCACACACACTTCCAGTGTCCACAGGGCATTGGTTGGTTGGAGGCTGAAGCCCGGAGGTTGTCGGCCGTAATAAAGTCTGCGTGTGCTGCATTTTTAGCCGTACAGGTCATTCATTTGATCCCCTTATTAACAGAGACATTGTTGAGCAGCAGCTCAGCACTGAGAACTGTGAGGGAGGGGGAGGGGTGGATTTGTGGCTGTGTAGGGTGTTACGGGTAATGGGGCTACAGATCCATGGAGATAGATAGTTTAATTAAGCATGAGAGAATTTAAGACCCCATCGGCTCGAGGTGAAAAATGAGCTCTGAGGGCGGAGGGAGCCATGTTGAACACATAGGGAGGGGTGTGTGTGTGTGTGTGTGTGTGTGTGTGTCTGGGAAAGTGTTTTACCAGTGGCTGTTTAAGGGTTTGATTATTCCTTGAAACGTGCATCCATATGTGCTCATTTCTGCTCAGTCGGCAGTGCAAGGCACTACTCCTGCAAGAGCTGGGGTTCAATTCCCCTCGGAGCCACAGATGCTAAAACCTAATGCACTGCTACTATTAAAGACGCTTTAGCTGAAAGGAGATGGAGGGAGGGAAATTAAGAGGGATGGTTGATGAGAGAGGCAGGTTTTAGAGTACGAATTCGGAGGAGAAGGGAGCCACTGATGGAGAGATTAACTTCAGAGGAGGAAGTGGAAGCATAAAAAGAAACACAGTAGGATCCAAGACAGAAAGCCCAGCAGAGGCAGGGAAGGGGGGGACAGACTGAGACACCAAGATGGTGAAACGAGAGAAAGATGTAATAAAGGAGAGAATCAGAGGAAGAGTAGAATGAGCTTGTGTGAAGTGCAGTGTGGAGGGAAGTGATGGTTTACTGGTGGCGGTCTTTGCTCAAGCTCACTGCACACTTCTTAAGGATCATAATGTGGTCGATGCTCTGATTCATTATAATCTGCATCTGAAAATACAAGCGCAGGAAATATGTGCATTCAGCTATCACACAGGTTGGAAACAACACCAGGTTATACAAACTGTTTTAGAAGATAAAATAAAGGAACAATCCAAATATTATTCAGACTGTCAATTGAAAACATCTAGATCAACCCAGCAAGTCCTCAAAATGGATCCACACTAACCTCTATGGGAGCTGCCACTGTTAACGAACACTGGAACCATATTTGTTCTTTAGTGGCTTGTACGACCATTTTAGGACAATGCTGGCGCTCATTGGTTTGCTACCACTGTAACTGGGCCACAAACGGCATACAAACGTCTGAACCCACTTACATCCTCTCTTCAAGCTAAAGAATGATGCTGTTTCACACACCTTTATTAACCGCCTCTTACACCATAAGTTGCATTTTCGTACAGTATGTCTGTCTGTTAAAATACAATAACTTTGGCTGGTAAAAAACGATACTTTCAGTTAACAACGTCATTGAAAAACTGATTTCATGGCTGTTAATGAGTGCAAATGGGCGTTTTTGTGGCTCACGCTGTTGTTTGCATCTCTCCTACTCTATCTTTTGATTGATCAACAGCAGCAAACTAAATCCAAATTACCATGGGAAGATTGTGGATTAATATCGTAAAGAAAATTAATAATGCATCTGCAGAAGAGAGGGATTTGAAGATAGACAACAGGGGAGGACAAAGAGTGAATAAGAAACAGAGAATTCCCTCATCTTCCTGCTTTGTCTCGTGCCAGTGATCTGTTCAATAAGGCCTTGTCTAGTAGCACTAATCCTTTTGTTTTGTTATGCCAGTCTGGCTATCTATTTCCACTGCTTATCGATTATCTGTGCTTCCCTGCCCTCTGCGTGACACATGAATGAATCTCATTTCCCCTCTTATTGTGTTGTAGTAACTTCAAAATAATCCAGCCACCGTCTTAATTCATGGAGCCAGAAGCTGTGAAAAGTTGGAGGCGAGATTAAAAGCAGCAGCTGGACATTTGGGAGGAGCAAATGATCCGATACAAGCGTACAGATGAGACATTTTGTATGACCACAGCAGCAAAAAAAAAAAAAAAGAATATCTGAAGCTGATTTTTTTTTTAGAAGACACTC
>JAGRRF010004921.1:1278671-1294093 GCA_019097615.1 Morone chrysops | reverse complement strand
AAGTAGAGCTGGAAGGTAACTTTGTCTTCAGTTGCAACCAGTGGACAATAAATCCCAGATTTTCAGAATATTTTAGTGCTGGTTAGTAACCTGCCAAAGTGGCTGCTGGACTCAGCATACCAGATAAATATTCCTGCTGTGGCTGCTACTCATTTTTGACTTTACTTTAGATGGAAATAAGCACATTACAGGTGAAAGATTACTGACAGAGCTGCACGTTTGAGGAATGAGACCTGCCTGGCATCTAAGCAAAGTCACAAAAACCTTTGACGTGAACCTGATTAATTAAAGGATCAGTGTGTATGATTCAGTGGCATCTAGGGGTGAATTTTCAGATTGCAACCATTTGAATACAGCTCAGTCTTTTAAGCATTAAGAAACTACAGAATGATCCTGTCTAGAGTCAGTGTTTGGTTTATCTGTTCCAAGCTACTGTAGAAACATGATGGTTGAACAGCCTCCATAGATAAATATGGCTCATTCTAATGTAATGACACAAAGTATAATTTTCTGGTGAAAACATACCAACATACATTTGATTTCTGCCAATAGATCCTTCTAAATGTTACACACTGGACATTTACAAAGCTAGACTGTGACAATGTTTGACCTTGTACAATCCTGGAAAAAATTCAGATAAATAAGAGAGCACCCCTAGCAGATCCACATGTTGACTATTTAATTATTAGGCCCATAGGGAATCAGTCTTAACAGTATTTACACAGTCAAGTGCAGAAATTCCTTGGAAATAGTAGTTTCCTGAAAAAAATCTAAACTCAATGTCCGATTACTGTTTTTCTCAGTTGCAAGTATCCATGACAACTGAGCAAGTCCATGCACTCATAAAGAGAGAGAGATGTAGAAAGCTCCAGAAGCACCAGGATCTTTAGATTGTGTTGTCAATGTCTTGAGAGAACTGATTTGTACTTTCACTTAAAAACAGGACTGGTTACAGAATCTCATTTACCAGCCTTTGTGGTTTTTAAAGTGAAATGTTACCTGGCAAAGTGGTTGCTAGTCAAAACTACAGATAGTAATTTGGCACTCATACTGCACGTATTGCAGCATAAACTGTAAATCAGCCCTCTGTTGGACAACCAGAAAACCAGAGACCATGAATTTCTTGATCCACTGTGGCTCCAATCAAGACACTGGGGTTCAGAAAATATAATCCTGAGATTGTGGTTTACACTGAAAAATAATTAGCTAAGTGGCATCAGCTAGTTGGATGTGATGTATTAGAGAGCTACAGGAGCACCAGAAACTGCTCATTTGAATATGATATATAGCATAATATCAAGCTTTTCAGCTTGATAACACATTACATGCCAGGTTTACATAACCACCTCTCTCACTGCACTGCACACAGACTGATATTCTCATTTTAGGAAACCATCTGTTTACCCGCAGAAATTGCATGCAGCTGTAAGGATGTTTACATCCTCAACAAATCATTCTCCAAGTGCAGGAGTATTTCTGAATGTGAAATTTCCCTGCATCTGCAACACACTCAGTCACTGCTGCAGCGTCTGAGAGGTCTTGATAGCATGCAGAGGGTTTTGTATAACCCCTCGCTCAAGGATAAGAAGAGTTTGCTTTGTTTCTCTGAGCTAATTTGGAAGTAAGATATTGATAAAGATCACACTGCTAAGGAGAAGGGGGCGGAGGGACGAAGATCTTTGTCTTGTTCCGACTCTAATGGTTTTTGTCTCCCGCCGTCTGGTAGGAGTCACTCTGTAAGTGTCATTAGGATGCACAGGGAGTCGCTTCAGCTAAACATTGCGCAGGGTTCATTTAGCACAGATGAAACCATGACTCACTGTGGACTCATAGAGCGAGTGAGTCACGTCGCAACCCAAATCATTTTAGCTGGCTGCTGAGTGAGTTATCCCAACAGCTACTGGCATTGTGTTTCTGAAGCTTCCAAACCTATTAGTCCCATTCTTGTATATTATGCTAATTGGTCCTCAGTGATTTCAGCACCGGACCGACTGTGAATTTCAGTCTCTGATGCTCTGAGGCTCATTAAACATGTGATTGTTCTTGTCATGTGGAGAGACATCAACAAAAGACATGTGATCTGTTATGGATCTTTGTTTAATTGAAGATCAGACCAAGAGATTCACAGGGCTTTACTGGGAAAGCTTACTAGCAAATTATTTTTCTTATGCCCAAAGCTGCACTAATCAGTATTTTTATATTGACAATCAAATGATATGTCATTTAAGGATTTGTCAGTCTATGGATATGACTCAGCAGACTTAAGTGCATAGACTTGAGACTTACTTGTGACTTGGCAAAAAATGACTTGGTTCCACCTCTGCGAAGTATTCACATAGACCTGTTTTCAGTTACCTAAAACACAGTTTTAATGTGGACAAAAGGCCAAAATGCGGTGTACGTGTGGACTAGGCTTTTTTAGTGAAATTGAGGCCATTAACGTTGCAATTCCCCTTCCGATCTATAGTGAATTTCAACTATTTTTTACATTAGCCGACAAGTGATTCTAAATATGTCCTCAGAAAACTAAAATAATAAACTTTTTGTAGGTGGATTAACGGCTGTTTCTAAAGACTTCCTTCAGCTGTTGAAGAAAATCCACATCCTGACCTCCATCATGTGCGGGATCAGCAGCAACAGACTGATTTATTTCTATTAAATTGACCCGACAAGTCTGATTCCAATCTTATCTGGTGGGCTTTTAGCAAAAAACATTTACTAATTTAATACAAGATTATACTAAATGCTTCAGTGCAAGTTCATTAGCTCCACTTTCACAGAAGCCACATTTGTCTCATTATCTATTAGACAATTTAAATTTTGTTAGGGGAATTATTGCCTCGTCATAGCTTCCTGAAGCCGCCGGATGCTGACGAAGCAAGACCTGCAAACAGAATGCTGTTCCCCTAATAAAGATGAATTTTGTACGCTTAGAAAACAGCTGAATTTTGATGATCTCCTCCATGGCTCCGTCCTCCATTTGTTCTCAGCTCAGAGAGTTTCAGCCGAGTTCAGCCAAGTTTGACTCATCAAACATTAAGCTGCAGGGTCCCTGTGACTGGCCAGCTGTTCTGCCACTACATTTTCTTTTTTTTTAATATATTTTCTTCCTGGAAGGCTGTCTGGCTATGCTTAATGCTCCCCTGCCTCTGCATAAATGTGTGTTTTTTTCTAACATGCCTACTGCCCTTTGGAGCATCTCTTGACCTTTGAGTTTGGACAGATCTTCTCCTGCAGAGAAAGTCAGGCTCTAACCAGAGATGAAAGGCTGCTGAGACACTTAAACTGTGAATGTCTGCCTGTCTGAGGTGAACACAGGAGGGGGGAAAGGATCTCCATGTGGCTTTGCAAATGTTAGGAGGTGTTGTGAAGAAAAGCTGGTCTGAAAGCAGACGACAGGCTCTCTGAGGGAAACCTTCACTCTAACATTTAAAAGAACATGCCTTGCATTCCTGTGTTCATTTAGTTAAACCAGGAACAGAGACAACAGATAGTTAGTAGCATTACTCTTTAGTAACTATATAGAAACAGATTAAAAACACATTTTGTTTTACTTCTACATTTTGTGAGGGTATTACATTGTCATGATACTTTTACCTTTACTATGGCACTACGTCACCCTGTTTCCTAACTGTCATTTACATCTTACATTGTGTGTGAGAGTGAGTGAAAATTCATGCTGCCCAGATCATGGTTTTGATCAACATAATGAGAAAAACTTTTATCAATGAATCTGAAAAAATGTTTAAAACATATGTTTTACAACAGTATCCACTTATGGCATGATTAATGTTCTGTCTAGACTCCAAGCACTTGAGCACAAGCACACTCCATGCATGAAAGGGCACTCATATATTGTGTATATCTGTCTGCGTCTGTGTGAAATATGTACAGGTGGTGAAAAGAAATCTCTCTCTGAGACAATAAAGCGTAACCCTTAACCAAAATGTTTTTGTTGCCTAACCCCAACCTCACACTGGATGCAGGATATGTGAAAGCCCTGTGCATTGTATGCACAGCATCCCGCACAAACTGCCTCACCACAATTGTTGTGCAGTTTGTGGACTATAAAATATTCCACACAGCAATTACCTCACCACAAGAATGTATTAGGCAAAACCATTTAGTGGTAGATAAACCTAAATTTCTAGAGGACATAGTTGATGGGTCAGTGTGTAGGAGGAGAGAAATGGTATATAATATTCACATGTATGTTTTCATATTTTTGTTTTGTTTATTTGTTTTCATGTTTTGTAGCCACCGTAACTTCTCCTACTGGCTTGGAATGGGAGGGTGAGGTTTGGACATTGCAATCAGCAACTACACCGCTAGATGTCTCTAAATCCTACACACTGGTCCTTTAAGAATGAACAGCAAGAGGTCACATGCCATGAAAACATAAACATAGGTTATTTTAACCAATGCACTGGTTTTTCTGATCCAAAGAGTAATATTTTGTCTTGAAAACAAGATGATGAATCTCAAGGGGTGCCATCCTGCAAACATTCAAATGTGTTTATTAGAAGCATACAGAAGTCAGGGCTTCCAGGGAAACTAAACTGTGGTGTCTGCAGTTTGGCCTCCTGCTCTGACTTTTGTGGCTTCTAACCGGGTTTGATGTACCTGCTTCAAAGGAAGTGAGCCCAGAGAGAATGATTAGCTGGGAGCTTGCGCTCCCTCAGCAGTGTGTTTACGGAAAAGGGATTCTGGAGCTCCATATCTATTTTAACAGAGGACTTTAAATGTGCAAAGGTGAGGTTGGAGATGACACTGCTGTCTGAGGATGTAAGTACAGAGTGTAACTGCAGCAGGAAATGCAACTCAGATGAGCCGGTTTTAGAGGCAGTATTCACAGATTGTAGGGCAGGTGCTACATGCGTATTTGGACATCGGACGAGGCATTGGGAAGATTGTATTGGGGACGTCATCATCAGTGGAAAAGAGAAAAGGCCAAGAGCAGAAGCTAGATGTGCTGTGACAGTGTAAGTGCAGAAAAAAAAAGATACTGGAGTGAAGTGTGGGGCACAGAGGCAGGCTTGATTATGTTAATGTTATATGCAACTTGTGATTTGCTTCCATCTCCCCCAAGACTTAGTGAGTGGATAAGTGAGGAACACACGTTCCTTCAGGTAAAGCTTCACTCCTCATTCTGCCAGGGTGTAAAACAAGCCTTTTTCAAGGGCAATATACCTGGAGACATAGAAAAGTGCTTGAGTGAGAACACTCAATAGATAGACACATGATTGGATTTTGTTCCTGGAGGTGAAGTGTCAAGATCCCAAGCATTTTTGAGTATGCATTACGTAGGGAAGCTTAAGGTGGGGATGAAGTCAAGGATGGCAGTAGATTTAAGGGAAGTGCTCATAGTCCCTCGGGAGAGAGCCAGCATATCTGAGACTAAATCTTGAGTTCAGAGACATGGCGGCTTGTATATTTTGTGGAGCTTACAGTGCCAGGAGAGGATGGTGTGGAAATGGCCTATAAGAGGAAGAAATATGAGATATACTGAGTTCATAGTGAACGGCAAAGAACCGGTATGGAAAGCAAAGGTCTGCCCTGTTGAGGGGGTTGTAGAGAAATGATCGTTGTTATTGAGTGAAGTCATTCTTTAAATACCATAAATCTTCAATTGAAAGCAGGGTCCCAAATAGAGGCAGGTCTCCTTTTCTAGCCTAGGATGGCCACACATTTTGACAAATAAAGGCTGGTCTCAATTAAAGGCCTGGTCTGGATTATATAAAACCTCCTAAAGCTCACCGTGTCGCCCATTTACGTGTGTTTTAAGCGTGTGTTTTTCTTTGTGTGTTTGGATGACTTTGAAGTAGCACTGGCCTTGGGAATCGGTTCTGGCAAAGTATTAGCATGAGTAACGTTTCTTACTAGGCAATGATGATTAGCATGCTAATGTACGTATGGTGCATGCTTCTTTGGAACAAACACTTGAGGATGTCTCCATTAGTTGATAGTAGAGGTTGCTTTTTTGGCTAGTTGAGTACTCAGCAGTGCTTCTGATTTTTGTCCATGAGTATCCTTACTTTTTATTGCCTACTGCTATCTCCTGATGAGTCCAGGTATACACCCCTAAACACCCACATAATGCTTGATTATTTTTCCCATCGTATTTCGCCAAGACCCACCCTTGACTAGTGTTTGTTGCACTTTTTTAGTTTGGTTGGTTAGGGTTAGACATAAGCAGTGAGAGGGTTAGGGTGTGGAAAAAAAGTCGGGTCTTTGAGGAAGCTTAACGCTGAGAAAACTGCGCCAAAAATTTCCTTGTTAAAATGGATTAAAAAATGCCCAAATAATTAGGATTATGGTTGTACTGAATTATGGTACTGGCATCTTTTTTGGTTAAATTGAGGCACTGGGCTAGTCCCAATGCTGGCGTATTGAATGTAGATCTCAGGCTCCTGTTACCTCTAAACTTAAAAAATTAAAGATGGACATAGTCTCCCTGACGCCCCCCACAGGTTTGTGAAAAGCTGTTGTGAAGCTCATTGTGGTCGACTCTGGCACTCGTGGCAGTCCTGACCCTGCCAGATCCCAGCTAATCTGAGAATGGGCAAAGAGTGTGGGTGGAGCTGAGGCAGGCTGAATGAAGCCTGGTTATTTTGAAACCAACCCCTGTCACTCAAAGCAGCCATGCCCTAATTATGCATAACTTTAAGCCTTAATATAATTGAAACGGGGTGAGTTATATAAAAAGTCACCCCTGTATAGTTGTCATGAACGAGGAAATTAGCAATACCCTAACCTATTTTATGTACCAGACTGTAAAAATGTTTATTTCTGCTTCAGGGAATTGCAGTTTTTTGCACTTCTGTGTTGATCTGAATTGCCAGCCATTGAGGTTGCTGCTTGGCATTGCCCAAACCAAGCTAGGTAGATTTTGCTTTGGAGGGTTTAGGGGCTGGGTACAGGTAGGTACAAGAGGATGGTTGTTCTTTGACCCTGAAGGACACTGTGTACCTACACTAGATAATGTATCTAAATTTCTTCGAATGAGGTAACATAATTGTGCCTTCTGTATCCAACCTTCATGTGTGAAAACCTTTGATTCCACAGGTTTTGTACTCCAAAAATAGTGATGATAGCTGGACAACTCAGCATGCCATGGCATTTAGATGAATCTGCCAGTAAACCTAGTCAGGTCGGCCTGGTTAGGCCTGGTTAGCTCAGTGGGTAGAGCTGGCGACCCACGTACCAAGGCTGAGTCCTTGCTGCAAAGGCATAAAAGCTGAAAAAATTATACTTAAAAAAAAACCAAAAAAAAAACCTAGTCAGGTCAGATGAATTTCAACCTTTAGCGTAGCCTTAACAGACTGGATATGCAGCCTGTTTAATCATCCGAGTAGTTGCTTTCAGAGACTCAGAGACAGTTCAGGTTTAGAAGTTCAAAAGTAGGTCAGGTCAGGGATAAACAATGGTTTAAAGTGTCAGACTGACAGTAGATTTATGACATTGCAGCCTAACGTCCACTGCAATACGAGGTCAAGACATCATTTAACATTAGGCCAGGGCTTCTATAAGACTCCTGTGCAGCCTTTGACACTTATCCCTGTTCAGTATGTCTACATATTTCAAAGTTTTCTATGAAACAACATGTTTGTTCAGATTCTTGAAATCATAGTTTGGTATTCAGAGACATTAGTTGCTGTATTTTTAGTTTTATTAGAAATGTATGTCATTTATTATGAATATTTTTTTTTCTGAAATTAAACTTCTCTACTCCTTCCTTTCTTCAAACCTCTCCTCTACCTCCTTCCCCTCTCCATGCAGCCTGTGAGCTGATGAACCAGGGCATATTGGCGTTGGTCACCTCGACGGGCTGCGCATCAGCCAGCGCGTTGCAGTCCCTGACAGACGCCATGCACATCCCTCACCTGTACATCCAGAGGAACAGCGAGGGATCACCTCGGACCGCCTGCCAGTTAAACCCGAGCCCCGGCGGGCAGCGGTACACGCTAGCCGCCCGCCCACCTGTCCGCCTCAATGACGTCATGCTGACTCTGGTGGAGGAGCTGCGCTGGCAGAAGTTCATTGTGTTCTACGACATTGAGTACGGTAAGTGGCAGGTCTCCTTTTCTAGCCTGGTTACGGCCACACGTTTTGACAAATAAAGGCAGGTCTCAATTAAAGGCCTCGTCTGGATTATATAGAAATTATCTGGATGTATAAAACTTCTTAAAGCCCACTGGGTCACCAGTTTAAGTGAGTTTCAAGATTCTTAGATCACCTACACAAATAGAAACTATTGTCAT
Source organism: Morone chrysops (assembly GCA_019097615.1). Taxonomy (NCBI): domain Eukaryota; kingdom Metazoa; phylum Chordata; class Actinopteri; family Moronidae; genus Morone; species Morone chrysops. Next base: position 1,285,832 of record JAGRRF010004921.1, on the reverse strand, counting down.
TATGGACATGCCACACACCGTTAGCAAGTTATTTTCAAGTTATTTTCTCCACAAATCAGTCGTTCCGACTCATACGTTATGGTTTGGCTGGGTGCTGTAAATCTTTGGCTGCTGTAAAATGACATTCAAGTGTCATGGTGGTAGTAAAAACATGGTATAGAATAAAGGTGAGACTAGGGGAAAGGATCATAGAGCTGGAGGTATTATGATGTTAGAGGCGGCCTGTTTGTTCTACGACATTGAGTATGTTAAGTGATTGACAGATTTGCAGTGGCTGTGCTGGATGGAGGAAACCTCAATCTTGCCATCAAGCATTAAAAGTTTAGATCTTTGTGAATTGTGGAAGTTTTGGAGGAGTGTTGCTGATGAAAGTTATTTGTTGAAGAAGGCAAGCAGTCCACTTAGACACAGGCATATCTGGTTGTTGTGGAAGCCAGATGCTGTTTTGAAGGTGGGGTCAGCTACTATGGAGAAAGATAGCTGATTAAGTCTCATTCTCAGGTTGCAAATACAGACGCTTTGAGTTACGCTAAATAAGAAACAAACAACGCAATAGGTGGTGTTTCGTGGCAATTCGTGCTCAGCACATATTTATGTGCTTTGGATGTTGGTTGCCAAGATGCAGTTTTACCGAACTTTGTCTTGTTCTGGAGACTCAGTGCATGCTATACTATATAGTATTTCTGTCACTTTTTTTTACACCATATATATTTCTGTAGTTAAGTAATTGATGTTTTGATAATTATATCAAAGATGATTAAGATAAGTGTGTGTTTTTACTGCCACTTAAGTTTGTCTCATTTCTCTCTTCATCATTGACAATTTTACTTTGCATTATAGGACTTGAAAGACTTTTTTTGAACTGTTTGTGACCTTGCTATCTGGATGTTACATCACTATTTTTTCTAATCTTCCCCGGTGTTGGGATAATGCAACACTATATAATTGTTCTTTCTTGTATTTGAACTCTGTGGGATGCCCATGTCTTCTTTGGGTTTCAGAAGCTAGGTTATCTTAACGTTCTGTATACGACCAAGTATCATGGCAGGGTGCCACGACCTCTTGATGACTCACCTGCTCTCTCAGACAGAAATGAAGCAAAGAAACACTCACAGAGGTTTGCTTCAGGTGGTAAACATGCTGGTATTTCTACCTCCTGCAGTGACAGCTACTCCATTATTATTATTTTTTTATTATTTTTTTGGTTTGATTGTGCCCCCTGTCTGTGTTAGAGAAGCACAGATCCACTTTTTTTCAGTTATGATCCGATTGCATACCTGCATTTGGATATCTCCATCAGATTTTAAAGCACTTTGAGATAAATTTGTGATTTTTGGCTGCATGAATAAAATTAACTTGACTTGTCCAAAACAAACCACAGAGCAAAGTTGTGAGAATCAACAATATTGTAAATCTGTCCCACCTTAGTGTTTTTTTCCTTTTTTAAAACTAAAAACAACAATCTGCACAAACTCAAACATGGATTTTAACCTAAAGCAGTTTATGAAACACTGCTCATGCTACATATTTATTTACTGTTGGAAATTCCAGCTCTGTTTTTACAATTACCTGATGTTGTAAATTCACATTGAACACATGTAGACAAATAATTGAAAAACCATTAGATAAAGCCGCAGGCTGCCTAAATGATTTTCAATGTTTTCTGGCCTCAAAAAAGTTTCCATGACCAGATAATGCAGCAAAAGTTCAGAGATTGACTCTCCTGTCTTCTGTATTTGTTTGGAATAGCTTACTTGGACTGTATCTTAATGAAATCGCATTAGGCTCAATGGATTTTTGAGGGTAATCGATACAGGATGGTGGCAATTACAATATAAGGATATAGACAGATGTGGGCATTTAGCCTCTCAGATACTCTTATCCAGAGTGATTTAGAGTAAGTGCATCAGTACCTGCGGGCCAGGATCTGAATCCTTTAATAACGAACTGGTGGCTCACTGAACCTTAAGACCAACGGACAACAGTGAGACTGCAGAGTAGAAATTTTCTAGATGCTATAAATACTCAGCTGTAAATGCATCTGTGTTGTTCTAGCCTCCTTTACATCCTGCCCACCTCCCATCTCAGCAATGGACTAGGAATATTTGTCCCTTGCTTGATAATAGGGCAATGTTGGGGTTCTACATTCTACTGAAGCATTGAAGTTCCATCCTTATTGTACATCCGATGTTTAAAACAAATTTGCACACATATTTCTTATAAGTTCTGCACTGCACAGGTTGTGGAGTGACCATGCAGCAATCACTGGATTAGCGGTGTCCAGCCATGTGCCATAGGGAGACATTTGTGTGCATAGTCCTTTCTACCCGAAGGAGTGCTAATCAGTGGTTGGAGTATTTGATTGGAATGAAAACATGCAGACATTTGGCTCTCCATAGCACATAGTTGGACATCGATGCACTACATAGCAGTGTGAACAGGATTAAAAGCCTGGGTGTAGAGAGAGCAGAGACTAGAACACGTGTTGTGTCATGTTTTACTTTCATGATAGGGTTTTTCCCAGAAAGGTAATAATAGCACTGGCCACATTAGTGTATAAAGAAAGGCCCACCATGCCATCCCTTTCAGGATGAGAAATTGTTGGATCTGACCTGAGGTGATTTACATTTCTGAGCAAAAGCTGGACTCAAAAAGGACAGACCACGGATCACATTCAAGATAAACAACAACAATAGTTTCGTAATAAGTTATTTATCAAGAGAAAATTACAAACATTAAATTCCTCCTGCTTATCAGTCAGAAGAATTTACTGCATATTTCTCTTTTCAACATTCTGAACTGAATTTGGGCTTTGGGCCTGCTGACTTTGAGCTCTGGTGAATTCAAATAGGATATAGCTAATCAAAACAATATCTCCTAGATTTGGTTCTTAAAGTGTATTGTGACCAATATATGTACTGACAGGAGTATTTTACAGTTTAAGGATAAACTTGTCTGAAAACTGAAACATCTCTGGTTGACAAACTAAGGAGACTATTTTTTAATCACCTCTAACATATATTTGGCAAGTTCCTACTGCAATTTCTTGTTAGCTTTGAGCTGGCATACAGTGATACCAATTCTATATATTTTGACATTCTAGCTCTGCAGATCTGTCCTTAATGAAAATAATGGTCAGTTGCAGTCCTAATTGTCTTGTGTTGTTCCTCTGTGGCAAACATTTGAGCCTTTTTCTCTGCTTGCAGTACTTAGGTATTGTCTTTGAGGTGTGAAAAATAAATTACATAACATAGTAACCATGTCCAGTAAAACTGCTAGGCAGCATAAAACTGCCTTTACTTTCCATGTGATGAGCAAAGGGTAACACATCATCTTTTTAGTCTGTGAGCTGCCATTTGTATTGCTTCCATGTCAGAGCAAAGCACCACACTTTTAAACAAACCAACATATTACCTGAACCTCTGTTGCACCCTTTTTCATTTTTGTGCTCTGTGCACTCAGGTATTTGTTTGCTGTTTTGTAATGTTGCAGGGCCTTGGTCATGTTTCCACTCCAGTTACAAATATGACCAAAAGACTTACCGTGGCGAGTTGGAGATTACCAGCAACAGGAATACCAGACCATCAATTGTACCGGACCTTTGTTTTTACATGGTTGATGTTGTGTGGTTAGGTTTAGGCACCAAAACTACTTGGTTAGGTTTGGGAGCATATCCTGGTTTTGGTTCAAATTAGTTACTTAATTTACGTCCCATAGGTGAGGTGTAAGTTAACTTACTTGCATAAATTAAAATATGTCAATGTTACACAAACAGCAGCCCCATTAGTGTTTGTTTGACCCATCCATCCACCCCAACTTCTTCCCAATGTGGACTCTTTATACTTTCACCTTTCATCTTTGCTCCCTTCATAATTAATTCAATTTTTAATTCAATTTTATTTGTATAGCGCCAATCCATAACAGAAGTTATCTCAGGACACTTTACAAATAGAGCAGGTCTAGACCAAACTCCTTTTAATTACTAAAGCCACTAGAAGTCCCGAATTCCAAGGCACGGCTGTTCCCAAGCTCTCCTCGCCTGTTCTAGACAATACTAAAGATTCCACCAGAAGCTTTGTGGCACATTCTAGAAGGATCTCTCTGCTCTGCAATGCTCTGCATAGAATACGCAGCTAATAATGTATGCTAATAATGTATGCTTTATATATATATAATAATGTATTTTTGACGGAAGTCGCAACCCGCTTGGCAGAAAACCGAAACATATATTCAAAATACTGTGTTTAGACTCTGGATCGAATTTCATGCTAGATCAACATTGAGGCACCAGGCCAGAAGTGAATCAGTTAAGGAAAAGATTTTAAGCAGAGAAAAACACCAATTTGTACCCTTTTTAAGGACTAAATACACAACAGTCTGCTTCTCAAACATTCAAGGTGGGATTTTTAGAGGGTCAGATTACCAAGCCAAATGGTGTCACAAACACAGTGTAACAATAATAAATATGGGTCAAAATAGGCTGCTTCACAAACAACCTATATGGCTGTTTTTTGTGGCGAGGACAGGGTAAACTGACTATTGCAGGTACAGAATGAATTCAAGAGCTAATCTGTTTTTGACTCCGTGGTCAGTGCTAATGTAACTGGACAGGATTTCGCAGTGTCCTGTAGTTATCCACACACACATAAATTAATAAATGGAGTCAAAAATACAAAGCAAAACTCCGACTTTCAAGCTGCCTTTCAGCCATGGTGTGTTTTAGGGGATTTTTTTCACCCCTTTTTTAAAAGAGTGAACACAGTCGGGGTGAATAAAGGACCCCATCTTTGGATAGATTTAACGGTTGCTGTGCTATGATGTCAAGCTGCCCTCCGGGTCTGATATGAACAAGTGTCAGGCAGAGTGATGAGATCGGAGAGTAAACCTCTGATCCGGCTCAGACCAGCAGGGGCTCCCTTAGAAAACACCGCCGTGTGGAGAGGACAGTTCGGTTGTGACTGCAGGAGGTGAACAAATGGACCAGACCCTCAAGGATCACAGCATCTGATAACGTTATATATGTCAAAATATAATAACATGGGCTGGAGAGGGAATAAAAGCTAAAAACACCATTGGCTTTTCATAGGATCGAAGACAAGCATCACATAAGGGGAGTAAAAGTAATATAAAATGTGTGATTCTGAAAATGTAGCTGGGTTAATTGTAAAACGGGATCTCTGAAAAGTCACAGAGAGACATTTTAAAACATGAAATAATTCAGCAAAGCTGTCAGTTCATTGTGGCGTGTTCTCTCTCCTGTTAATAATTTGATGGGTAATTGTCTGTAAGAAACTGATGGATTTTCATTCCCAACCAAACTGACTGCAGGTAAAATTAACCCTGTTTGGGCTCCTTCAATGCACTGAGTAGCTTTTAAGATTTCACTTTTTTCCTTTCCTTCAAAGTATCAATTTTTTCACAGATATGAAGCTTTTATGATGAAATCTGATGTGAAACACTCCAAATAATTCAGGAATTGTCATAAAGGAATATTTCACCAAATTCCCTCATAGTTTTGATTTTAGTCATCCAGGTTTTGAGATATCTTCCTCCGAGATTTCCGTCAATTTCTGGGTATATTAGGTAAAGTAATACTATTAAAGGCCCTGACAACTAGGCGTAGTATTTCTTACTATTAGTATTTAGAAAGAGCTGCCAAATGGAGTGGGGGGCAATAATTGTCTTATCTCAATTATCTTGTTCTTCAACAAATTGAAGTTATATATATATATATATTCAGGTACATTATATTATAGATATATTCAGGTAGAAGTACATTTTCTATTATCTGATTAAAAACATTTATTTTCCTCTAAGTAACTGCTTTTGCAGTTTGTGTGTCAGCTGAAAAGCATGTAAATATGAGTGATGATGCGTCAGATGTGAGACAGAGAAATTAAGTTAAATTAAGATGAAATGGCAATTGAGGCTGATTATCCATCTTTGTTTTTGCCCCAACAATGATGCAGGCGCCTCCTGGGCCAATCGCAGTGTGCCAGAGAGCCAAAATGGATCACGCTTAGACCAGTGTAGTGACAGAGATCAGGGCCGTCTGACTAAAATATGAGGTTTTCCAACAGTACCACAAGGTGTCAAAACATTTAACTTTCAGCATCTGACAGCAGTAGCTATAAATCCACGTCCTTAATATAACAGTTTTAACAGCAGCTAGTGGCTTTTTAATGGACCTGTTTTTGTTTTTATTTAATTGTTAAATGCAACTGAAGTGCTCACTTCAAACATAATTGGGATTAGTCTGTGGAGGATTTTGGTCTTTATAAGTGGAAAAATGAATGTTCTCGCTGTCTGGTGTGGCAGACACGCTGTGCTGCGTGATCTCACCGCACCGCTTACCAATTAGTCAAAGCAGCATCAGGTTCTGTGTTAATGTTCATGTTAATCATCTTTACTGGAAGACAAGGGCATTAGTTTGGATTGAGAAGTGGAGGGGCGCAAAAAAAAACTGCGGTGGTATGGGGGTCAAGTTGCACAGGTTCATAGGAAGATTGTGCCGTTTTACAACCACCTTAAATATTTAGTTTGTCAAATTGCCTTTTTTTCCCTTGGAAAAATATGATTTCCCAATTATATACATTATTACATACATTTGTAATAGTAACAAGTTGTTACGCTTATAACATTTCTGGTGAACCGCTCGGTCAGTGGCCCACTCAAGTAATTTTGTACTCTCCACCGTCAAGTTAGCAAGAATGAATTATGCAACGTTTAGTTAGACTGTCAAGATAAAGTTTGCGTCGTTAACGGACACAGTTTGGTTAGGTTTAAGCAGGAAAAATGGGCAGCGCAAGGATTTGAGCGACTTTGACAAGGGCCAAATTGTGATGACTGGACGACTGGGTCAGAGCATCTCCAAACCCGCAGTTCTTGTGGGGTGTTCCTAGTCTGCAGTAGTCAGTACCTATCAAAAGTGGTCTAACGAATAAATAGAACAGAAGGACAGGGTCATTGATGCAGGTGGGGAGTGAAGGCTGGCCCATGTGGTCCGATCCAACAGACGGGCTACTGTAGCTCAAATTGCTAAAAAGGTTAATGCTGGTTCTGATAGGATGCATGTTGCATACGTTAACCGCTTTTCTCGCCTTGGACCACTTTTGATAGGTACTGACCACTGCAGACCAGGAACAACCCACAAGAGCTGCA
>JAGRRF010004921.1:1255521-1266279 GCA_019097615.1 Morone chrysops | reverse complement strand
AATATATATATATATATATATATATATATATATATATATATATATAAGGATTGTATGACATAATCAATTCTGCTTTTTCTAAATTTAAATAATTATTTGATGGCATTTGACATTTTTGGCTGATAGAACTGTAATGAGAAGTCAGACAAATCTATTTGCAAAGCCCAATATCACACATAGTGGCCCAAAGTCCCAGACCCAACTCAAACTCAAACAAAAGAAATCTTAACTGTTAACACATCTAATTAATTAATTTAGTCAAACCACTGACTGAGAGTGCGGAGAAGGAAAATAATGCAGCAGTGATCCTTGTTTGGACACAAACTATATAATTTGCATGTTTTAAAACCATTTCATTTTAAAATGGAACCCAGTGTCCTACATAGATATAACTTGTTTTTGTCTCTCTTCCTGTTTTGCTGTGTCTGTGTTTTTAATATGTGTGAGTGAGACTGTTTGAAGTCATGCTGTCTACATTGCCATTCATTAATAAAGCATTCAGCAGGCCTGTGTTTTGGAGTCACATTGTGTGGACACCTGCTGCCTCCATATGTAGTCCTGGTCCACTCTCTCTCTCGGTCTCTCCCCGTCTCTGCCCTTTTGATGTTTCTATTAAGATGTTTTCTAATTGGGCAGGAAGGAAGGCGATGTCGCCGGGTTTGTTCCTTAACGATAGCACAAAGCTCTTTAATACCGTATGCTGCCAAAAATCTCATGTAAAGCTCCATGTATGAATTCTATGTGTAGACTTATCAAATCTCAGATTGCTACAGTTCAGACTGCTGCTGCTGAAATGCTTTTTCCCGCCATTAATCAAACATCCTCAAGCTAATTCATGCAGTTTAAACATCTGAAAAATTTGCCAACTTTTCACCAGTTGACCTTAAATGCTTAAATTGATCTCTTAAAGCTCCTACTCCTCCAAACCATTGAAATTTAAAAAAACTGCCTCAGTGTAAAGGTGGTGAATAGAAATAATTCTCACATATTGGATAAACTTTTAATTATGTTATCCTTTTACAACCTTAAACCTCAGTGTAGAATTGATTAGTCAATATCATTCTGGAAATATTTCTCACTTTATAAAGCCTGAATGCATGTGACGCTTTTGGGCTGGTTCAAGATTATTCTCACACCGGTGAAGGTTGCCATAGTTACTCAGGCCTTTGATTAAATGATGGGACAATGATGCTGTGCAATCTTTCACTGTCATTAAGAATCTACAGTGAAGTGTTGTTCTCTGTGAGGTGTGTAGGCATCAAGGCCGAGTTTCTGAAGTAATAATCTGTGGAGACTAATGCCAAGCTTTGTTAATGGCCTTAAAGATGTTGCTTGCTCTGCGACACCCTTGTCTGCTTTTGTGTACTTTCAGTCAGACGCTGGTTTTCATGGTTTGATCTAGGAAGGGGAATAGAAGTGTAATCTTGATGTCAAGTGGGTAGTGGGTCTGGAGTTTGGAATGGAGAACTGGGAATAGTTTAGGGATTTATTGGCAGGATAAAAATACATAACCTTACTGGCATGGGTAGAAGGCCCAAACAGAAGTAACTACAAACAGAAGAAGAGTCATTGGTTCATTGAGATGAGCAGAAGGTAGCGTTATTATTCATTTGATGCTATTTTTCATCTCTTCAGTCTTCTAGTCACATGCTTCAAGTACGTCATTATTTATTTGCCAAATCTGTTTCCACTGTGCTTTGTGGCATTTTGCCTTTATCGAGACACAAACTTTTTTACCTTAACCAAGCATAAAAAGTATTTTGCAATATTTTAAGATGTTTCCACTTTTTTTCTGTCCACTCAGGAAAATGCACATAAAATGTGTGGGTAGTTTTATACTACATGGCTGATGAGGGAAGATAGAAACAGGTGAGCAGGTGGATGTGTGAGTCAGGTGACTGGGACAGGTGGAAAAGTGTAAGGGCATCTGGTATGCAGGTAGAGAATAGCAATGAAGGGGCCTGGGGAAGTGGAAATGTGGCAGGAGGCCAGCCAGTTTCCAAAATAGAGAGTGGAGGCTTGGGAATCACATGTGGTTGTAATGTCCGGGTGTCCACATACATGTAGTCTGTTTATATGTCTTCAAGTAACTCTGACTCTTGTGTTACTTTTGCTTTCTAGCTCTTGTTTTCAGTATCTCCGGAAAGGAATGTCAGCTTAATGTCAATGTAAATTGCTTTCAGTCCCTCTGTTCTCGTCTGTTACTTGATACAAAGTCTTGCTGGGAGCAGAAGTTGAACAGCGGTCGGTGAAATGCCATAGAGATTAAGGTCTATTGCCAAGTGTCCAACTGGGAGCTGTGATTTGAAAAGATGAGCTAAGTGGTTTTCACAATTCACCAGACACTTTATGGAGTCTGTTGCCCACTAGATGTTTGGAATAAAACAACATCCCAACTGACTAGTTACCAAACTTGCATAAAACAAACTATTAAAACTTTGCATCAACGTGTAATTTTCAAGGTTTATTAAATAACTGTGGCTTTGACAAATAAGTAACAGTGCCTTGAAAGGTTCAGTACTTTTAAGCGTAGTTCTATTTTTATTCAGATACGACACACAGTTTCATCAAAAGTGCGTCTGTACAAGGTTCACTTTAAATCTTCAAGAAAACCGCATGATGGATATTTTCATTGGTGCAGCAGCTATTTTTCACTCATTTCACCTTGATTTTTAGACTCGATGAGATGAAGGTAAGGAGATAAAAGAATGAGCGTTCTTTGAAGGCATGAAAAGCCAGGACCCTGCACTCTTCAAGTAAAGTCAAGTCAAATTTTATTTATATAGCCCAAAATCACAAATCACAATTTGGCTCAGAGGCTGCTGAATGTTGAAAGCCCCATCGTTAAACCCTCGATTCATGCTTATCATCCGAGTCACCCTTGAGCTAAATTCCTTTCTGATTGCTGAAGTTCCCTTGAGCATGGTGTAGAGTCAGAGTTGAGTTAAGTTAAACTAATATTTCCAAGGTCAAGAATGGACCGCCTCGCTCAAATCACATGCAAATGCACAGTTTCTCGAAGTAGCAGTTCTGGAGCTTTTTATTGCATTACATGAGACTCATTACAGATAGAGATGCTATGGGATTGTTCATGTTCACATTTTATTGTGCACTTTAGGTCCTTGTCGACCTAAATTCAGATTGTGTTCCTCTGTTGAGGAGGATTGTGTGATACAATCAAAAGCTCCAATACAGCTACTAAATGGACCTTGTGGTAAGATTGTTTTCTCAGTTTTTATTGGTTTGACTATTTTATGCACAGTAAGAATTATTTTTACTAAAATTTTTGGCTGAAATATGTATGAGTACTATGTGATGTTTTTTTTCCTTTTTCACATTTTATCAATAGTGAAATAAATAATTATTGCCATCGCAAACTGGGCTCCAGAGATTGCATTTTGACCTCACTGTGGTATTGATAATTTCTTTACAAACCCCAATGAAGTATCATCTGTAATCGAAGTTCCCAAACTGTAGGCGAGCACCACTAATCCTCTTCTGCGTGAGCGGATGCAGTTCCCCAACGGCGTGACGCAGATTAAGAGGGACAAGATGACGAAAGCGAACAGGAATAGAAAAAGGAAGCACGGAGAGATGGCAAGAGTACTTTCATGCTTGGTTTCTCTCTTTTCCTATCTCTTATTTATTCAGGGACGATGGTACCAACCCCAGACAGACCACATTAAAAGACTCGATACAGGGTCAGAGTCCGCACTCTGTATTGTTGCAGCAGCTTTGATTTTAATGTGTAGAAATCATTGAGGAATCTGATATACGGACGTAATTTTGGGGGGGGGGGGACACGGGGGACATGTCCCCCTCACTTTTTCAAAAGGCCATTTTGGTCCCCTGCGGTTTTTACCGTCCAAAAACAATGTTACACTATAGTAAACAGAGACAGGTCAAGCACTAGGACCAAGCGGAAAACAGCTGCTCAAGCTGAAGCCTGTCTCCCTTAGTTTAGCCCCGCCCACAAGCTCCTCGATTGGTTTCATTTAGCCTACATTACGTTTGAATCGGTGTCCATGTGCATACGTGCGTGCGTGCGTGTGTCCAGAATGTTTTTTCTATATTTACATTTACATGCTTTATTGCTACATGCTTCAAAACCAGTCAAACCAAAAAAGGGAACAGTAAACTTAAAATTAACAAGAACTACTGGTGAGTCTGGTGGCACCCGTCTGGTTACCTCAGTCGGTAGAGCTGGCGACCCATATACGGAGTTGCTGCAGCGGCTTGGGTTCGAATCCGACTTCAAATCCGGCCATTTGTTGCGTGTCATCGTTTTATCCCCACAGCTGTCTCTATGAATAAAGCCATCAAAAGACCCAAACAAATTACTTAAAAAAAGGAAAAAATAAATATTGCGTCCCCCCCACACCTAAAATCAAAATTTCATCCTTGATCTGATGTGCCTTAGAATGATGCAGCACCACTTTGACTTCTTTTCTATTCAGCTAAATATTCTGAAAATATTAAGGGCTCCAAACGATGTCTGGTTAGCTGCCAAAACGGCTTCCTGTCAATAAAACCACCAGTCCGAAGCCATTTTTGTGGTGAAACCAGTGAATGGTTTGTCTGAGCTCACTCGGGCCAGTTACTTGCAGCTGTTAGCATCCTGAGGACGGCTGGCTGCTTTTAACCTCTTATGACAGGCCACCAGAATAAAAGCTTTTTACCTTTTTGGCCAACAGAAGATTTGCTTAGATTTGCTTTTTCAGTTCATTACATTTGAACACAATTTGACTTGTTCAGCAGAGTAAGTGGACACCTGGATTAACAGACCCCAAACTTTGTAGTGCTTTTTACAATTTCTCCACATGTGATTTTATTAATTTGTTCGTGCTGAGCCGCTAGCTCAGCTAACGTAGCCTGCTAACAACACACGTATCTCAGAAACCTTTACAGTTGTAAATGTTCTTATAGTGACTGTAAAAGCTCCAGCTGATTTTTAACATTTGCTGGTAGCGAGGGAGCTAGCAAAATATAGGGGTTTAGTTACACTTTAAAAACACAATTGATAATATATATATAATATATATCAATATATATTGATATAATACTGTTTATACCCATATTTGGTATATAAGTGATAATATTTCTTATAGAACAAACATTCCTCTTAAATGTAAATTATCATACATATTTTGTGCTGTGTCTTCTGCTGCTTGTCTTCATTGCTGCTTATCGTGGCCAGGACACACAAGTATTTTTTAGTTTCCTGATTAAATACTAATACTTAAAGGTGGAAAAAAACTACATGCCAACCAAACTAATTCTTTGGTTTGGGATGTTTAGGCGCTCCTCTGCACTTGATGCTCCACCTGTTGAACTCTCTGATTTGGGTATGGAGGCCGTTATGTCCGATTTAGCCATTTCTTGAAACGCCTGCATTGTTTCTATTTGCAGATATTACTTGTCACCTTGTTCACACCTAAAAAGTAATTTTACCATACAGTGAAGAAAGTAAATGTATACATGTAAATTGAATGAAAATATGCTCTTTTTGGACTAAGTCAATCAATATGTAAGTGTATTCTAATGTTGTTCCTAGTGATATGTTCCTTTCCATTCCATTTCTATCCTTCATCTTCTCTCACAGCCTCACCTGTTTTTTTCCTACTCTGCAGCTCTTTCTCAGTCATACTATATGTCTCACCATCTTTCTGTCTCCATCATCGTCTCCACCACTTTCTTTCCATTTCCATCTCTCTCCTTTCACTGGTTCTCCTATGAAGAGTAATGGAAGACTCTCTCCCTCTGATTGGCTGCTCTGATGCTATAATGTGATGTGATGAGAGAGGAAAGCTCTGTAAAAGCTGGATGACGCACACTCTCTCTCTCTCTCTCTCTGTGTGTAAGTGGATGGGCTTTTGAATATGTATTTAGGGGCAACGACGTCACGCAGTGCGTCTGATTGTGTGTGTGTGTGTGTGTGTGTGTGTGTGTGTGTGTGTGTTGTCAGGCTTTTCATTGTCGGCTGCATGAAAATGAGAAAAAATTTGACAAATGCTCCAACATTTGTCTTCATTAAGTACACTCTGTCTCTCTTTACATAAATTTGCATGCGTGTGTGTAAATGTTGAATGGGCCCCGTGGGAGTCCGCTGTTACTCCTTCCTGTCTTACCTGCAACCTGGGAAAACTATTATTCACTGAAATCTCTCTACGCTCGTCTTTTCAGCCTCTTTACAACGAATTGATGCAAGCTCATAAACAACCCCTCCACACACATGCAGGGTTTTCAGTTTATGCAGACATAATGTGGTTAACACTGACCAATTTGTCCTACAAAATAAATGACAACCATTCATAGCTCAGCTTTAAACTTAACGTAAATGTTCCATGCTTTAAAAAGTCATTGCACACTAATCTGACAGTAAAACTTTGTCTGAACAGTAAATTGCCCTCAGGTCCATCTGGTGTGAAACCTGAAAGCTGTCCTCCCAAGAAAAACACACAATCAGTACAGATGAGTGTTGAGAACCAGTACTAAACCAGTACGGGCTCCTGAAAGGTCAGCACCGAAATGTCGATAAGCTCCAGGACAAACAATACTGCGATCAAAGTTAACGTCAGGATTACTTTATTTGTACCCAGAGGTAGATCTGGTTTGCAGTGAAACAGAAAAGCTTTGCTCTTGAAAAAAATGTAAAAAACAACAAACAACTCAGACAATACAGACACGATAGAGATAAAGATAAAAGTGCTCCAGGCTCTATAATTCAGGACTTACAAAGAGAGAACAATAAACAAATGCTAGAATAAATGGTACAAATGCAAGTGAAAACAAGAAAAGTGTAAATACAATAACTCAGGCATGTCATGTCTTTGTTTTTTTATGGCGACTATTATTGATAAGGTTGATAGGGTATTGATGAGTATCAATATCGACAACCAGTATCAGTATTGATATTGGTATCAATAAAACCCTAATGATACCCATCCTTGGACATTTTCACAGTAGTTTCAGCAAATGCCTCCAAAGGACAAAGTAATGTGACGTTGTTATGGAGTCAACAGACACAAGATGGAGCCCTCCCGTGGCGGCTCTCTGCGAGCTATACTTTCCCTTGGTTGTTTAACAAGCAGTGACCAGCATTACTTTCTATGTGACAGCATGCTTCGTGTCTGTGGACAAAGGCTGACGTACCAACGGAGCTTCCCTGCACTGTGCTGGGGGCTCTCTGAAGCAAGATTCACTGTTAGTGCCTCTCTTTCTGTGTCCCCTGACTGCTCTCTTAGTTTAGTCTCTTCCGCCTTTTTATGGTTTGTATTTTTATTGATTTGGAAGTCATCGTTGGAACCTGTTTGGAAAAGAGCAGGCACTTTAAATACTCAGTCACTGATTGGATGAACCATCTGTCTATCACCGTCTATCAAGGGTGAACTTCAACCAATCAGATCAACCAAAGATATAACGTAGTCAAACTCTTACAGAAGCCAGTCAGGAGAAGAGCAAAAACATCTTTTCCATGTCATTCTTTGCTCTTCTTTCAATAAAGAAATCCTCTCCAATTCTGATATAACTGATACTAGCAGCATCTATGCTAACCTCTTTAGCAGCCCCCATTGTTCTTTTCAAGCAAACAATCACTTCTCACGCACATAGTGTTAAACCATGCCTGTAGTTCATGCCATAGCTACCAGTAGTTCCTCAGACAACACTGATTGGTCCAGAAGCACTGTAGTTGGACACAGCCAGTCAAGGCAGACGGCCGCCCACCTAGAGCCGGGGTCTGCTCGAGGTTTCTGCCTCTTAAAAGTTAGTTTTTCCTTGCCACTGTCTCTGTAAGTAATTTTTTGAATAATACGGTCTACACTTGCTCTATTTAAAAAGTGTCCTGAGAAAACTTATGTTATGATTTGGCACTATACAAATAAAACTGAATTGAATTGAAGAAGCACACAACATGCTGTCTCGCAAGGTTATACAGTGCAAGCAGAAGCAGAAAACCCAGAGGGATTATTTGAGGACCTCAAAATGACAGTAAGAAATCACAAAGTGTTTAAGAACACAAAACGAACATACAGAAAAGTATGTCACTACATTGAAGTGATGGAAAAGTACTAGTAATAATATAATAAAAATAGCAGTAATAATATCAATGTAAAAGCAAAAAAAGTGCTTACTTGTTTTCACATTTCCCATTTACAGAGAGATGAGATTTAAGGAGCAGGATGGTGCTCACTGTGGTTCAATCGTTGTAAAAATCTGTCATTTGAATAAAGAAATCCAGTCTATTTCACTCTCTTCTTAGTTTCATCTCTGTAAAGTGGAAAACGTTCAGCTGTCCATTCCACAAAGTGACTCCTGTGTTCTCAGCTTCCGTTTACATTACCCTTACTTCCTGCTCTCGTCACAGATCGATGCTCAGTGATTGGTCAGGACAGTGAGGTGGACTGAAACTGATCTCTGCAAATGCTCCGAAGTCTCCGGAGAGCAGAGCCAAGGTTTCTGCGGAGATTAGAGATGTGAATATGAAACATATTGAGCTGAAGGCTTAGAGGGAAGTCTGCCGGGTAGAGACAGCCGTGTGCTCTTTGTCATACAATATTCCTTCTAATAACATAGCCTTGAAGCCACAAACAGTTTTTACTGCTCCATGGGGCCAGGCGATGTGATGATGTGCTGCACACTGTGCAATGAATAAAGGTAATCTTTGGGTTGTGTTGTGAGCATTGTTGTGAATCATTAAAAAGCACTATTGTTGCACCAATGTGCTTAAGTATCTTACTTTTGTGAGCTATTTAATTCACTGGATTCTACGGCAGTTTGAACAAACCTCTAAATAATCTTGGTATCAAGCTTTAGCTGCTGGTGATTATTTACCTGGGTGGCCAGGGAGGACTGATTCTGCTTACACACTAACAATGCTGTTGTCTAGCTTAGTCATTTACACACTTAGTCATGCTTTGACTCTGTAGAAGACTGTTACATTCACTCAACAATTAAATTAGAAAAGCAAACACACTCCATCCAACAGTTAGCTTTACTGCTGAATCATTTTGTCTCTTTTCTCACCAAATAGATCCACAGGAAATCAAAACAAATCATGGGCTTGGAAAAAATAACATTTAAATTCAACATCCAAACATCCAAATGTACATTAATTCCCATTTTCCATAAACACAATAAAATACTATCTTGACTCATATTATTGAGACATATTCTGCTTTCCTGCCTACTGCTGTTGTGACAATGCAAATAATAGTCAATATAAAAAGTGGCAACAGATCAGCCATCTCGCCATTGACCACACCTGCTTTTGTCGCTTTCCTGCTGTCTGCTGGACTGGACCACTGGAACTGGTAATGGCTGGTGTGGTATTGGTTGGGGGTGTTTTCTCTGAGGCATCCAAGTTGAATAACGTTAGAGCTCAAAGTATTATTATAAATATTAAACTTAATTTAATGATTTGTTGAATAATTTAAGAGTGGAATAGAGCAGCCCTTTGTCCTAGAAATTAAATTAAATGGTTTTAGGGCACTGTTTTCTGAGCCCCTTTAACACCCATTCACTTGTACTAGATGAAGGCAGGATCTGGAGGAAGTCTGAATTAGTGTATATTTCATATTTAGGCTTGCTGACTCTAACTGGCCAGCACTGGTTTTTTGTATTATTTGCCAATGAAACAATGAACAGAGAAACCAATCAGCTGACTTAATTGTCACTGATTTATTCATGTCACATGCTCTCTGCTGCAAAGGTTTTCTTCTCAACACAGGTTTCTTCACGAGACACCACAGTGTCTCCCCATTGACTGTGAAAAAAGCATAATAATGATTTAAAAGCCTCTCTTTGTTTATCTCTGCCTAACCTTGGCTGTCGCCTGTCTTCACACTCACATTGAGCCACTGCAGTGATGTGTGATGTTTGCTCTATATGTTTGTATACCAGCTGAACGCTCGCCGTGGTGTTGGCAGTAGCCGGCGGCAAGGAGAGGATATAACGATATCTGTAGCTGGAGCAGGGACGCTGAGAACGTTTTCCCCCCTGACAAATCTACCTGCTGCTTAGTTCAGTTCGAAGGCTACTCTGAGACAAGTCAGCTTCACTAGGACAGAAATATGTGTGAAACAGGAAGTACAGACGGAGGCTGTTAACTACATATTTAAAGTCCACATGAAACAGAATCAGAGTGCTTTTTGCATATTCTAGGGAGGGACTTGCCACGGTAGCTAATAGCACTGTGTGTTATGTCCCCCCAGTTCCAGCAGCTATAGTGGACCCATTAGCTGACTCTGTTGGACTGGGACCTCCTAGTGAACAGCAGGTCCAGACCGGGACTGAATGCAGCATCTGATGCCAATAGAGGACAGTTTGATGACAGGGAATAAAGCAGAGGTGGGTTTCGCTCTTGCACCCCAAGGCTAGGTCAGCGAACATCAAAAAGTCAGTTTGACTTTGCCTTTGGTGAGGGAGCAGCGATGTCGTCTGTCTGGTCGTTCTTCAAAGTGTCTGAAGAGGATCCTCGCTATACTGTATGTAATGATTGTGAGGGCCAGGTGATGCGAGGGGGAGTTCGTGTCAAATCGTTCAATAGTTTTCCTGGTGACAGGGTTCAACACTCACACTTTTTCTGCAGTCTTTCCGCAGTTTTGCACAACCGCCTTACTACAGTCGCTCCATTTCTCTGGCCGCTCTGTGTCTCGCTGCGGCTGCCTCCTCTCCCCCTCCCTCCCCCTCCCTCTCTCTCCTCTCCCCCTCCCTCTCGCTCCTCTCCCCCTCCTTCCCCCTCCTCTCCCTCCTCTCCCC
>JAGRRF010004921.1:1239871-1254670 GCA_019097615.1 Morone chrysops | reverse complement strand
AGTATCGGCCATAACAGCAATATTAATATCGGTATCGGCCACAATTTTCACATAGGTGCATCACTAGCTGCAGGAATTGTCCTCTGTCTGTCTCTGAGGTCATGTTCATTGTGCATGCTAACAGCAGCTACATTCGCAGTTAGCGGAGTTGAGGCAGAGCAGCCGGAGGACGTCAGAGGGAAAACCAGACAATATTCTCTGCATAAAATATGATCCAGTTTTACCCAATTAACCGATAAAGTGTTTGTACAGTAATCAGTGAGCTCCGCTAACAAATGAATCTCCACTCTGTGTGTGTGTTATGATATTAGTGATTGAAATTTGTATGAGAACAAGCCGATATAGAACACACTATATATTATGTCATCATACGTAGTTATTATGTAACCTCTGAACAGTCCTCTAGTGCCATAACACGGCAGTTATAGGATGTAATAAAACAGTCCTGTGACACATGCTACTGTCTGTTACTAACAATGTTTTTGTTAAGACTTTGGTTGTGTATGAGTTGACTCTGTTATGTATTGGTTACTGAGCCGCAGACAGGGTATGTAAGTCTTAAAGCACTGAGTGATGGACTAACACTGTTTGTTTTGGTGTTTTCATGGAATTGGTTGACAAGTAGAAAAAAACTAGGAAAAAGCCAGCCTTATCCTTAAAAGACTCAAATTACCCACGTTTGTCGAGTTTGTAACAAAATCAGAAGCAACAATAGAAATTGCTACTGCTTCAGTGTCATCTTTGTGTCCCAGCGTCTTGTGTATCACAATGCTGATGATGACACAGACTTCCCTTCATTGACAAATCTTTGTGAGGATTAAGAAATAATCTGTGGCTATCTCTTATATCTCTTATACTGTCTCAGGCAGTTTTAAAGGCAATCCTTGATCCTTAAGTGCAAAGTTCATTTATTTATTTATTATTTATTCATTGATTTTTTTTTTTAACCTCTCTGGAGTGCCAATAAACACAAGTAGACATGTTATGTTATTATATTATTTGTGTTTAATATGGTGAACTTTTAGACATCTAGCAGATTTAGAGCTGCATTGGGTAAATCGATTCATCTTAGTATAGCGATTGAGGTTTTTTAAAATATTTTTTTATAGATTTTTTGATTCCTGAATGGATTTGAATGATTTTATATATAGAGAATATAGAATATAGAATGCATCAAATCGGCAGCTCGAGTATTGTGATTATATCGAATTGGATCTTATTGTCCCAGACCGGTACATTAGCATCCATTTTGAGTCGTGTTTGTGTCCACCTGTACATCTAATATTCAGTCTCCTTGTAACGGTTTTTAGTCTCCACCAACTCACAACAGAAATATCTAGTTCTTTGGCTGCTAAATGCTAGTCAGTAACTTGAGTGAGGCGATAGTAAAGCTAAACAGTAAAGTTGCAGGCCAGAAAACCAAAACAATGAGCTGAAGGACACTAGAAAGCTCAGGTGCCACCCCATTCGAATACAAGCTGTCATGTCTTTGTTCACATAATTATAGCCGCTTTTAGGAATAGAAATATGTTCAGTTTATGCCCTCAAAAGTGACGACACCACAGTGTTTTACACACTTGCTGCAGTGCCCCCAGTGGAGTCAAAAGCACAAGTTTAGTTGTCATCAAAACCACTCGAGACAACCAGAAAGGGCGGAGAGACAGAGGGGCATGATGATCCTGCTGCTGAGAGTGGGAGTGTGTCATATCGGTAATGGGCCCACCTGCTTTTCCTCCATCTCCCGTGTAAGAGTGTGTGTTCTTGTCAGCGGTGCTTTCATACAGCACAAGCTGTACTGCAACACACCTGCTCTGGAAACCTCCACAATCTGCTTCATGTTTTATACATGAAGTTGTTACTGGATACTGCTGAGAGAGAGGGTGCGGAAGACTGCAACGGATAAATTACCTTTTTACTTGTTCCGTCTTATTTTTGTAGTTTTCTCTGTCATTCCTCTCTCGCTGGTAATCCTCCCAACAAGATCCAGGAACATGGTAACATGGATATAACGTCCAAAAAAAGTCCAATCGGTTGGAAAAGTTTGACAAAAGAATTCATATCACAAGTCTACTAACTTGGTTTTTCCCGAGCTTTCAGTCATATCTTATCATAGTCTTCATCAGTGAATGCTCAGCTGTCACCTGTTTAATGTCAGTCCGTTGATGATTTTCACCCCTTTCAAGTTTATTCAGTTCAGTTCATCAGATTGATCGAAATTGATCCTCCCCATTATTTTCCCGTCTGCAAAAACTTCCCAAACCAACACAGTGTTTCAGCAGCTGATTGTTTGGATTTGCAAAGCGGATCGGGATAACCCTAAAATACTTTCAAGTCCAGCTTTTCTCCTCAGGGACAGTGGACTGGCGGTGCTCGTGGTCACAGAGCTCCTCGTTGTTGTGGTTGTGCTGATGAAAACAGAATCTTACATAACAAAGGAGAGCCGATGGAGGCTTTTTGTTTCAGTTAGTTGTGTAAAGTGGAATGAACATAAACAGAATGAACAGAATACAGAATAACTAATCAATGGAAGACAAATCACTCTGGCTACTGTCCATTAATTCTACAGTAGAAATCGTTGTAGAGGAGGCTGGGAGCAGCTTGTGTCCTCTGTAGTGAAGGCTGGAGCTCAATGGCTTGGTCTCTCTCAGGAGGCCTCACTGCTGCTGCTGTTAAGGCCCACAATCCTTCATTATTGACCTCCAAGCTTCCTCTCGGCTCTGGGACCATGGAGTTATAACACTGCAACTGAGCTTTGCAGAAAGACACAGAGATTCCTGCTGCTTATTGGCTTTTCATATCCGAGACACCAAAGGATAATGTATCAGTTCCTTCTCACGTTGTAGTGAAGTCTGTTATGGTAGAGAGAATGCAGGTTCATTATTGTAGAATTTATTAGTATTAAAAAGAAGAAAACCTCTTAAACCCCTAGTGATTTAACATTAAAGCCCCCTATATGCCGGCTACCTTAACCTCACTGCAACTGAAAGGTGAAAACAAAATTCAAAATGAAACCAAAAAAAAAACCCCTTAAAAATAAATCAACATTGGCTTTTGGTTTCACACTGGACACAAACCCTGGTCTCCTACATGAAAGTCCAATGTTTAACCCATTCCTACACGCACTTTGTTGCTATTTATACTACATCGCCTGACTTCCTGAAGCCTTTCAGGGTGTAAATAGCTGCTTAGTGACTATTCTCAGCAATGTGCTAATAGATACAATGTATATTATTATTATTATTATTATTATTATTATTATTATTATTATTATTATTGAAGCCCTTTTTCTTTGCAATTAATCTAAGTAATTTTAATCAAAAGGATCTTGATCAGAGTCTTTTTGATATTGGATATTTGCACGTACCGATATGTCCGATCCAACACATATATTTACATATATTTGGACCACAATGTGAGCCAGACTGTCTCCTGATGTGTTTGTTCCAATCACTTTGTTCTTCTGTGAGTTTATTTCTTACCAAAACAAGATATGCTCATCTAGAGCACAGCCACTTGGAAATGGACACCCATTCAAAACTATATATTCAAACATATAAAAAACTAACACTTTCTGAAAGCAAATGAAGATGAATTCAATGTGTTTGCTCTTATTCCCACACACATTTTATAAAAACCTCTTTTAAAATTGGTAAAATGAAAGTGCACTGTGACTACTGTGCTGAATACACCTGGAGCATGAATTCATACTGATGGAAGCGTCAGTGCTGAGGATTATAACTGACATCGGTTGGAATAGCACCCTGTCACTCTTTGTGTCTGTCAGCATTAAAAGTTATGAGTTAGTTTACAGTTCGACAACGCAGACCGGCGAGTGTGTAACGGCGGTGATATCAGCTGTCTGGAAGCTGTGGCGGATGGTGAGTGTGGAATAAAATGGAAGAGTCCCTTTGCCAACCAATCTGCATTTCTCAGCACTTTCAAATGGGCCATCTGAACCGAAACGTTTGAAGCAACATACAGTTCCTTTCTTTCTTTGAATACACACACAGTAATGCTTTTGGTCTTCCTAGTAATCAGAAGTTGTGAGGGAGCGGGCTGAGTCGGGCACTGCTACTCAGGTCAGGCCACGAGCCTTTATAAAAACTCTCTTTGCCTGCTGCAGGGTGAGACATCAGCTGGTTTCTCTGGGGGACACTTTCTCTCTCTTGATCTGAGCTTTAGCGACATTTTAGAGGAGCAGCTTTGTTAAGATTTGAAATAATACAAATATTAGTGCACATTGATTCAAATAACGTAGCTGTGAGATTAGTTTTATCTTTTTTGCCATGGCTGGAGACTGGCAGGAGGCCAAACAGAAGAGGAATTTGCTGCTTTCTGTGTCTGTCCTTCTTCTGCTGTCCTCAAACAATAAATATCACTAATTCTTAGACGTGTTGATTCTCTTTTGGACTACTGGTTATGCAGCTGAAGCATATTCCGAAGTGACTAATACAATGACATTTTTAAAAAGTTTGAATATTTTACTTAGTGTGGACTGAAAAGCAGAATTGATCTTGAGAAAAATCTGGGTTCCTAGCACATCATCACATTGCCATTTTAGTTTAGTCTCAAAGTACATGTGAGGCTGACACAGTACAGCTAAAGGTATCAGTAATCTTAAACAAAGTGTTTATCGGTTTGTCAAACTGTCTGAAAACCCCTTCTTCGCATATTCTTTCCATCATCGAAATTGGGGAGCTGCGTCCAATAACTTTTGTATGTTTTTAAAACTGAAAGTCCAACAATCATGCCCATTTTACACAATGATTTTTCTCCCATTTAATTCTCCCCGGGGAGCCATTGTCCCAATTTTTTACTGTACAGTGTAACTGCTGAAATACATGAGATTTAAGTAACAACGTGAGTTTTATTCTCGCCCCACCCTCTCAATAAACTTTACATTCTTTACCACGCTAGTGGTAAAGAATAGGAATGTTGTCTCATTCCCTTTTGTCTAATGATTTTAGTTTTTTTCCGCACCAAGAATGCAGGTTTTGTCTACACAGTAAACATATTCTCAGATAACTTCAGAATTTGTTTTCTTTCTTTATTCGGCATCGAGGCAGAATAAAAAAAACATAGCAAGGGAGAGAGATAATATAACCCTCCACAGAAAACAGAACCAAACATACGTTCTTTTTTGTTCTATCCACTGAGCCGCGTCAAGTGTTTTTATATCAGTGCCGCTTCATGTTCCGCTCTGCTTCCTTTACTGTCACGTCCATGTCTTTTTATTCTCTCATTTGCCCAAAACACCCTGAGCATGCTTTGTCTCCGTTTGAAAAACTACAAAAAAACTGGACATTGATTACATGCAGCATCAAACAGAGAAAATAGACAGCTTGAAATTTCATCTTTAAAATATTGAGTTTAAATAATCAGTCCTAAGATATAAAACATAATTTTTTTTCTGGGAACTGCAGCCTTGTGTTTCCACCCAGCTACCTTCAGGAGCCTGTTGTGGTATCGTCTGTGTGAACAGGGAATAGGGAGTACAGGAGGAGAGTTATTCAGAGCTTACACAGCATTACCCAGCCTATGTTTTCAGCTCAGAAAATACAGTAAGATACAGAAACAGACAGACACGGAGCTGACAACACAGCCGCACAATCCAATCGTTCCCTCTGAGAGGCAAAAGACAGGAGCTACAGTAAACCCTGCCAGGAGTATGGTTGCAAGTAATGGTTTCTGTTGGTCAATGGTGAAATGTCAAAACTGACATTATTAGTTTGGATTTTCAACTATAATCTTTCGACAGAGAAGGTCATGCTAACTCAAAACAATATCAGGGGATTAATTTAACATCGAAAAGCTGCTTCCAAATTAGAATGAAACATTGATACCTGGTGAGTTTTTAACACGGAGAAGGTTAATATTATACTCAACACTGATACCAAGGAAAGATTTAAAAAGTGGCATCCACAGACTAAAGTAGAAGTGAAGCTTTCCCTCATCTATATAAATGAAACTGACTTCAGTGTGAAGCCCTCCAGACTTTTTGCTGTACATCTTACTGAAAACACTGAGCTAGTTTTGATTCAATATTTAAAGCAATAATTCAATCACTGTGTTTTTACCATCAAAAATGCGAAACTCAAAAAAAAGACTTGTTAAAGAAATCCATACACCGAAGGCAGTATTGTCCCCTTTATGTAACAGAGGGTGGTGGAGAGATGTGTAGCAGGTCGGACTTTATTTATTACGGTAAAAGACCCCAATATAAATTACTATTACTATTAAAATCAGGATTTTACTAGATTTTACTAGTTTTTAATTAGTTTTTAATAGTTGTTTCAGTGAAAATGAAAATTGTGATACAAATATGATCATTCCCATTAATCAAGAATTATATCTGTATAGCTGATCTTTATTATAAGACACAGCAGTCATTT
The DNA here is from genome assembly GCA_019097615.1 of Morone chrysops. Taxonomy (NCBI): domain Eukaryota; kingdom Metazoa; phylum Chordata; class Actinopteri; family Moronidae; genus Morone; species Morone chrysops. The sequence goes on along the minus strand of JAGRRF010004921.1, from coordinate 1,248,278 downwards.
TTTAAAATCAGTTATCAAGCAAAGAGCTCAATATTGTTTGAAAGGCTGGTTTTTGTTGTTTTATACTATTGTAAAGTCATATTGGCCAATGGACAAATTGATCAGCTTGTTTGATAAATATGGGAAACAACTTTTTCAATCTGTGTATTTGTTCAAGTGGCTGATTGACTAAATTAAACATACATACTTATATTTAAATTCTATATATACATAAAAATCTTAAGATTAGAGATTTTTAGAAGTCTCTTGGGTTTGATTTTGTTCTTTTCCACCATTGGAATTTATTGCAATTCCTCATCATTTCACATAGTCTCATCGGTGTGTAAATAAACTATCCTAAAGTAACTCCCCAGAGTGGAGAGTGAGATTACCATCAGTTCATATGTATCTGACTGCCTTTGCCGCCCTGTGGAGGTAATACGTCTTAATATCATTTAATAAATGTATTCAGCAGATATCTGGAGACTGCATTAGAATGAAATTGCTTCAATTTAACATGGTTAGGCCATCCCCCGCTGTTTATCATCTGCATACTAAAGCCAGATACATTGATCATGATTAGTTTAGATAAATGGTCTGTTCTGAGATGATCAGGAACATCTACACACTCTATATGAATGAAATTGCATACATTACAGACGAGGCAAAGAGTGAAATACACAGGACAAAATAATGGAAACAGCTCACAGAAAAAAAGGGGTGAGTGCTTCAAATTAATATTGAATATAGTTTAAAAGATCTTGACAATAAGTTAATTGTTCAAAGCAACTTGAAGTAAAAAAAAAAGTCTTAATATTATAGAAAAGATCAAAACATTGGTATCCAAGTTCCCAGATGTGTCCAAGATAAACTGCAAAAAATATCAGGAAAGCTTTTGAATGCTAAAATCCAAACAGTAACATGACCACTTAGAAGAATCAATACCTCTGTGACATTAACCCAATAAAATCTAGGCACAAGGGAGCTTCCATTTGAGAAACAGCTTCCCTCATACAGCAAAGCTCAAAGATGAACAACTTGGAGTACTTTAAAGAAAGAAAAAAACATAATCTGATTTGTCTTGAAACACGTGGTTTCCCAAACAGGTCAGCAGGAAAACATTGGAAAACATAAGGGAATCTCACTTTTTGGCACACAGAATGGGCCTGGATTTTAAAATATTGAGCAAATCTCTGGAAGTCCAGTCCATTGGAATCGTTTGCCTCCAAGCTTATCGATTGCTTTTATTGATGCTGGCATGTTTTTCTGAAAGTTGCACATTGCAAAACAATAACCTCAAAGAAGGTGTCATGGGGAAGTGGAAGAAACAGTCCAAAGCAGAGGGCTGCATTGGGATTGGGATCCCACAGGACCTAACGCAAATCTCGCAAGGGTCCCCTGATTTAGCTTGCACCCATTTGAAGTATAGAGCCAGTAAACAAATGAAGTAGAGAGGAAGATTAAAGCAGGTTTTTACAGATCAACAGCCGAGTAACGCAAGTCCGACATTTGAAGACATTTCTCAGTTGTTACTGACACAATAACATATCGTCCTTTCATCTGCGGGACAGAAGAAGACACAAAATCTCTATTGTGCAGGAGTGAATGGTCAGAAATACACCAGGGGCATTATTAATAAAATCTAATACTGAACATCTTTCTAAGCAGTTCCAGGAATGCCATGTATATTTGTGTAAGCATCTTTCTACTCAGTTTCTACATTGTGTTCAGATTCGGAAAAGTTGCATTCACATGTGCAGGGCTACTGCTTTTCCCCACATAAAATGAATGAGGAATCAGTAAAGGACTCAGTAAAGAATTGGACCAATCAGCAGAATCGATAATAACAATAAAATCAACAAAATCTTCTCAATTCCCATCCCGATTTTCGATTTGTTCCTAAATGTCATCATCCTACATCATTTATTAGGATGTCTGGCGAGGTTTCTGAGAAAAATCGCCAAGTCATGATAATTCTATTATCAAAGGTTGTTGCAAGTATTATCACATGAAAAATAATTATAATTATATATTTAATTACTTATTGATTTATCAGCAGTTTAAAGTGACTGCAGCTAGCTTTGATTTCTGTGCTGACAGCAGGCCAGCTGCCCACAAGAGACACCGACAGAAACGGAGGAAAAACTGAAAAAGAATGAACATTATATACTTGTTATAACTTTACTGTGTGTGAATGTCAGCAGGTTGCTTCTGATTGGTCCGTTCATATATAAAAGGCCTCTATGTTTGAAGATTCTGTCTGAAAGTACCACAGAGCATTAAATTAAACATGACAGGGAGGCCAGTTTTATCAAGAAGAAAATTACTTATTAAATGTAATTGGTTGATGAAACAGTTTTGAAAATATTTTACAGCGCTGACCTTTGAGTGAAGGTTATGGTTTACGACCCATCTGTTATCAGTTCAAAAACAAGCATGCAGCTAAAGTTCATGCAGTTAATTAATCATTATTTGTGTTTCTAGAGTGGAGAGTGATTGGCTCAGGGGGGAACACAACCAGCAGAAGTGATGCTTCGCATGTCAATATGGCTGCTGTGTGATAAAGTGAGAGACAGTCATCAGTGACTGGCTCCGAGGCGTTTGGGTGTGGACAGTAAATCTGTCAAACACCATAGGTTGGTTCTTGGCACATCAACCATGATGTGTTTTTCTCTACCTGCCTGCTTCTGGTGAATTCTGTTAACATACGTAGATGAACGCTGACATACAAGCTCATACTAGAGAACAGTTTTTCACGAAGTTTATTGTAGCAAATTTATTTATCGCTTAGTTTTGTGTAGGTCAGGACCAACTCCTGGGTTGGCAGAAACTTGAATGAGTCATCAAAGAAACAAATTAAGCAACTATTGTTTCGTCACTGCTGCATCACAGTTGATGACAGCATTGACAAGGCTAAAAGGTAAAATTTCACAAAATCCTGCAAGAATCCAATTTTAGCTAATTTGGCACACTTGTATCAGGGGCGGCCACTCACTGTTTCCAGGCTTACCTTTCAAACGAGTATGGGAGGTGTGGGGAGATTTTTTGAAAATGTAAAGGGTGCTCAAGTCGAAAAGTTTAAGTCAGACATGGTTGCCGCACACTGCTCAGGAGTCAGTTTCAGAAAAGCCTCTTCTTCCAGAGGCTGGTCAAGGAAGGAAGGAAAAGCGAGAAAAAAGAGACAGCAGGCCAAAGGGGGGAGAAAAAGAGAAAGGGAGGAGGAGTTGGATCATTGTCATGTTGCTGTCCAACAGACTGAGGCACTAAGTGGCTGACTGGCAGGACGCCTGAAACTCAGTGACAACAACACTCCCACACCCACCCAGGGAGGGAGAAACAGGGCATTTTAGTGGAAGAATTAATTTTTTGTTGCTACTGTTTTACCTGCTGCCACTTTGAGGTTTATATATGTTTGTAATTTCATTTTCTTGCTGCCTGCTGCACCATGATGAGCCTGTCTTTTCTTTCATCTACACATTGCATTGTGGGACAGCAGCAACACCATTCTTCAACAGGTTTTAGCATGCACCCTGGCAATGAAAGCATTATGCATTTCGTCCGTTTTTCAGTGTACATGTTGAGGTTAGTGTACAGTTTGGTCACAGTTATTTCTCCATAATACGGCATCTTGCTTGCTTCAAGTCCCACACATTATTTGGGCTTTGAAGTGTGTGTAAAGTCTAGTTGCCTGCCTGGGCTGAGGAGCGGCCGATGTTGCTTGGTGACATGCCCGCTGCAGTGCGTGATGGTATTTGTTGCTGATGACGCTGCCGGCCGGCTCGCACACAGAGGCAGTGTGAAAGGAGCTAATAAAAATGTTTATTAAACAATTCTCTTTGGCACCGAGCGCAATTCATCTCCCTCTGCCTCCACCTGCCAAACACACACACACAAAAAGAAGTTATGTACCCCAGTTATAATGCTGCAACAAGCGGCAGTGTACTCACACACACACACACACACACACACACACGATGAGTCATCTCTGCTGCATTTAAAGCAGATTTATACAGTGTCATGGTGAAGCTGCTAGAAACAGAGACTCTGCTAACACCCACAGTAAATAAATAGATCCATCAACCACAGACAGAACACAGGAGGCCAGATCCCATTCTGAAACACCAGCGAGTCAGTGAGCTGAACAGATGGTCTGTTGCTTTGTTGGTCAGTTATTTGGTTAATGAGCTGTATGGTCTGTGGGCTGGACCGTCAGGCAGCAGGTTTCTTGGCTGAGGTGAAAAAGTTGCATTTATAAAGATAAAATACAGTACAGGCTGAGGGAAACGGATGTATCTGCGTATACTTCACTGTTTACAGTTTAACAAACCTTGTCCACATGCATTTATGTATAAATGTGGGAGGAATCATTGTGTACACATGCATGAGCATGATGCCTTGGAAGACTGAGATATATGGCATGGACCAATGTGTGCACAGGTGTTTACATATCTTCATATTTACAATTCTACCTAAATGCATTGACAAAAGTTGTTGCTACCTTCTTCTGGATATTAAGATGGCGAGTTCTCTCAGTATTTTTATAAGGAAATGAAAGACCTGGCTTTTACTGTGGTGTAATGTTATAGCCTTAGTTTTTATGTTTTAATCATTGCTTGTTTTATTATTTGTCTCACTGACTTTTATGTTTTACATTTTGTTTTTATTGTAATCATTTTTAACCTTGCAACATTGTATGTATTGTTCATTTTTGTTTTTGTGTGTTTCAGTTTATGTGAAGCACTTTAGTGGTATTTAATCTAAGGGCTCAGCAGTGGAGGAAGGATTCAGATCCTTTTAGTAAAAGTAGCAATTATTAAGTATATTTTTTAAATATTGTTTGGTATTTCAATCTTTAATATATTTTGTTTGTAAAATCCACTAAAATGTGTAAAGTAACTACAGCTGTCAGGTAAATGTAGAGAAGAATTGTAGTGGAGTTGTATAAAGTATAATTAGCATGTAGCATATATATTTTCAACCACTCACCACTATAGACTACAGACTAATACACACCTATTTATTCATGCAATGAGATCCAGTGTTTCCTCTAGGATTTTTTTTAGCAATGGGGGCAGGCCTGTCCGAACAACACCCCAAAACGTTGGACTTGCCCCTGACAACAACTTCTGATTTGACGTGCAGGTTAATTCCAGTCTGAGCTAGCATCAGATTGTTTATATGGGAGCGCCAATCACTTGACATTATGGGGACCTTGGTGAATAGATTGTAGATTCTTCCTTTGACTAGTTCTTTTTGAGAACTCATCAAATTCAACTCATCAAAAAGTATTTTTGGGTGAGTTTAAGACTGTGGAAGTAAATATTTCTGTTGAACAACAAAATGAACTTCAAGATTTTGAGCCTGTGTAATGTCCCACAACATAACAGTTCTCTTATTCAGCAAAAATTCCTGAGAGTCTTTGTGGAGGTTCTAACCTTATTTCCATCCAAATGGATCACAACCAATCAAATTTCTAGGCAAAAAAAAAGAGTTCAAGAAAAGGTTGAGTAGCTTGCTCCGAACTGAATGGCGGAGATGAGATGTTCCTGTAGATGCTGCAGATCTTTCCACTGTCTGAAAGCTGACACATGTTCAGCTGCGAGCGGAGTGCCTGGAGACACAACACATCCGAATCACCTCAGTAAAACCTCAGACGAATCAGGAATGATCTGATGTCACCAGCCTCAATCAGGTTGAGAGGTTTTTCATCCACCTGATTGGTTTGCTCGATTGGTTCACATTGATGATTTAGTTGTATATTTGGCTGTGAGGGAAGTTTTTCTCATGCAGTTGGTTGATTAATCATTTGATTGGTCTGACTGGCTCATCAGTCACTTTGTTTTCTGTGTTGTCGGTTAGTTAGACAGCCGTCTGCGTTGGCCATTAATTAGCCGCTCAGTGAGTTTATTAGCTGTTGAATAACTCAGACGATGACAACGAACGAAACCATAATGTCTGCAGACACAACAGTTAGATGATCCCCAGCACTTTCCATGAATAAATGAAAGATGCTTTTATTCTTCTGACATGTTCTTTATGCATTTGAGACTTTTAAATTGTATTCATGAACTTCGATACTCAAACACGTCGGCCCTTTTCTGCATCAGATATCTCACCCATCAGCACTACGGCACCCTCAGCACTGTTTTGACCTTCTGATTTAAAGCTTTTACAATCCCGACTGTTGAGTTTGTTAAATGAGATAATTAGGTTGCTCTGTCTCTGAACATTTTAGAACATTTATTTTTTTCATACAAGCGTCACACTTAAGAGCGCTGTCGGCTATGTTTAACAGAGTTCCTGCTATCACTTGTCACTTGTTGAGAAATCAGGCTGAAATCTTTAATTTCAAGCACTGCAGATCTCCATCACAGCTTTTCTACTCTGGAAGTGTTGAAAGAAAGTTGAGGCATCCTGAGTATATATAAGTATTGTTCTGAAATCTACAAACCTTTTGGTGTCAGCAAGGAACTCTTTACTTGAGATCTTGGAATATGGATCATCACATGGCAGCACTGTAGTCACTTACTGAGCGTCACATCTGGATGATGCTGTCAGCTGATCTAAACATTAGAAAGCAGAAAGTCTGTTGGGAATTTCCCCATTTAATTAGGAAGTCTGAATTTCAGAGGACAAAGCTTATATTCCTTAAACTTTAATATCCTTATTCTTAGAGGTCTGTTTTTTTAAAATGAAGCTTTATTCTGTGGTGGCATAATACATCATTTTAGAAAACAATCAACACAACAGAAAATGATTACAAGATTTGTTGTTGTTTTCTGTTCTGGCCAGAACAGAAAACACATTTCGAGGATAATTCAACAACACAGAAAACATTTAAATTTCACAAAAACATTACTTTCAATTCATCTTTGATTTTATCCAGTAAAAACAAACATCAGACAGTAGCACTAGGGCTGCACAATTAATCGAAATATTGCACATAAGTGCAATATGCAAATGTCAGAAGCTGCACATTTTGGATAAAGGTAAAATGTGTGACAAAAGAGCATTTTAATGAAGTACTGTAGTTCTGAAGATATTTCCTGAACTACAAATCTTGTTCTCCAGATGTAAAACAAATATATTTGTTTGGTGCAGGCCCCAAAAATGTCACATCATGGATAATAGTTTTAATTTAAATTTCTGATGCAAGAAGGCTCATTCCCATAAAAATCTTGAATCATATCACAATCACAATATGTCAAAATAATCTCAATATGATGTTTCTACCATTTGCCGCCCTAATTTAGCTCTTGTGATTACTCAAAAGTGTATTACCTATTCTGAAGTTTAAGAGAAAGAATTTAGTTAGAGCTCGAGGCCCTTCAAGGAAATGCAGTTTAAGGCCCTTCAGCTTCCACAGCTAAGTCACATTTGTTTCACAATGAACAACTACTAATTACTGATGTACTGCTTTTTCTAAATTTAATAAGAGCTGATAATTATATCGAGCCCTCACATTCCCTCGGCAGAGAAATAAAGCATCAGCAGTCAAATTGATTTGAGAAGATTTATTTTTCTGTGTCTGATGGAGGACTCAGCCAGGAGCGATGAATCTTCCAATAGCGGCCTCTTAAATCTGTCTCCTCCTCTCTCTCCTCGGCCTCATGTCCCGTCCTGGGTGAGTGCCTTAGCAGGCCGGCTGATTGATGGGTGTAATGGGCTGTCTATGGACACAGCAGCCTGCCAGTCTATCCCTGCTATTCTGACCTGGTTAGAGAACAGCCTGCCTGCCTGCATGGCACATAAACCTGATATTGGAGGAGAAAGAAGAAATAACAGGCAGGGAGATGAGGAAATAACAGGAGAATGTAGAGGAGGGGAATGGAGAAGAGAATTATGGGAGACTGAGGTATATTACTATAACTATCGCTGTATTTTTAGTGGAAATTAAACCAAAATCAATACATAAAATCCCTCATATAAGCAAACAAAGTCCAGTTTCTTCCTCTATTTATTTTTCTCTTTGTATCTCTGACTTATTGGGTTACAGCAGACATGATAGTGAATGTTTTATGCATGGGAGCCGGCCAGCCGGGCTGAGCTCTGCAGCACATATTTCCAAGGCCGCTCAGTTTGTATTATTGCCATCTGTCTCCCTGCAGTTTGTATTTTCACCACCTGTATCTGTGCAATTTGTTTGTATTATCATTACCTCTAATCTGGGAACCGGCCATTGTTCCGAAACCCCAATAATCCGAATAATGTCCCATTCGACCGTAAATCCATTCGTCCCACAGCCTGTTATCCCAAAAACAAATCACAAAATCAAAAACCCACTGCACCAAAGGCCCACTTTTCCAGAAATGCACTTTCCCTGGAGTTTGATTGTGCAAGATGTCCTGTGAAAGAATATATTTGGGTTTAAATAAGTATATATATATATATATATATGTATATATATATATATGTGTATATATATATA
>JAGRRF010004921.1:1223930-1235754 GCA_019097615.1 Morone chrysops | reverse complement strand
ACCCCACACCCACCCCTTCTTCCCTTTGTATTTCTACTGTCTCCTTCCCCGTTGATCAACCCCCCACACCTACCTTTCCTGCCCTTTGTCTCCATCACATTTGATCTGATCACTACCTTCTGTATTACTTCCCTCTGACTCCGATGTTAATCATGTAACGTCTGGTGACTGCCTGATCAATGGCTACCATTAACATACTGTCTATTGTATTGTCCATGTATAAAAGTACCTTGATTTATTTGCTCTGGGTCCGCTTACCAGGTTCATTCTTTACTAAACACACCACCACAGCAAACCTGAAATGGATTTCAATGATTTTTCTTCAACAGAAATTAAAAAACACCCGTGGGAAAAGTCGGTGTCTTGGCAAAACAAAGAGAAGGCTGAACATCACGGACACTAAACGCAAAAGCTCAAGGATCAGCAAACATCTGTGTTATTTTAACGCATTTGGCAGCATCTGCCTGAAGGGCTTGTCTGTTTTTAGCTCAATTTTTTTCCGCGCCTCCTTTCCGCTTCTTGCTGTTCTCCATTTTTGTGATCTCCTCTCTCTCTATATGATTGATTGATTGACAGCCGAGGCCGAAGAGGGAGGGGGCATCGGCCCTCGGCTGTAATTGGTCCAGCCCAGAATCTATCATGACTAATGGGCCGGTCTACCAGTTTTACCAATAGGTATCATGAATAATAGCATTCCTAATAGGCTACTACTACCATTAGTAAAAAAAAAAAAAGCCGGCCCAAAATCACCATCAGCCCGGTATGCCCGATGGCCAGTCCAGCGGTGATCATACATAAATTAGTGCAGACCTCAACTTCCTGCAAATGAGGAGTGGCCACCGTGATGGTCTCTCAAAACACAGCTGAGCCTTACCAGAAGCATTAAAATGACTCATCCTGTGGACAAGTACTATTAGACAGAAGCATAATTGATGTGTTTGCACTAAAAAACTTCAGCAGACGTTGGCATTTGGTTTGATATTCCTCCACTCGGCTCGTAAACATCAGTGATTTCAGCACTTTCTGGATCGATGGTGTTAGCTTGTTATGTGGACTCCCTGCCTGTATGGGATGTATTGTTTGTGTTGGCTACTTCACACTGTACACATTGTGCTTCACATATTGGACCTGACAATAGACTCATTACAGAAGCTACAGAGTGAAGCTGCTCTCAGTCTTACAACGATACACAAAGGGGATCTCATGTTGCATCTAAATGCATTTCAGGTAAATTTAATGCAGCTATGATTTTATCAAGTTTTATTTGTGCCGCCTACTCAAGTCAAGTCTGGGCAAACCACTCAAAATCAATAAAATTGCATTATATATTATGTAGTTGTTCACAATTTCCTCAGATTCATTAATTTGGACAACAGAACTCTGTAACAATGATTAGAATATGGTTCCACAGATGCCAATAAAGGATGGATTATCACCCAGACCAATTCATGTTAAGATATCACGCCCCATATGGTCATGTGTGGGGCATTGAACTTCAGCTACCAGCCAGTAAACAGCTATTTGGAAGCATAAAAAGCCACAGCGTACTCGAATAATCAGCTTCTCTTACAGAACAATCGACAGAGCTTTAATATTTAAAAACACTTTTATTGCAGCGGCCCCAACCTTCATTAAACGTCCCTGACATGCACGCTCAGCATAAAAAGCTCCCTGCATGAATAAAAAAAAGTAATAAGAGAGTATTGGACTTGCCAAGGGAGAGCGAGTTGAGGCTGGCACTGGTGTCTGGTCTGACTGTAGTTTGAAAAGGGCACCACATATCAGCTACTGTGACCAATTACAGCTGCTTTACCGTTCAGCTGTCAGAGCAGGTGTCGTGAGCGTGACGGCCCACGCATACATTAATCAAACAGGTAGAAAATGTGCAAAACCATCTCAGTAAATTTCGAATCTCGGTGTGCCATGTTTGTACTCAGTTGAGCCAAGTGACAGCAAAAACATGACGCTAATAACTGGAATTTTGGCAGTTTGGAGAACTGTTTCAAGCAGCAATCCGAATCAGAAAATATGCTAATACTAATCTTGCCTTTCCACCTCTTACTATCTGGAAGTGATGGTGAGAGGAAATCATTCACTCATGGCAGTATGTTCCTCCATGTTAGGTCCAGGTTTCTCTAGAAGAAAACTCATTGTCATAGCCTTGGTCATTCATTTAAACTCTTTACCTACATTTAATATTTATAAATATATAACATATATTCAATAGATTACTTGTTGCCATGTGATTAATGACACCTTTTTTTTTTCTTTTTCTGAGAAGCAACTGCATTCTTCTATGGAGAAAAAATGTATGCCTGATTGCCCGAGAGAGTGGCTGATCTCTCCATTGGAAATAGTGGCCTTGCTAAGCACAATATACTGTAACTATCGCTTTTGTTGTGAAAGTCCCGTTAGGTATTGATCACTGCATGCATTTTTAGCTGTGGAAGATGCCGTTTTTGCAACTCCAATGGGTAGAAATAGTTTTATTTCAGACTTTGCTTTGGGTTTTCTGTTTTTTCTGTTCGTTTGAAGCGAAAATATTGACTGTCTCTTCCATGGCATTTTTGGTTGTTTATGTGGGTCATATAGAGGCATCAGTATTACATTGAGACAGTTTCATAATTAGCTGAAAACTTCTAGTAATACATAAATTAAGCTTACTTTTGATTGAACACGGGACACCAACAGGGCTCTCCTGGGTGGAAGTCTTTTGTTTGTTAGACCCATCCATCCTCCCTGACCTGCTGGAGCTGCACCTCCATACAGCTAGCTTACCAATAGATGATAACGACATAGGGAGCCAGTTGGGAGGTAAAGTAGATCCATACTTCCTTAAATTGGTCTCTTCTACAGAAACAGTCATGTTGAACCATTTTATGGGAGTTTCACAGCCATCATAGTTTCCCCTACATGCTTGAAAGGCTGAGCTGTATTCAAATGGTTGCAGTCTGAAACTTTACCTCTAGATGCCACTAAATCCTAAACAGCATTATCCAACATGACATTAAATTCTGTTTTAAATAGATGTTACATTACAAATAACATTTAACAAACTCTAAATGTCGAGGTAGCTTTACATACATGAAGAAATGTCCTACTTTAAGTGCTGACAATGTCAGCTGTGTGGGGTCAAAGATAAACAACACAAATAAGAAAAGAAATAAGTCTATGTAGTCAGTAGCTTGTGCTTGACATTCAAAGATCAAATCCATACCATATGGTCCATAAAGAGCTTTATGTCCCCTCTGGGCATGGGCTGGGTCATGTCTATAGTGTTCTGCACAGTGGGACCATCTTCATACAGTAACTCCATACATACACAGTTGCCAGACTAAATCCCTCTCATCCTCCAGATACTTAGCACTTGATCCGCTGTGTTGACTCTGATATAAACACAGACACAGAGGTCTTACTGAGGCAAACAAAGAGCATGGCTTCACACAAACACTCGCTACAGGGTCACAGAAAGGACAATAAGCTTCATGGCTGTACACAAGAAGTTTACTATTCCGGGCGCTTTTAAAACACCAGATGACGGCTCGTCAGATAACACATCTCTGACTGAAATGTCAGGCACCTGATAAACCCTAGATATGACGAGACGTGAGGATGTGTCGTAGCAGGTAGAGACACTAACCTGGAACCAAAAGGTCACAAGTCTGATCCCTGCCAGCAAGCACTGATTTGATGATTTGTAGGTCAAAAGATGTCAAGACTTTGAAACCAAATTTAGTCAATATATAAGAAATGTTTTTTTGCAGGTCTCATACACACGGATATTCATGCAGTGAAACTGTAGTATGGATGTGGGCATCAGTTTACCAGCTGTTTCCAAGTTCTAGCCTGGTTCCAGACCTCTAAAATATGTACCAGCCAGATGAGATATTTTCTTTGTCCTTTTCTTCTTTCAAGTGAGACAACCAAATCATCCTCATTGCATGATTACGCCATGTTGTATTATGAAGTTCGCAATGAGTACAATAATAAAAACCAGACATGATGCATTTCAAAAACACATATGAAAAATATTGACTTGGTCTGTAAAGGAAAAATGGGGTCGGTACCTCACTACTGTACATCCAAACAGTAACAGAAAAATTAACAAAACGAACACCACATAAATTTACAGGTTTCTTTAATTGACAGGACAAATGTTATAGTAGCTGGACCTAACCTTTAACATCACAACATATCAATGGGACCAATATGTGTGTTTCTTTGAGTATGTTATAATGACTCATTCACAGCACATTTAAAAAAAAAAAACACTGAAACACAATTTTTTTGACACATCTGAGCTAGCTCCATTCACTGATGAAGATGAAGTGAGATGCAGCTGAAAGCTCAGAAAAAAAAGGTTGTTAGTGGACCTTGACATCAGATTATTGTGCCACAAAGAATTATCACAGGAGGCTTACTTTGAATTTATTAGCAATGCTTTCTGTACATACTGTAAACACACTGACAAAAACCAAAAGAGACTCAAATCCAAAGTTGCAACAATGAGTTGATTAATCGATTAGTAGAGAGCGATTATTTTGATCATCGAATAACCGTTTATGTAATTTGTTAAAGCAACAATGACAAACATTTAATGGTTCCAGCTTCACTAATGTGTAGATCTTTTATTGGTCATACATGACAGTAAATGGAATATCTTTAGGTTTTAAACTTAACCCTAACAAGACATTAGAAGATGGGCTGATATGATCGGTCTTCTGACATTTTATATGCAAAATGATTGATCAAAACAATCTACAGATAATTTAAAATAAACAATAATTTAGTTGCAGCGTTACTTCAGATTCAAAAGAATTAATATTTCCTATCAAATCATATCCTATAACACTGTATACAGTGGATCCAACACTAACACAACTAACTGGAGGCTGAACAGCTTCAATTCAGAATGTCACCAACAGTCATCATTACTGTGAATCACACACACACAGACACAACAGGGTCAGCAGAGGGACAAATTTGTCTCACATTCCACGTACACACACACGTACACCTACACACACACATACACACACACACACACACACACACACGGGTCATTCAGCCAGCAATAACCAGCAGCTCCACCAGCAGCTTACTGTAGCATGAGCTTGTACAGTGATTATTTATCTCATCAAATATTACGAAAAGGTTCAGCATTCATTTGGGATTTGCGTCTTGTATGAGATGAGTTTGGAGTTGTAGACGCGATTATTGAAATTACTTTTTTGTTTCACTATTCAGCAGACTATAAAATCATCTGTAATTTCAATGTTTTTTCTTCCTTTCCGTTCCACTCAGACACACATTTTTATCACATTTTGTGAAACTATCATTATCTGTTGGTTATTATAGCTCATTATCAGCTGTTACAACCCTCCAGTTTATTTCCACAGTGATAGGACACAGAAGGAAAGCGATAGAAGATGTTGATGAAAACCCCAAATGAGATTCAAAAGGACTAATTTGTGCAGATGAGATTAAAGAAAGTGAATCTTTCATTATCTCAAACATGGTGAATTAAAGTCATACCCTGAATAATTCAGTGCTGGATCTTGAACCTTGAAAATAGGTTCATCACCACTGACAGGTTTTTCTGGTCGATGTGTATCAAGGGTGAAAGGTCAGAAACGTTTCTGTCATCACTGCACCGAAAGACTGAACAGAAACCTCCTACTTTAAGACCGTGTGTCAGTCAGTGTGAGAATGAATTTATAAAGACTATAATGAGGGCAGCTGGACATACAAAGAGTCTGACTTAGGGTTTATATCTTTTAACAATGACCCTCTCCCTGTAACCATAAACGCTTTTGTTGCCTAACTTATTTTGTATTGTCTTTTATGTGAGGACGTGTTAATCAATAACCAACCTTGACTTGGACAAAAACTGTAAAGCTACTTATTATTAATCACACCGTTTTTTGAGCTGTAAACTAAATTATATGATCAATTCTGGTGTGAATATTGACATTCTTGCCAAATATATGAGAATCGGCACAAAAACTCCAGCGGACTCTGTGTGTTTGACACAGAGAATCTGACAGCAGCTGCTCATTAGCTCCGTTAGCTTTGACTACCAGCTTCCTGTTCCTGCTACACTCCTGTGGCCAATCTGTCAATCACTGCAGTCACTAAAGTTACTGTCCTTTGCAGGTCTCTTATGATTTTTAAAAAATTTGCTGAGACAGAGGGAGTTAGCAGAATTTGGGTGTAGGAGGTCCCGGGTTCAAAACCTGGACTAGCCCCAAATTCACGTTACAACCCAGCCTAAGGGAAACCCTGGTGCAACAATAAAAAATGAGACTCCCCTCTTTCCAGCTCCCAAGACCCACCAGCAACAAAGAATTTGCAGCCCTATTAAAGGTTTGATGTAATCTTTTAGCTTCAGGGTGGGCTAACAGCAAAATAAAAAGGAATGAAAGTAGAGCAATGTAAACTTACAAAACCAAAGAAACAAAAAGACGAAGTCACTAACCAAAGTCCTAATTAAGAACTGTAGAAAAAACGTTAACACAAATGCTACCCACCCTACCAAACCAGTTAGTACAGTAGTTTCTAACCCACTAGAGGTTATAACAATATACACGGTAGACCTACATCTCAGCACTTTGTTCATTTCTGTGAAGAAAATGAAATTACATTTCTTTTTTTAAAGTTTAGATAATTAGTTAAGATCTAAACTTTGAAGACTATTAAATATGTATTTTTGAAATTAAATACATAATACATAAAAAGTTCAGGAAAAGTCACCTCTGATCAATATTCACAGGAAATAATCTGCTCAAAATTCATCTAAATTGTTTGTTTTACACAAACTCTCTGCAGTTATTGTGTTTACTGTTTGGGTTCATTGTACAGTTTATCAGTTCTTCTTTACTGTTATTGTTAGGCATTGAATATATTATGAGTTATCCATAGAATATGTCATTTAGTCAGGGGTCATCAGTTCTCAGTGATTTAAAAAAAGAGGTCCTTCAGGGAACCACTGAGTTCGTAGATCTCTTGCATTTAACACAGAAACATGTTGGCTGGCAGTCTGGCTGGAAGTTGAGAGAAAAGCAACAGGAGCTGAGGGGAGGTCAGACTTTTTAAAAAACCCTAGCTTGAGCACAGATACTCTCAACTTATTTGTGATCTGATGAGGTAATCAACAGCAAGATAATGCCTCAAACTAAATCCAGGCAGATTTCTCACTTTTCATGGGCAGGCAAACAGGGCTAAAAGGTCCACAAAATCCGTTGAACTTATATTTTTCTCTGGGTTTTCTCCTCGCAATCTAGAATCCCCCATAATTTAAAAAAAATCAGGGGAAGCTCCCGTAAGCAGGGGAGCGCAAAGCTCCAAACTTGTGTTTAACGGGTGGTGCTTATTCATCCAATTATCTACTGTCCTCCTAATTAGGGATGTTGTCAGGAAAACCTGTGTGTGTGTGTGTGTGTGTGTGTGTGTGTATTAGTCACTCCATTTTTCATTTTTTATTTTTTTTATTGTGCAAGTCTAAGAAACAGGAATACAATACAAAAATAAACAAACAAACAACTGCGACCAGACTAGGTTGTTCATATTTCAGTAGCGGTTCAACTGTAGAAAGATCTCCTAACAGACATACAGGTGGGGAGACTGCTGCGACTCTGTGTTTGTGAGATGTTTGTCCTCAATGTTATGTTGTAGCATGAGGGTAATCTATGCTGTTTAATGTGCAGTGTGTGCAGGTGTCATTCTCAGGAGGCTCTGTCAATAACTATCCCTTTAATCGTCAGAAATCAAGTAGCAAACTGCTCCACTGAGAAAACTGCTGTTTGAATCCAACCTCTCAAAAGTTGAAGCTGAAGTTTTTTCTAATATACTTGGCTGTATTATCCCTCCAGAGAGAAGTGGAACTGTATATTCTGTGTGTCTGGCAGTTAATGGCTGCCATCAGTGATGGAGCACAAAGTGAGAACAAATAAAATAAAAGAGGTAAACTGAGTCAGCGGTCATCACAATGCAAACAACCTCCATGAGCGCTGTAATTTCTGTTTGAAGACCTTGTTCTCTCGCTGGTTATTTCATCAGCCTGACAATATTTACCACAATATATGCATTGCATTTACGTCAGAAAAAGATTAATGTCAGGCTAAAAATGTGATAAAGTGTTCTGCATGAATAATGCAGTTGGTGGATTTAATTTAGATGACCTGCCTCGGCCTGTGGTCCTAGTGAGGAATAGTATCCAGCAGTAGCCGAGATGACAGCTGCTATCAACACACATCATAACGAAGACCAATCCGCGTCTTTATTAAAAAAATAAAAGCTCTTAAACATTAATGTATGGAATGTGAAAAAAGCGTTGGAAGCCTGATGTTCTTTATGTATGCTCGTGCTGCAGAGGCGCCCTCATCCCGTATGCCTCAGATGAGGTTTGATAGGCCTGTGATGGTGGCTGTAAAGCCACTCGCAGGCCTTTGATTGGCTTCATTTACATAGAACCTTGGCAGGCCGGCAGGGAAGTGGGGAACAGAGTAGCGAGGGGCGTTCAGGAGCCCCTACATTTGCATTTTATACGCCCCATGCATCACCATCACATTCTCATCACGAAGAAAATCCCGGCAGTTAAATTATACATCGGCCTTGTTAGTATGAGACCTGTTGATGTGTGAATAGTCAGTGCTCAGATGTTGAGAGGCTGTAGATAACACACAGAGGAGCTGCATGTATGTTCAAGCCCTATAGAAACAGAGCTGGATGTGTGGGGAATAAATCATTCAGCACTCTTCTCATTAACATGGAGAAAATACTTGATTGTTTAAAGAGTAATTGTGTTAATGTGAACCAAGTGTTTGCATTGATATCACACAGTCAGGAACAGTCCTCCACAGAAGAAAAGAGCAGTTATATCACTAATCAGCAACTATTCTAATACTAAATTAATTATGATGTCAGTTAGATTTGGTTAGGTCAGCGCTATGGAACATTTCCTACCTTCAGCTGTTCATTATTGGTCATCTTATCGGCAGTGTTGGGCAGTAAGGTATAAAAAGTAATAATATTGCTTTCCTCAACCTGTAGTATAACTAATCACTAATACATTTCAGTAAAAATATTACAGTTACCCCAAAAAACCAATTAGTTACAAGCTTACTTTTGTTGTTTCCCCAATCACATCCTTGGATTCATTTTTGTAATCATGGAGGAAACTAGCTTGGAAGATTGTAAATTGGTTTAAACAGGAGTACTACTGTAAAACCTAATGAAAAGCAGGGTCCCAATTAAAAGCAAGAGTACTGTAAAACCTAATTAAAAGCAGCATCCCAAATAAAAGCAAGAGTACCATGAGCACCAAAGTATCAAATGATCAAATAAATAATAAAAAAATAAATAATTGAGATGTCCTATAGCCCGGTTTAAATAAACGGTTTAACAGTATTTCATACCTTGGCTGAAAAAGAGTTTTTTGCCAAAGGAATTAAAGGCCAGGTTGAGTTCAGCTCAAGTGTGGACCTATTGTGGCGTCAGCCATTGGTTATAGGGAGTACTGTTTTGAAGCCTTGAGCTTTCGTATTGGCTTCAGTTCACAGACCCGGAAGCTCTGTCCATTATATATACTGTCAATGGTTCAGTTAATGAAGCAAATATGCCACATTCTCTGGTTCTTGTTTTTTTTTCTTTGTTTTGTATAATTGCAAGTCAAACATATTTGGGTTTTTTATTGTTAGGTGAACCCAACAAGACTATGGAAACTTGTTATTGGGCACCTTTTGCTGTTTTGTGATGTTTGTGAGTCTAACGCTTTCCTGCGTCGTTCCTCTGGTTCTCCCGCAGACTGTTACGTAGTTTGCTGCCTCCATAGCAATGAAGTTTGTTTTGGTCTGAAAACAAGAAAGAAGAAAGAGACAGCAGAGTGGGCTCTGAAATCTAGAGTGAATATAAACATCTGTTCAGGCAACCACTGAGTCTTTGATCCTGACCAATCTCACAGATCTATTTTAGGCCCCGAACTGGGCTGAAAGCCGCGATAGACAACTTCACACAGCGAACTGGCTACACATTGTTCCGAACAACAGAGAGCCGAGAGAATATCTGAGGCTTTGAAGGGCTTAATTATGAGAAATCAAATAATATGACATGTCTAAATTACCGGCCTTGTTCCCTCTGTGGGATGGAGGTGGAGGTCAAATTATGTCCTCACAGGTACTGTAAACACAAATGTGTGTGTGTTGCGGTGCTTTGCTCCATTTTTGTTTCCTGCCCATTAGTTACCGGACTGTAAAAGGTTAGAGCAGGTGTGTGTGTTTTATGGATATTCAATAGAGGAAGAAACTGGTCATCCACACACACACACACAGAGCAGAGCAGGAAGTGTGTGTTCTGAAGCTAAATGTCACACCTGTCATTGGCGGTGTGGATGAAAAGGCTCAATTATCCGTCCTCACAAACACACACCGTCATCTCTCTCTGTTTCGTTTCTCCTTCTCTTTCTGTCTGTTTTATTTTTCCTCTCTCTCTCTCTTTCTGCATCTCTTTCCATCTTTCTCTTTTTGCATCTACTATCCTCCATTCTCGCTCTTAGTGTCTTCAGGGTGTGTGTAGGTAATTAAAATGTCCTTTCCAACAGTGTGGTGATAAATGAACTGGGCTGTCAGGGAAACGCCTCCCACTGCATCACAGATTTCTCTCTTTTACATTTGATTCAGCCATCACGGTTCAGGGAATCTGCTTCATTAGTGTTCACGCTAGCTCTATATGCTCAAACGGATGCGTAACAGTTAACGCAATAGTACAGAACACACATCAAGGCGTTTCCACACTCCAGAGAGTGGCAGAAAGAAGTTGGATTTAAGCAACCGAGTCCGATGTGCCGCTTTCAATTAAATTGCAATTGGATTTGCTCTTTAAATTAGGAGGGATTTCCTCAAGTCCACTGTTTCCTCTGCGGAAAGAAAAACATCCAAACTGCACAAGAACAAGTTGGAACTTGTTTTTCAGTAGACTTTTATCAGATTGTCTCCAGTTGATGGTACATACTTGCTGAGGCTTAATTTCTTTGAATATAATCAACTGTTAAAAGATTGTATGGCTTCTCTTTTCTGCTGAGTTTATAAACCAACAAGGATGAAAAACGATTCTTTTGACTGCAAAGAGAAAGATTTGTGTCAGTGACATCAACACGGTTTTGTGCAGTTCGAAAGTCTCCAGTCTGTGTTTGACCTTCAGGTTTATGACTCATATTTTATTGCAAAAACAAATAACTTTGATAATATTCACATTTCTGAGCCAAACCACGATGTTTACTCCTATAACGCTGATGGGCTCATGATGGACGGTTTAATTTAAAAAAACAGAAAGAACAGAAAGATCAACCAGAGATATCGTCTTTCCAAGATTCCACACATTCTTCTCAAAACCTGGTCCCTACATTACCCACAATGCAATGTAAACCCACATCCCCAAATGTAGCATTGATCTTAGCCTGCAGCAGAGATGAGGAGCAGCTACAGAGGTCAGATAATTACTTCTCTCTCACTGCACACCAACAGATTTTTATTTATTTTTTTCAGTTTCAAACTTGTAGTATTCAAGTGGCATCACTCAAGGACATTCATATCAGACTTCCCACAATGCCCTCTGGAGACACTAAAGGCTTTTCTGTAAATATATTTTATTGATTTTGAATGTTTTTATCCCACAAGAGTAAAATATTTAAAGCACATTTATTTGGCTTCAGTTCACTTACTAATCTCCCCAAATACAAGTAGACACTGTTCGTCAAGTGTGCTGATAAATTGAATAATAATAATAATAATAATAATAATAATAATAATAATAATAATAATAATAATAA
>JAGRRF010004921.1:1184926-1208403 GCA_019097615.1 Morone chrysops | reverse complement strand
GTTTTACATGTGTTCAGGGCAAAAAACCTCCAACAGCAAATTGAAAAAGACCTCAATAAACACAAACACAAACCGTTTTCTCTCCCTCTCTCTCTCTCTCTCACACACACACACACACACTCATTGTCTTGTTCATTCACCCACTTAAAGGAACACTGCAGGTTTTTTTGTGACCTGCTGTGTCCTCTTGATGCAGTTTTCTCCTGTTTGAGCTGCAGGGCAGAAACATAAATCTCAAAACATAAATCTCAACATATCGAGTTCATTGCTGCGTTATGACGAGTGAGTCACCGACACCAACACATACAATGAAACACAACCGGACCCTAAACAAATGTTGGTCCACAGCAAGACAATGATGAGAGCAGGTCTAGACCGTACTCTTTATTAAAGTATTTACAGAGACCCAACAGTTTCCACCATGAGCAAGACCTTGGTGACAGCGGCAAGGAAAAAAGTCCTTGATTTAACGTTATAACCTTTAAGAATGTGGTGAAATGAAACCCTGTTTTTGGTATTTATTGACACTATATTTCAGTAATATCCAGTTATAGAAGTTACCTCTCCAAATGTTACTTTTTTGTGAGTGTCACAGTTCTACCTATGTACAAGGTATTCACAGGAAACAATGCATGCACGTAATATAACATTTTGTTCATAATTTGATCTCCGTATTATATTTTTATGTGCAATTTGAAGTATCTCGTTAGAAAGGTTTAATGGAAACAGCAAGTTTTTACGCTCACTTGAGTCAATAATCTTAATGGGAGATGAAAAAAGGCAAGCAGACTGGACTCGCACTGTCCTCCGTTTATAGTGCTTTTGTACTCTGGACTCAAGACTTTTTCTATTTTTTTCTATTGTCTCGGACTTCTAGCTGGTCTCAACCAGAGTCCAGCAATCATCTCTGTGACACATTGTGTGGAAGACAGAAGATTGAGATTTTGAATGTGGTATGATATGATATGGTTGTAAGATTGTTTAGTTTGACTCATTCTATTCTGCCACTGATTGCATCTGTTATCACTAACAGATGAACACCTTGTCTCCGGTTTTAAAATCATTGGCAATGATAGTGCAGCCCATGGAGATTTTAAAGTTTTAATGACTGTTGTAATTGTTTTAATTATTTCTGTCACTTGATTGTTGGTTGTCAAACTTTGTGTGTCGTGTCGTGCTGTAGTAATTTATGTTGATCTCAATAAGGAACCCCGATTCAGTTGTTGTATGACTGGTATGTTGATCCAGTCTAATACGGTACAGTTTGTTGATGTGCGTGTGGATCTATGCACCATTTACTTCAAATTACCACCTACTGAATCTTCCAGAACATAATGAATTGAGCTACAATTGTTTTCTGGTGTCCAAATGCTTTTCCTGAATGAATAAATTCAGTAAACAAAGCTGAATATATACTATATACATATATTATATACTATAATACTCATTTTTATAGGAATATAATTATTTTAATTTTTTTCTCGTTTTTCATTATTTTTTTCAGTAAGGTGAAAGTAAAATTGTTTTAACCTGAGGATCCTCACTAATCCTTCATTATTGTGGTTATACTGTAGCTTTTATCCCATTATTTTCTTCCCTCCGAGATATTCGGCTTTGCTTCTTGAAGAACAGCTTCTTCTTAATTGACTTGCCTTCCAAAACAAAGGTTAAACAACTGAAAGGTTAAACAAAGAAGAAAGAACAACACTTTCAGCATTAGCTTGACATTTACAGTTACAATAACATGGTAAGGTGAGAGTGTTTGAGGTGATTCGGCACAGTTCAGTATGTTTCCAAGAAACACAGAGATAAATCTGTCCCAAACGTGACTTGGATGTAAACGGCAACCCATCTGTTGGGCTTGTAAATTCTTTGGATTAGAGCCGTTAAAGACAAGGTTGCCATTCCCACACGGCTTCATTGTACTTTTCCAGCATGTTTCTTAATCATTGTTAATCACTCGGATTTGTCTCCCATCAAGTTAGTCCTTGTGGGCCACGGGAAGGACGGCATCGCTAATGGAGCGAGGGAGAGGGAGGAGGAGAAGAAAGGACAAGAGGGGGAGAGAAACAAAAGAACAAAAGCCTCTCAGCCTCTACAGGAAACAAACAATAAAACCCAGAGACACAAGAAAACAAGGAGGAAAATGAAAAACATGACAATTGTGTGTTCGACCGTTCAGCAGAGCGGGAAAAGAGAAAATGAGACAAGAAAAGACGAGAGACAGATAAGAGTTTGATCTGAACCTCGATAAAAGGAGTCTGACACACAAAGACAGGCACACTTAAAATAACGTTGTGTATTCATAGTGTGGATGACAACAGCGGCACTGTGAGTTGAAAACTCTCATCCAGGTTTGACGTCTGATGTTAAAAGGTCTTGTTGCTATCAGCATGATGATTGATGACATTTATTAATCTATTTATGTCAAGTGTGAACCACTTGACCATTTAATCCTGTGAAAATACTTTCCATGATTTAATTAGGTTCATTCAGGAGTTTTTTGGAGTGTTCCGTACCTTCATCAGTAACACACAAACAGATCACTACATGCATAACCTCCCCTTCTCGTTTAAGATGTTTGTTGTATTAATCTGAAGTTTATAATGAGAATGTTATTTTCTGGTTTTATGATTGTCAAGAAAACAATGTTAAAGTACTGTTCTGTACTTGTGGAGTTGAGACCTGACATTCCTTATCGCTTACATCTCAGAGGAACTGAAAAGAGAAGACTGTTGTCAAAGATGTTCTTGTGATCTGTATTCCCTTCTCTCTATTCTTTCAGGGGTTCTCCTGCTTTTTTACAGACCTCTGTAGGAACATTTCCTGCCATTACCTCCTACCTGCATACTGTGAATAAAAATATAACACCATATCTGGGGGTTCTACCCTTTAATCCTTTGAGAGAAAGATATTACAAACGCACTAATTTCTACAATTCTGAAAGCATAAAAATGTTACAAACACAGAGTTGGAGGAACAGCAGGGAGTTGAGGGCTTAATACAATCAAATGAATGAATCAGCAAGAGTGTAATACAAGTCTGTAAAGGTATGCATTTAAAACTTACTGTATGATTCTTCAGCTAGAGTATAAATATGAAAACCATCAGTTTGGAGTGAGGATGTCTTCATTTGACAGCAGAAATATGGCTGTTGTATCTCTGTTGTTACTGTTTCACCATTTGTAGTTTCCGGAGCTGTTTCCTTATACACATCTATTACTTTCTCTGCTGTCAACAAACCAGTTCTGCCCACAGGCGTGAGTAAAGTTTCACCGCCAGGGAGGAGAAAACAGGACGAGAGGGCAGAGAGTGAAATGTTGCAAAAGAAAAGCGAGTTGTCATCCTCCATGCCGGATCATAATTGATCTCACCCACGGTACCTCTCTGCTATAATTGGAGCACTTAGTGTAAATGCTATGGCCGCTATCTAATTGCCTGGAAGTAGGCGGAGGTGGAGAATACTTGACAAGCATTAGCACTGATTGGAGATCAGTGATGGAGATGTTGCCTTTGGCTGGTCGGGTCACCGCTTGCTTACAAACTCAGATTACGGAGCAGATGGTGACCTCAGTCACGCTTTATGTGTTATTTGACATTTTCTACCCCGATATTCCACACCATCTTTCCATTTCTTTCGGGGGGGGGGCGATGTGTTTAGGGGGGGCTAGAAGGTCAACTGTATACACCACATAGGAGTGGTGTACATTATCTGGAAACTGGGAATATGAAGGTTAATCTGAGGTGCAGTTTAGCACTGTGTGTCAGGTTTTTTGAGTCATAAATGTGTAACAAACACTGTGTTTGGCTAAACGCCTGCCAGATATAGAACGTTTAGAGCAGTGGTCTCAAAGTCAAACTGTCCTGTGGCCACGCTCCAAAAATATTTCAATTAAAAAAATTTATGCAAACTGCAGTTTCTACACATTTTTATGTCATCAAAAGCTCCAAGACCTGCTCTCTTCTTATTAACTGCACCTTTGACCTTTGCCATTATTTTGCACCAAACCAAACAATTTTCTAAAATATAATTGTATTCTTTATTATGTTAAATATATTAGGTCTGTTTCCATTATTGTATAATCACTCTAAGGCTGCAGGTCACCTTTTGCATCACCATGTTTCTACAGAGAAACTACGAGTTTCTACGAGAACAGACAAACCAAACACTGACTCTACATTGGGCCTTTTGTGTTTCATGGCCACTGAAGTTTCTCCTGCACATCTCACAGCCCGTTCTCATTCCCAAGCTTTGGCGACCTCTAGTGGTGGTCCTGACTTCTGGAGATTTCTGTAAGAAATGTAGACACAGGTAGCGTGAAGGTTATCTGATAAGAGATTAAGAATAACTCTTCAAATCAAACCCTACAGTGTTGTGTTCATCAGGTGGATACCAGCAGGAATCTTTCTCTGTGCAACATTTAAATCTCTGTCTATAATCTACAGAATTATCACCGCTGCGTTTTGTTCTAAAAGAAACAACCTCACTGCCAAAAAACTGCTGAGGGGACGACCTGGATGCCCCGTGTTCACGGCTGGCGCCCGTTGTAAGGGCATTGGGGTGACAATCTAGCCCTTGGCAGCAGCACGAGATGGATGGGAGATGGATAGGAGATGGGCTGACGCGTCGTTTGTCACAAAGGGAGAGGTGGCGGCGGGCACGTAGGGCTGCTGTCATTTGTTTGGCTGGCGGACAGCGCGGCTGATAAAGCAGCAGTCTGACAGGGCTAATCTGATATCGGCCCGGAGAGCTGCTGAAACACAACACGACACCCAGTGCGAGTGACGTACTGGGAGGATATCAAATCATCTTTCAGTGCGTGAACTGTAAACACGCACCTGTGCAGCGGCGAGGTCTGAGTCTGAAAACCAGCAGAGACACCAGAGGAACTGTGGGAACTGGGCCAGGGATGACAGGGCAGCGTGGGAGAGGGAAGATTTGTCCAATCAGGACACAAAGACACAGACTGATGACTGTGTCAGAAGCCCACTTCAATCTGGATTTATGTGTCTAGGTGGGGTGTGGTGACTTTAACATTACAAGGAAAAGCATTTTTATCAAACTCCCTGGTCTTTAAATTTCATCCGGAGCGTATATTCTGCAGGAGGAGCTGTAGAACTCTCCTTCGACCCTTTCATTATTTGGGTACTGAAAATATAAAATTATTTAGTTTTTCATTTTAATGACTTTTAACAATGTTTGAAATGCAGATTGTTTTGCTTCCAAAATGTAAAGATTCATGTTTTTCTGAAGAAAAAATATTTTTATGTATGTGTATATGTATTTCAAAAATACATTAAAACAAAATTAAAAAATTTAAGACAGTTGCCTTTTAAATTATGAGTTCTCACAGCGTCTAAAGTCATCGGATTGTTTTTTTATGTCGAGGATGGTGTAGAAATCACAACTTTGCCTCTTAAAACTTTTGAGTTTGACTATAAAGGCTGCCTTGCCTTTCCTATAAACTTCTTTTTCTAACCTTAAACAGGAAGTTCTGAAGCCGCTTCCCCAGAGACTGCTCCAACTCTTTGTGGAAGATCTGTGTTCAGCTAAGAGTTAGAAATCACCTGCCATCTCTCTCAAACCCACCCGCCACTACTTTTAGTGTCACCGTTTGCTGCAGGTCTGATTTAGAACGTCCTGAGAGTTGTAATTAAATGGAATGGTGTCGCATTGGCTTTTGGGGCCATTTCTCCCAAACTCACATGCACACAAACACAATGCTGACGTAGACGTGCACACGGGGGATGCAGAGACAAACACCTGTGATAATCTGTTTGTGTTGGTCAGCTCCCAGCGGCGTCAGGAGCTCTTAAAACAACTGAGAGTCGACTGCATCCCGTAGTTGAGTCTGACTTCCTAGAAAGAATAATAAAAAATGTATCATGTCAGGTGGGGGAGGGGGGCAATGTGACACATGTTTGTGTGCATAAAAACACTAAAATGCAGGAAAATTTTACACAAAGAAAAGACCTGATTGCAATGTAATATAACAAAAAAAAATGAAGTTGAGAAAATTACTGCATAACACATTATACTTTACCTGGAACACAATTAGTTATACACTGTTCCTTTATTGCATTCTGCATATAGTGTATATATTTACATTACAGTTTTTTAATTCTCTACTATATCTTTATTATACTTTTATTTTATTATTCTTTTTCCTGTGCTGTTGTATCAAACTTTCTCTCATGGCGGATCAATAAAGGAACATCTCATCTTATTATCTTATCTTATAAAGTAAAGCAACGCATTATAAAGTAATATGTAAACCTAACACAGAGTAAAATAATCTTAAAATCACTGGCAGCCAGTGTGGTGAGGCCAACATTGGGGTGCTGTGAGGGTTGGATCAGGGTTGGATATATGTCGTTCCAATAACCCATAATGCTGCTGATTCCTGCTTCCACTTTTTCTTCTAGTAATTCGATTTCCAACCGCCCGTTATCCCCCCGCTGCACCAGAAAATAATAATCTATGGCGAAATATAAAGAAATCTACACGGCAGCGTGTAAAGAATCCATTCATGAAAATAACATTAGCTCGGTTAAGAAGCAGCTCTGAATGCTGAAGCCTGTTTTGGATAGAGTTACACAGGACGCGCTCTTCGTTTAATTATGCAATCCATCCAGAGAATATTCACACCAGTCGGTGGAAACACGCTGCGATTCACATTTTTGGGGGATTTCACTCAGAAGTTGGATAGAAACCTACTGAGAGAGAGAGATTGTTTCAGACTGCACGCTTCACAGCCCAAACACACACACGCACAGTTTCTATATAACAAGACCCTCTGGAAAAATGTTCCCATCTCTTACTCTCTCTCTCATTGTTTTCCTCTCTGTTTTCTTCATATTTTTCTAGGCAGAGAGCTGCAGACATCCATCTCTGTCTCCATCTCCCGCTCTCTCTCTCTCTTTCCCAGCGTTGCACTGTTTTAAGCCTCGCCCGCCCGCTCCATGGCTCACACTGTTATTCTCACTCGCTCGCCCACTCCGCCTCTCTCCCTCCCTCTCTCACACATTTCCCTCCACACTCTCTTTGCTTTGTCATAATCCATCTATCTTTTTAGTCAGGAGCGTACACACACGTACGCCGCTGTTTTTTCTACGTCTGAAAGCGGAGGACATCTGAGTGATGGTGTCCATCACGACACACACCATCACATGACTTGTTGTTAAATTAAAGAAACTAGAATGAATCTGATCCAATTTAAATATTTGATTCTATGATACCACAACAAGGAAAAGGTTTAATGATAAGCAATGGAGTATAATATTCATAGGTATGTTTTCATTAGAGTATAATCACCTGAAAATAAGATCATTGTTTTTTACCCTAGAATGAGCTGTTTTTATTAAGTATACTAAAAAAATCAAGTATATTACAAACTTATTTTAAATATTTGAACACAATTTATCTGACTAAAGCAATTTGTTATTAGAGGTCTATTGTTAATGTTATTGTTATGTTATGTTAACTTACGTCTCTTATTAAGCTGAGTGGTCACAGTGCAGGATGAAGACATCAGTGTTATCAGGGAAGTTGGTTGACTTTTTGATCACATTGTCCACTGGTGGAGAACGAATTCTGGCTTCTGTGTCCAAGCCGCCGCGACAGTGCAGCTCATTAAGGGATTCTGGCCTCCTGTTTGCGGCATGGCGGTGCTTCCCTCCATCCCTCCACAAAGAGGTGTGTATGTTTTGTCGGCCTTGGCGGGACCCGGCACCGAGAGGTCAGCTAATGAGGATCCTGACAACAAATAACAACGGATCTCTGTTACTCTCCCTCCGGCAACATCCTCAAGCCACCGAGGATCCAGCTGACACCGATGACACAGATGCTCAAGATGCACTCTGGTTCTGTGCTTTTCATTAAAACTTGATGTTTTAACACTTGCTGCTGTATGAACGACGACATGCTAACCTCATAGCACTCAGTGTTCCTGTTCCACACTGGGAGGAAGAAGGCAGCGCTGTGGAAATGTTTCTTTATATTCAGCATTGATGCAGCTGCAGCTCCTGCCAAACAACACTTATTTTTCATTAGGCTTCTTCTATTGCTGGTGAAGTTGCAGCTTTATGGCAACCAAAGTGATTACATGTTTATGGCAGACAGGGGCTGTTAATGGAGACTTTCATGTCAACTGTACTTTAAAAACCATTTTAACATAAAAACATTTATACCAAGAAAGTAAAAGAATAGATTAAATATTGAGATGACAAAGAACTACTTACAGTTAAATCAATAAAAAAAAATACTTAACATCATTTACTTCATCAAAATGTTATCACACTAGGAGCCAGATAGTGACTGAATTGGACCAAAAACGTTAGTAGTGGTACAGGTAGTGGATTTTTATTTTTTTTTTCTGATCTGCCCCTGACTGGATTTGATGATGATTTGTTGCCTGAATTATAAGATAATTAATCAAAATAATGACATATTAAGTTCAAATTAGTTTTTTCTATTGGCAGAAATGGGCTTCTGTATTTTGTCTTTGTATGGCGCAGTAAACTGCTCTGTATTATAAACACATGATGCAGTGATGACGTTGTGGCGTTATGATGCAGAGTTGTGAGATCTGCTGCGTCACCAGCACACTGTTTGAGTCTCGAAATAGCTCCTGTCTCCCCCAGCCGCTGAGAAACTTAGTGGTCTCAGTCAACATCATAAATACAACCTCAATCTTTCATCTGAAGACCATCTGTTCATCTGTCGGACACTTTTCTCTCCTGCAGTAGAGCAAAAAAACACAATCTCTCCATAGGTATAGTAGAGGGATTGTAGACAGACTTTTTTTTTCAGTATGTTTGTGTTGTTGTTTGGGCCATTTTTCCCATTTATGTTGTCTGTCATGCTGTTGATAGAAGAATTAAATCTCAGTGTTGTAGTTTCTCTGGATGGCAGCGCCTGGTAATTATTACGAAATGTAATAATGTGAATGCAATTTGTCACGATTGAGTTGGGGAGAGGAAGAGAAAGCAGCGGGACGGTGGGGGGTGAGAGAAATAAAAGAATAAGTGCGAGGGAGGAGATGATTGGTCACACTGTGAGAGAGATGAGTCAGTCAGGTTGCTGCTGTTGTTTTCTGCTGCTGTCATCAGGTTTCCTCTAGTGTGCTCACACTGCATCCCATCAGGCTCTGCTGTATGTCCCACTGGCCACAATATAAACCTGACCTGCGTGAATGAAGCGCTTCATTTATGCACCCCACTGGAGTCGCAAGGAGGTGATCGGGGTCAATGGAGGACACTTAAAGTGCAGGACTTTGACTCCATAATCCGGCGACTGCACGCTGAGTCCCATCTGTAGTTAGGGTTAGGCAACCAAAGCACTTTGGGTAAAGTTGGTGAATGATTGTGGGTTTAGTTAAATATTCATAAACGTCTTGACTTTTTTGCATCGGGCTGGGTATTGTTCAAAAATGTTTTGATACCGGCGCCGATCCAGTGGATTTTTACAAGCACTGACCAGGTAAAGCAAGAAAGAACAGAAGTAAATATATCATGTCACATCAAGGTGAGTGGATTAGCGGTTTGTTGGCTGAGTAGTTAATAATAAGAAAAAAATCTATTGGAAAAGTGGCCACTGTTGTTATTTAGTTCATGGAATATATCTTGTTTTTGATTTTTACCGTAGTATTGAATTGGATATTGAGATTAATGAAATTTCACTGGTATTGGCATTGACTACACAATTTCTGGTACTGTGGCATTCTGAGAACAAACAAGAGTTTTTGGGACGAGAGCAAAAGTCAAAAGATGTCAAATTTAGCTACATTTGGTTAACTAAATTTCAACAAAAATAAAAAAACCTTCACAGCTATTTTTTTGTTTGTCTGCTTGACTTAGTGAGTTAAATATATATCTATGTATAAGTGTGCTGGTTGTGCGGTTTTGATAACCAGCTGCATCCACTAGTCTGAAAAGTCTCTTCAGCTACTGTCCTTGAGCTCTGATTGGTTCACTTTTGCAAACGGACCAAGTAGATAAACAATATGTGACCTAGCACCAATTTATTTGATTCAACATTAAGAGCTCAGGCTCTTCATTTTTTGCATGATATGCCCGTAAGATCAAAGAACAGTTGGTAGATTGATGCATTAGCTCGACTTCCTGCTTTTGGCCTCCAGTCCAGTTCCTTATTTTTAAGCCCAAACAAGCCTCTCAGTGCTGTATAGCTCTGAAGTGCTCACTCTTTTATATCAACTCTCATTCAGCTCTGTCTTAAAGTCTTCTGCACTCAGCCATCATCAGCTTCGAGATCCAAAATCATCCTCTTACCTCGGTTTATTGTTGATCTATGTCTGGCAGTTATTGATCAGAGCTCAACCCCATTTTGTAGATGTCTTTTGAAAGCCGCAGTGCTCAAAGATACTTAGTTTTTTTGTCAATTTCTCTGAAATATGATCCTCCATCTCTGTGTCGGAAAGGAGATTGGCTTTTCTTTGTGGAGAACTGATTTTTTTTGCCCTCTTGTGATACTTGATTATCCAAGAAGACAAATTATTGTGCTAAAGATCTAATAACGAGTATTGAGGATCCCACATCCTAATGGTACTCTAAAAGTCCTTATCCTTCAAGTATTTTATATCCATTCTCTATGAATGTTTCCCCATTTACATGTCCCTTGCTTAAGATGGAAAATAGTTAAAATAGAAGTTGTTCAGAAACTTTCTAGGTCTGAAATGGATAGTTTTGTTGATTGAACCACTCTGTTGGCTCTCCAGACTCCCTCTCCCCAAGCTCTCTTCATCTTTGAACGAAAAACAGTTCCCCACCTGTTGGCATTTCAGCTTCACTGCTCTCTCAGACACCTCCACCCACAGTCTCCTCG
Source organism: Morone chrysops (assembly GCA_019097615.1). Taxonomy (NCBI): domain Eukaryota; kingdom Metazoa; phylum Chordata; class Actinopteri; family Moronidae; genus Morone; species Morone chrysops. Next base: position 1,197,560 of record JAGRRF010004921.1, on the reverse strand, counting down.
TCACGGTCCATCTATTAATGTAACTCTGAAAGGGACAGAGGACGGAGGACGACGACACTACAAGTGAGAGACTGAGCTTGCAGCGTCTTAGAACCAAGAAACAGGTATTCAGCAGAGTGATACATTAACTCGTCACAATATATTCATTCTCTAATTACCGCTTCCATTGTTTCTATTGTATTCTGTAGCCAGAGTGATAATTACACTGAATTGTCATTTCTTTTCCTTGAACAGTAAAAACTGACAAAGGTTTTGAATCGCCTGCCACAAAGTGTCAATGCAGTACAGTCAGATGGCTGAGAGTACTGCATCCTTCAGAATGGTCTTTCATGGTTTTATTTTGAAGAAAGCTTTCTTTACAGACAGATGCAATTTTCTAAGAAGGGTTTGTTTTGTACATGGAGAACAAAACTCTGCACAATGGTTCAATCAGACTAATGATTGAAAGGGCAGAAAGAGACAAAGATCCCTCTGAGCAATAGTTAAATAAGAATATAAGAAATCAGCAGTGGTTGGTGAAAGAAACTGCAGGGTTAGCATTAAAATCTGCAGATTTAAATAGAAACAGGCTCCATTTTCTGCCCTCCATCCAAACTGCGACATGATCTCAAAAATACAATAATGTGGCCCGCAAGATTTTATTTTCTAGTTGTTACATATCAATTTGAACTCCCTTCAAATACAATAAATATAAAAATACATTTCTGCTTTAAAATAAGCTTCTTGTAGTATTAAACATAGAATTACACTTTTATGGAGGTCATGGAACACTGTAGGATCGTTGACTAAATGGAAGTTTGAATCATGGTATTATTCTTCTTTTGGGGCCAAAACTATTTCAAATGTAAATAACACATTTTATCTCTGGTAATAACTGTTATTGAAGGAAAGAAGCAGAAAACATCAATATAACATCAATATAACAGGTGATTCCAAGAACGGTAGTGTGTCTGTCTGGTCGTAGGCATTTCCAGTCAACACAAGGTATGCTAGCAGTTGCTCGAAGCAGTTAACTTTTAACTAATCAGTTTATGATGACAGAAATCTGAGCGACAGACAGTGCGTGAAATGGGCCGATATTCACCAATACTACCTAATTGTCTAAAAATACATTAATTTGATGCTTTGATGCCCCAGTTTGGGTGAACCAATCCTTTAATTTACTTCACCCATATGTTTATTTATATTGTTTGTTCATTTATGTGTAAAGGCAAACAAAAAACCTCCCAGCTGCCTGCTCTTACCTGTAGATTACATAAGATTAAACCTAGAGTAAGCTGCGATCCTACATCCCCCAGGAGCACTTGTAGGACAAAAAGCTCACATGATAAACTTATTTCCAGGTGTTGTGAGAAAGGCGGTGCGGCTCCTGGTAAACTGATGCTAACATGTTTCCTCATTCACTTCACATCCTCTCCTCAGCCCAGCCAGACTGTTAGGGGCCGTGTTCAGCTCTCAGCATATGATAGCGTCGACAAACAATGCCCTGCAGGCGTGACAGCTGCTCTCCGACAGGTAGCTGTTGTGACTGTGTGTGTCTCTTTGTTCACGGAGCCGTGCAGGGATCGACAGGCCGACTTTTAACCCATCAGCTCTGTCTCTGTTTGTACTGCGCCAGGTCTGAAACCGGCGCAGTAAACATGACTCTCAAGGAGTTAAAGGTTCTGTTTGTTGCTTTTTTTAAAATTAATGAAACATTGGGTGTGGAACTGCTAGCAGCCTATAGTTGCCCACATAGTAAATTAAGTGCAATATACATGTCTGGTTGGTTCTGTTTTCACTTGCTATCCCCCAGCTTATTCCAGTTGCTTCAGTTTTGCTGTGCTTTTATTCACCGTGAAGCTACTGTCAATAAAGTCCAACTTCCTTTGGGTAATTCATATTAAAAGCCAACCAGGAAAGGGAGAGTTGTATGCCCTTTAAGATTTTGGAAGAGAACTTTGGTTTTCAACCTGCACCTAATTTTCCTGTGTATGTGCGCCAAAATGAGTAATGTGATTGATGGGTTCAGGGTTAGGGTTAGTGTCTGACAACTCAACCCAACAGAAACCTTTTCCGTTCCTTTTGCTTGATCCGCTGTGTGTCTAACCAAGTCTCATTCGAGAAAAAGTCTCATTTTGAAATCTTGGGACATTTTGCAGGAAGACAACACTGTCTTGAAAAAAACACGTTTCTTGCACAACCGGGCAGTCAAATATGATTAATCGATTCAAACAGACGTCGCGCTCTGGATGAGTAAACTCAGGCTTAATTTTAAAGAGGTGATAACTGAGTTTACTTGGGTTTCCCCCCATTACATCCCTGCTCCGTATGCTAGTGTCCTTCGTCTTGCAAGTTGCACTGAAAAGTTGAAAATATTTCAACTTTCATGCTAGAAAACAGTAGTCTTGCCATACCGCAGGAAAACAAGGGTTTTCAACACATTTCTAGGGATGTGTCTCTGTGTGATTGGTCCAGAAAACATATCATTTCTCTTTACGGTCATGTTGTTAATACCAAAAACAAGCACTTTCAACGGATGTTTTTTGGCGGAGTTGCCCTTAAGGATTACGTTATGGCCTGTTTTGCTGCTGCAGGCTTCAACACTCTCACTCAATACTGGACCAAATCTAAAAATCGTTATCCCATTACTTACTCTGATGCAAAAACATGGCAAAAATATGGTCCAGGTTATAAAATACCAAAGTTAACCTTTAGAGGGCAAAACATCTGTGCAGAAAGAGCTAAGATTCATTGGTAGTGTAACACCAGTCAAATAATTGACAAAGTGGAACCAACTGGAATTAATAAATAACTTTGTGTTTGTGAAGAAGTTTTTTGAGTTTTCCATTAATAGCTTATTAAAGGTTATAATAGTTCACTAAAACTAAAAACTAAAACAAGTGAAAAAATATTTTAGTTAACTGAGGAAAAAACGTAAGTAACAAAAATAAAATAACAATATACAGGATATGTCTTTAGTTTTAGTCTTTTCGGTCAACACAACATGTGGAGGCAGTATGAATGTGTTTATTCTGACTTAGAGTAAGTCAATGTGTTTGTCTTGTAGTACCTATTCTGTCTTCAATCTTGCTCCTGACAATCACCCCCATATTATAGTGATAAAAAAACTAAAACACTGAAAAACTAAAAACTAAACTGAATTGCAAACAATCAAAAACTAAATTTAAAAAATTATGAAAAAGCCAAAACTATAATAACTCTGCAACAGGAGCAGTTCGAAGATCCTTTGTGTGGCCAGAAAGTATTGTGCTTTTTTTCATGGTTTGCTCTGCGCTGCTTAGTTCTAACAGGACAGTATTGATGCTACAGCATACAATAGTGATATTTTACACATTGTTCTATCAACATTGTGTCCACAGTTTGCTTTTGTCCCACTGGAGTGTACAAAGCTCCACATACAAATGGTATTGCCAGTTTGGAGTGGAAGAACCTGACCGGCCTGCACAGATCCCTCTGCTCAATCCCTTCCAACACGCTTGGAATTAACTGAAACACCGACTGTGAGCCAGACCTGATCACCCAGCATCAGTGTTGGACCTCACTGGTGCCGTTTTGGCCAAATGGGAGCAAATCCCTGCAGCAACAATCTGGTGCAAAGACTGAAAGCAGCCGAGTGGAGGCTGTTATAGCAGCACATGAACGAACATGGTGGCTGTTCAGGTGTCCACATACTTTTGGCCTTGTATGATAACATAAAAAAACAGAGGACAATGCTTTTGCAAAGAGTCTTCAATCATCTGCACCATGTTTAGATTTTCTATGTTAAGTATACACAGGTTCACACTTAATTCAAAAATGCTGCACGTTGTTCCTTTAATAAACTATTATTTTTCTGCTACGTCAGCGTTCATGCTGTTGTTGGACGCCGCCACTGTAAGGAAATTAACAAAATCAATTACATATCAAATCCTGCTTTGCACACACAGTCACACTTCATCATCCTACAACAGAAACAGTTTGGAGAACTGTCTGCAGTATTAAAGCACAATAGATGCCTAAAGGATTGTTGGATGAAACAGTGAGTTTTGTATTTTCTATCGATTTGGAGCAGAAAGTTACCATGCTCCCCGGGGAGCGCGAGGTGTTTCAGTATTCAAACAGTGACGTGGAAGCTTTAAAAGCCTGCGGTTTACCCACTCTCCAAAGCCTTGTCATTGTGCCTGTTTACATGAGCCGCTGGCAGATTTGTGGCAGCGTATCTGACTCGCAGCTGATAAATAAACGGGCCCTTTAAACAGTCGTCTCCCTTTCAACAGATGCAACAAAAAACAGTGTGAAAGGCCTCATGTGCTTTGTCAACAAGAAGTGGCAAAGAGTGAGAGACGGAGGAACAAAGTGATACAAAGACGAAGGTTTTATTACAGCCTTCTGCTCCACACACAACAAAAATGCTGTGTGCTATTTGTTCCAGTGCAGCCATCTTTTTCACCCGTTATCTCAGTGTGGAGTCTTTCATCGTGTGCCAGAAATCTTTTATCCAGAGCAAAGGGACAGGCAAAAAGCTGTCACTGCATCCTCTGCCACTCTGATTTGTGTTTGATAAGGTCCAGTTTGCTGTGTCAGGATGTCCCGTCCCACCGGAGCAGAGCCGCCATCTTCCTGATACACCCGCTGCCGAACACGACCTTGCATACTGAACTCACCTCGGGGCAATTTATCACACTCTGTTTCTGTATTCTGAAGTAGTTTTGTAGCAAAAGGGCACAGCGCGTTTATGCATTATTAACTGACTTAATCTGGAATAGTTTAAAATAATTGCTGTTAAGAGTTTGTGTCCCGTTTCATGTAAATATACAGCCACTACAAAGGCCACCGAGTGTAATTGCATTTAATCATTAATAACCAAACCTCTGGCTGTTTGTATGTTTTTTGGGAAACTCTTCCTGAACGCTACAGTGCAGCAGGAGTTCACGAGCAGCTGAAAGTAGGACACTCTAATTAACACAGCGGCCGCCACCTAGTACAGTATGGCTGCATGTGAGAGGCAACAGGATGGGACAGTAACTACGGGGGAGAGGAGGTAGCTTAGGCGACGCAATCAAGCATCCACCTGCTGAGTTGTCCTTGAGCGCGTCAGCCCATCTGCATCTGCATGTGGAGCACAGTGCTCTAGCTGACCTTTGACCTCCACTTTCAACTTAAAATTGCTGAGTATAATCCACAGACTTCAGTTAATTTCCCCTGAAGTTTTATGGCTCCCAACAAATAATAATAAAAATAATCCTCAGGTGCACTTATTATCTGATGCTTTCTCAGGACAAGTACTGTACAATTTTGAGGGACTTATACTTGGATATTTTCATTTTCCGCTGCTTTATACTTCTACTCAGCTACAGTTCAGTCAAATATTGCGCTTTTTTTCCTCTGCTACATTTGTTTGCTAACTTTAGTGACTTTGCAGATACAGAATAATGGTACAAAATATGATCAAGAAGCAGTTTCAAACACACCTTCATCTCCAAGGTGCATGGAGATAGGGAAAAAGTCAGAAGTCAACAGTGCAGCAACACTTTGTAGTATATAGAATAACACTTATTGTTAAACCAATGTGACATGTTTCTGCAGTGGCCCATAACCAAGCCCGCAGAAGGAGCGCCTGACTTTGATGCTAATTTGACATAGTGACCAAACCGTACAATCACATCAATGGCGTCCATTATGTAATGCACACTGGCCTGAAAAGACTGGGTTTTTCATGAGTTCTGCAGCCACCATAGTTTCTCCCAAACACTTTACAGCTTATTGACATTTCCAGGTTGTCAAATACAAATGTTTTCAGTTAGTTGCAATCCACAATTTTACCACTAGATGCCACTAAATCCTACCTTCTTCCAGTGTATGTGTCCATGTCTAAAGGCATCTTAAGAGAGATAAGATAAGAGAGTGGGAGGAGAAGGGTTCAGAAGCTGTCTGACCATCCAATTAGCACTTTAATGGAAGCATATTGACCCTATTAAGAACTGATCTTTAGTCACATGATAACAGGTGGCTAATGTCTGTTTCTAGAGTTCATTTAGACTCTTTTGCCATTTCCTTGCCAGTTCACCAATTTCAGTATTGTCACCCAACATTGTTCACGACAAAATGTAATAAACAGGGCTTTTAAGGCGCCTGAATGAACTTTCCCCACTTTTACTACTCAACCAAACAAAATTTGAAACGCCTTTTTTGCAGCGAACTTGTGTGGTCAACAAAATAAAAATGTTTGGATGAAGTTTGTGGGATTTGTCCTCGGCACAGAAAGTTGGTGATGCATGAAATATGAAACGTACATCAGCATGTTGGCAGAGGCAGTTGCTGTGCCCCTGTGTGTGTGTGTGTGTGTGTGTGTGTGTGTGTGTGTGTGTGTGTGTGTGTGGAGAGAGAGATGAATTTTTTTCCAATCATCTGCTCTATAATGTGTAGAGACCCATAAATCCATCACCGTCCCTTGTATGTTGGTTTTACATCCAGTATTGTGCTCTTCAGTGGCTTCATCAAGCTAAGACGCCAAATTCAGTCGTGAATTATTTTAACTCATCTGGAACAGAATCTCCAAGTTGGCCAGAAACAGAAGGCAAGCAGTCTGCTGAACTAACACGACTGCTGGAGGGTCAGAAAGTAATGGAGGCCCCAGGGGCAAAAAATAACCATAAAAGAACATAAAATGACCATGAAACAAAAAAAAGATAATTAGGAGGAGAGATTTCTCATTTCTCCCCGTTCATATTTTATTCATTGAGTTGTCTCATATGCAGCCATGAACTTCTGTCCCTTCTAGGCCAGCGAAGTGGGGGGTTCAGGAAGGCACTTTCAAAAGGGCCACATTGTTTTTTCTAAAGGTAAAAATAAGATTAATGTTTTTTATTGGAAAATGTATACAATAGCATTGCTTTGGCCCCTAATTACACATCTCACCACACTTAAGTAAAAATGTATTAATCAATATAAAGGAAAGGCAAGCGAGCTGTGGCAGAGTTGCTCATAATCTAACATCTCATTTTATTGTGTATATATATATACACATTACGATGAGGCTAGGATGAACCTACTGAAGGTTCATTTGTTTTATTTATCGTTGTACAACCGCACAGCTTCTGTGGACTTCTGACTCACTACTTTAATAAGTGCTAAAGGTGAAAAATAAAGGTGTATTCTGTTGACTGCATCTCCAGGTCGAGGTTGTCACCAAGGCACATTTCACTGTCACATAAGTTCTAAAGACTTGTTGAGACCTTCAAACAGCAGGAAAGATATAAGGACGAATCACAGAAGAAGTAACAAAAGCTGATGTTTAATAAGACCGTAAAACCTTCCAAGGGCCACCTACAAAACCAGCTCATGAGAGAATGTTCATGCTCTTAGAAAAAATGTCCTGCCCGGTTAGAGCCACAGTGACCTGATGATGAACAAAGAGGATTTACATTTCTTTTTTTAGGAGACTAAATTTAGTGAAAATAACAGGACCATTTTGAACTTGTGAGTCATTTCTGAAACTGTCGTCAGTGAGCGCTCTGAACAGCTCGGCCCGACTGATAAATGAACATTACTGCTCCCAGTCTGCAGAAACTCTATACGCCACATTGTGATTTATTTAACAAATGTGTTTAGGATACAAATACCACATAAATACTTTATTGCCTAGGAGAATGAAGATTTGTCTTCGGCTTCACAAAAGCTTTACAAAACTCTGAAGACAAGGATAGAAGGAAACATGTCAGAACACATTACTTAACATGACAAAAGGCTTTTGAACCCTGATTTTTCTCTTAAATTCTTCTAAAGTGGCTTCAGAAGTTACTTAGCTAGTGTCACATACTGGAAATATTCTGTATCATTTTGTGCCAGCATCTCGTTTATTGAGAGAAAAGAAGAGACAGCTACCTAAAATTGAGGGTTCTAGACGCGCTGTCCATAACTTTATACACATTTTCCCATAATTCAATCTGACATGTTTGGAAACTCTGAAATAGAATCAAAAATAAAGTCATTAAAATTTGAACAAAGCCGAGCTGTAAAACATGTCTGTAACAATGAACCCACTGGTGGATGCAACACATTAAAGATTAAAGAATGTTTTATATTTTATAAGAACACATACATGATAAAAACATTTTTAAATCATTGCTGAAATGTAATTTAATGGTCCAGTGTGTAACATTGAGGAGGATCTATGGACAAATGGAATATAATATTCATAGGTATGTTTTCATTAGTGTATAATCACCTGAATATAGGGATTGTTGTGTTTTTGTTACCTTATAACAGTGTTTCTCAAACTTTCTTAGATCAGGGACCACTTAGCCAAATAAAAAAAATGACTGACCACCTAACTCCCAAGTGTTCTCCAAAACAATATGGGCCTACTTCAACAGTATATTACAACACTCAAAAAACAAAATTGTGTATTCGCTGTGGTATTTCCGTTTTATTCTCAATGCTAGCTGCTTGTTGCTATTGGACCACCACCCTAACTCCCTTGCCTTGACTTGTTGTGTCAGACATTTAATTTGATTTTCTATTAATTGACCCTGTCTTAAGCCACCGATCGATGATCTTTACAGTTAGTCAATGAACGCGCTGATCGTTTTTGACGTGAATCGTAAAATGGCAGCGTAGCAGTGTCGTAAAACAGTTGCAAACGGTTGCAAACACCGCCAAACAGCCAACTGTATTAATAATGTTTGAATGTCATTACTAACTAACTAACTTAATTTTTAAAACAATACATACATGATACTCCCAAATAACATTTGTAGTCACTCGCAGACAGTTTGAGAAACACTTTTAATTTAAATCATTAGTCTCTCTTTGAGAATGACCGCGTTAGAATGACATAAAAAAAAATAAGATCATTATTTTATATTTTTATCTGTTTAGAAGGCAAATATATTTTTAAAATGCAGAGAGAAATTCAAACGAACCTCAAGAAGTCAGCAGTTTGTTGTCAGGGTGTTAAAAATCACAATTACTCTCCACCAACCTGATGATAATGACAGATAGAGAGCAATAACATTCTGTCAATGACTAAAGCATATAATGGGTAGACGATTAAATGAAGGAGAAGTGAGGCAGCAGTGGACAAGGCAGATGGAGGTGAAGGACGGGATGTAAACACTCAGCGAGGGGTGAGCTGCAGGAAACAGAGGAAATATAAACGTACAGACTCAGAACTGTGTCTTTATTTGAAAATCCAACAGTAAAATTAATTCAGGAAGGAAAAATAAATTACAGCGCTTTAGTGTGTGGACTGTAGTGAGCTTCAGGACAACATGTTCGCCTTTATTCTGGTGGGTTATGAAGCAATCACACACACACACGCAGCGCACTGGGAGTCAGACAGGTGGAGGCTTCAGCAGTGTCGAGGTTTAGCTGTTGGTCTTTGTGGATCTTTGGGGGGTCTGACTGCTGACAGAAAAATCAATGACAGAGACGAGAGTGCTGGTTTCACTCTGCAGGGAGCTGGAGGGGAGGATGAGGGAGGTGAGGAGACAGGAGGAAGGACGCAGGCAGTGAGGGTGATGATGATGATGATGATGATGATGGTTAAGCCGTCCGTTCATAAATACAAACAATTAAAGCATGCAGATCAGTCTTCAGTCTCATAACTTGCTGATATGCTAATATGTTTTGAACTTTCAATGTTAAACCCATTTGAGGTGCACTCTGAGCGTGATAGTAACACGTACATCTCCCAGGTATTTTGTTGTTTTTCTTTGGAGACATGAAGCTTAAGCAGAGCGGCACTGGGCCCATGTTAGTTATTCCTCATTTTGTTTATTGCCTTTAGGAATATCATTTAAATATTTTAAGAGGTTAAAAAGTATTTTCACCTGGGCTTAAAGGCAAAGGGAATTATAGATGGACTGGGTCTACTGCACCAGGAAGAAACCAGCTAAAATATTCTAGTGCCTCTAAACCGGATTTTGGGTTTATCAGGTGGAACCAGGATTCAGTGTTTACATGAGCAAATATGTAAACAGGACACGAAAAAAAGCATAAAGTGATACAGGAGTGCATGTAAACATACAGTCTGATATTGTTTCCCAAAATCCGTTCACACACACACACCATCAGAGTGTAAGAGGTTGTAGAAGTGTGTCTGCTCTCAGCGTTATCAGCTCCACAGTAAACATTTGTCATTCAGCTCAACACCTCAGGCTGTATTCAGCTAACACTGCTGCGGCTCAGCCCGTCACTGTCAGTGTGTGTGTGTGTGTGTGTGTGTGTGTGTGTGTGTGCGTGTGTGCACACTGCATACATATATCCTTTGTTTGTGTGTGTGTGTGTGTGTGTGTGTGTGTGTGTGTGTGTGTGTGTGTGTGTGTCTGAGCACCAATGTCACTGTGTTTATTGGAGGTAAAACTCTTAACTCATATTCACTGACAGCAACATAAAGAGCTGCCCATGTGACCGTCCACAGTGTGTGTGTGTGTGTGATTGAGGAGCTCAACAGTGAATAATGTGGATGTGTGGGGTGTTAGTGATGTTCGAACACAAGGACGGAGGTGGCGGGGCTGAGAAAAGTCGCTCTGATGAGACACTTACATGCTACAAGTGTTCTTTTATCATCAATACATCTTCATTAGTTTCCATCCAACTGAGTGAGCTTTTGAAATGTCACAACAAAGAAAATGCGAATCAGCTGGTTTAAAACTGGTCTCCAGTGTCAGAAGTTGGCAATAACTGGCAGCTTTTGGGCCAGTTGTGATTATTCTTTCATATCCAGAGACGACGCAGCGGCTTCCTCTTCTTCTCTCAGTGAAGACCCAGCATATCAGTCATGTGAGTTAAACATTTGCTACATCAGAACTTAAAAATAGGTGATTCCATCTCCCATCAAGTGCATTTACTCCTTTTTGAGAAAGGCAAAAACAACCTTAAGTGTGAGCAAGTGTGAGTGTCTTTTTTGCGCAAAGGAGGTTTTTTTCTTTAATGTTCCTCTTTCCATCAGCCTTTTGTAATTTATAATTTCAAAGTGTGCATCAAAATACACTATTCAGATATTGATTGCAATGAACAGCCTCTATATTTTCCGCTGTGAGCCACTAAACATTGTGTAGGATTTGGAAACTACTCCTACAAGAAGTATCAAAAAGACTCTGCAGACAGCAACGTATGTCTGTACCTCCACCCTAAATCTAACCCATTGGATCTGGGATAGATTGGCTGAAAGCAACAAAGAGTGCACCAATCAAATTAAAAATAGTTACAGAGGCAGTGGTGAGGCTGACAGCATTCCAGGTTTAGTTCTACAACCAAAACTGAGACAAATGCTTATTTGAAAACAGCAAATATACTATGATTACTGCTTGGTCACTGGCCCTCTGTAACACTGTCGGTACCCGTCTAGCGTTATTTCTGTACTTGGAGGGCTCCACAGTCAAGTTAAGAAGAATAAATGATCCCTCTATTGCATTATTACAACATTATTAAAAGAAAAAAAAGTGGGGTAGTTGGTCAATTGTTGCCACATGGCAGTTGTGGAAAGTACCATAAATAATATTATGAAAAATTAAAACTACACAAATCCAAAATATCAGTGAAATGCATTGCCCAGTGTTTAAATAGTTAAATTAATATTAATTCACAACCAGTTGTTTAAGCCGCTGGCCATTTAGGGATTTCAGGACAACAAAACTACAAACCAGTAACTTTTCACAGTTGCAGCATTTTTAAAAGTTACCTGTGAAAAGAACGTGGATTTGAGTGGAGGAACCATCTGGCTTTGAGGTTGAGAAATTAACCAACGAGTTACTGAGAAACACCACTTTGAAATGAAATGTTACATGTTAAACGATTCTGTGCTAGAGGGCAGCTCTGCCACCAAAATCAAACGAACCCTGAGTGATTCAGTGTCAGATAACATTTCTGTATGAGCAGAGGGACAAAATTCACAAGTTATTTTGGGTCAAAGCTTTCTATTTTCAAGAAAAACCCACCAAAAGTCTCTTTTGCTACTGCTACTGAGCTGCCGGCCTGCTCAGATTGGATGAAGAAACGATGTGTCACCATGGTGATGCAGATGAAGGGTGATGTCACTATCCTGTCCTGTCAGCTGGGTCATTGGATACAATCAGGATTCATCAGCCGAGGTGCTCCGTGACATTTCAGCCAGTCGCTATTTTGTGAAAAATGCTGCCGCAGTAGCTGAACTGCGGCTGGAAGGCAAAATTTATTTAAAAGTGAAAAGTAAGAAGAAAACATCTATTAGGTGTTCCCGAACAGACTCATTTATTTCTCCAAAACAGAGAAAATCAACTCTGTCAAAGGGCTGCTCAGGAACGGCAGGTTTCCTCATTTCCTAACAGGGCCTGCTGCTTTTCTCCCAGCCAACGGAGGGAAAAGTAGATTGTTAACGTTGTTCATTAAATCAGTGGGTACTTCCTGTTAAAAGTCTCCCTGCTGTTACGCTTTAGATTGTGAAGGAAAAGGACAGGCTATGTTCTTATATGGCTGATATAGAAAGCATCAGGCATCTGAAGAAAATGAAATCATACTTTAAAGGTGTTGTGTGAACGTGCCACGTTCAACCACCTGGTTCAGTGTGTAACACTGAAGAGGATTATGTTCATATAACATTCTGTCATATTCAAGTCACATCTCAGAGAGTTGGACTGGTCACGACTGTTTTCCCAAGATGGCGCCCGCC
>JAGRRF010004921.1:1170582-1184701 GCA_019097615.1 Morone chrysops | reverse complement strand
GTTAATTTTGCGCCGGAATTGTCCTTTAATATAGCCTACATATAGTTTTTTTTATTATAAGCTATTTTATACATATATTCCACTTTTTTTAAACCAATTTCAACCAATAATATCGTGACATTCATTGTATTCTTAAAAATTCTTAAAAACGCATCTACTCCAACTGTTAGAACAAGATTAAAAACAGATTTTTGACTGGAGAGGGTCTAGATTTAGATTTAGAGCCCTTCTACAATACAGGACAACAGCATTAGCTAAAATAAAGGATGCACCTTAGTTGATTTTTTACTTATTCTCAAATTTTGAGACTTTTAAGGGATGGCAGAAATATATGCTGATTTAATTAAAAGCAATCACATATATCAATAATTGCTTGTAAAAGCCAACAAATTAATATATTAGAGCTCAAAAACATTACATTATTGTACATTAGTAAAGAATTGAATGGAAATATCTAAAGTTATCATTGGAAATCAATAAATTGTTAAATTATTCAGATATTTTTCCATATACATTGGAAATACATTATGTTTTTTAGTGAGCTTAATTCATAATAAATGAATCTACATTCTAAATTAATGTGCTGAATTTGGCATTTGACAGCAAACTGGCACCCCTTTTGGATCCGCCCCTGAACCTGGGCCTTTTTGGGCTCCCCAGGGGCAGCTAGTGGCAGCTAACATGCTGTTTTTCGCAGAGGGAGTGTGAAGGGGGACACACCAACACACACTATAATTAATGAGTACGCACAGCCCTGGTGGACGTGTAACACACCTTGGCCTTTACTGTTCGTCATGTTGAAGTGTGACGTTATTGACCGACTTCTCGTCTCAGCAGGAGCACATAAACACGTTTGCGTGTCAGACACTTGTACATCCGTGCGTGCACACACACACACACACACACATAGATCTCAGTGTGTTGATGTGTGGCAGCTGTCATATCCGTGGACTCACCTTTCAAGGTGGTGAAACAGGCAAGGAATACTAATAACACCACACATGCATGTACACAGGCCGCTGTGGATGTGATGTTACATCAACCACACTGAGTCCTCCACACAGCTACACAGTAGCTGATGTGAATGCAGAGTGACAGTGTATGTGCGGTTTGTTTCAAGCTAGCTGTCAAAGCCCGGTCCTTCTAAAAATGTCATGAAGTGGATACAATGTATAAGCAGTCTTTCATTACCTCAATCTTATTCAGGAGCACTTAGGAGCAGTTACTTCTTTTCACCGAGTGCAAGACTTGAGCAGATTCACGTTCTGATGAGGAGGTGACAGAGGAGGGAGGGGGGAAAATGTGAAAATAGAAAGCACTCTCTGAACTTCAGTACTCAAAAGTACGTTTTGGCAGACAATCTAGCTGATTGGCTGATGGCGAGTCAATCTTATCCGAGAATATTTTGGATAAATTGTGCAGAATTTGAAGCGAGTCAGACTCATGAGCGCTGAGTTACGGCTCATTTATGCGGATCGTGCTGCTGTAATGGCAACCCCCTCTGAACCAGTACCGCAGCACATCTGTGAGTAAGTCTTGTGTAACTCCTCTATTTGTGTTTCTGCGACTTGGTTCAGTGCGCATTTCCGAGGGCTGATTGATCTTTTCGGGCTCAATTAAACAAATTTAATCCCCACCCAAAACAGCCTCGCCTTCTGCCAAGGTTAAAGGAAACCCATCAGTGTAATTAAGGTAATTAAAGGGATTTCAGTGGATGAATGGATGACCCAATTTGCTGCAAGTCTAACGGTGCTCCAACTTACTTCTTCTTACTTCTCTTACTTCTTACTTGTTCATTGGTCAGATAAATCCTCTCACATTATTATAGTCCCATCTGTGATCCTGCTCTCTTGAGCTCTGCCATTTTAGGGCTCAACCTGCTCTTATGGTGTATATTTTGTCTCCTTGGATCATTCGCTTTTAAGCTTGGTCAAATAGTACTGAATCGCAGATGTTAGCATCCGAAAATGCATCCTAGAGGAGATAAAAAGATCATAACAAAAGGATGTTTTTAGGCTTCCACTTGTCCTGAAAGGTCTGAATACCGTGAAATTTAGAGAGTTTGTGTCATGTTTTAAGTAAAAACACAAACAATTTCCTGATTACAGGCCCTCAATCTTTAAGATTTCATGCTTTTCTGTGTTCTCTAACAATAAATTGAAGATACTCTGGGAAATTGGACTGTTAGACAAAATAAGCAATTCTAGTCTCAGCTCACTCCTTATATGACACTTTGAAGACTAAACAACTTTAAGTCAATATATTCACTGTTGTTGAAACTAGATGAGTTGTATCACTATGTTATATTGATTCACATAAAAAATAAATAGGAATTTTACATGTGGACCCAAGTGCAGAGAACTCTTAAAAATGTGATTTTTACAGAAGCAAACACACACTAAAAAAAGTGTTCAGAAACAACTAACCAAAATTGAGCTTGGCATCTCCAAGACTCTTGCAAGATGTTCAAGAATCTCGAACATCAGGATATACTGAATAATAAGCCTGACAGGTAGGTGGAAAATGATCAATACAAACTATTGTCAATCAGTCCTTGGCAGTGAGATTCTCTACAAGGCTGCAGGGGGAGGACCCAAATGCAGACAAATCCAGACCAGATAATGTCCAAAAGCTTATTAACAAGGCAGGCAATGGTCAAAACCAGGAAGGCCTTCCAAAAGGGCCAGATGGGAAATAAAAGTTCAAAAAGATCATTCAAATATAGGCAAGTAACAAATTACAGATCACAGTGCTCAGATTACACAGGCAGAGTACTAGTGGAAATTAACGGGTATATGTACTGCTGGGCTGATTAGGGGGAAATGGGAAGCAGGTATGTGAGTGGGCTGGGAAGGTCAGGCAACTACGTGGAATTGAGATTATTGGAGAGCAGAAGGGAGTAGTGACCAAATCCCAATGCTCACACTCGTCAAAGAATCATCAAGGTAAAGTGTTATGACGCAAAGTGCTGTCCGATTCCTATTTACACCATTTCAAGACCTTGCAGCCTTGTGCCAAAGCACTTACCAGGTGACGTCAATAGTCTGTGAGGATTCAGGGTTTAGGCTTTGGGGATTTGGGATTGGACCTGGTGGGTAGGAAGAGAATGGCAATGAATGGCTTTGATATACCATCCCACCTAGAAAACCGAATGTGTATTATTCCACTGCTGAAAATAGTTCCCAGCAAATGCACATTTACTCATTTTTAAAATTAAACTCTATATTTGTGACCTGTTTTAAACATTTTAACCAACAGACTTGAGGCTGAAGGCCACAGACAGTAAGCCATAAAGTATTAGGAGACATGTTTTTTTTTTATAGTCCTGGCCTTATTGTTTAAAAAAAACATTATCTTGCTGTATTACTGCACAGAGACTGACTCTAAAACTGTAGATAGATGCAGCAGATCTCAAGTCTCAATGTATTTCTTTGTAATTGTTTGACTCTTTGGGCTGTTTCTACTGATTAAAAATGTGAATAATAATATTATGTAATATTTTCAAAATTTTCAGTTTAGCCAAACAGCTAAGCACTGATTTGTTCTCATCTGAGCTCCCGAGCTGACAGGTGAAGCAGCAGCAGCACCTCCGCTGGAGCAACATATAACGATAAAAAACCTTCAGACGTAACTCCAAAGTGATTTCTTTGGAAGTTCAGCAGTGATAGTGTAGAACTAAAAATAAAACCATTGCCACATTAAAAAGCAGCAGTGCTTCTCTCTTTCTGTTTCTTGCTCTATCTCTGTGATCGCTGCGAGCCGTACAAACGCCTCTCTCCCTCTTCTCGGACTACAACCATGTTTATCTGCCCTCCAGCCAGCTGATTCATCTGCCGGCCTCCCTGCTTCCCCTGCCCGCCTCTGCCTCTGTAGCCCTCAGCACAAACAACAGCACTGAGACAAGAGGTGGAGATGTGACACGGGAGGGTTTTATGGTGTGAAAAACAGAGAGAGAGAGAGAGAGAGAGAGATACAGTAGAGAGGAAATGCACCGAGACGAGAGTGAAACTGGAAAGAAAAACAGGGCGTAAACAAGCTGCAGACAGTCGCCATGTTGAGAAAGAAAAGAGATACAAATTGATGATTATGAAAATGAGAGATTAGGATTATGAAACCAGAAGCAGAATCAGTAAACAAGAGAGGAGATGCTGACTGTGTATTGTTCACCTCAAAATCATCAGTCAATATGGGCCCATGTCCCTATTATTATACAAAGGTCCAAAACCACAAAATATTAAATTTTATATCATTTAAGACCCAGAAAACCAAAAGTTCTCATGTGATAGAATCTAAAACCATCGACTATTTTGGCCATTTTTTCATGCACTGGTAGGTTGAAATATGTTTTACACAAAGACATAATTTCAACACATTTAATGTTTCATATTAAATGTTGTAAATATTGAACTATATAGTTAATTGTAGGATCTCTCTGCTACATACATTAAAACTGGGGGCCAATGAAAGCAGCTCAACTCGCAGTACGTCACCTCCGCTGGCTCAAACTGTCATGGCGACGACCATAATGCCAAAATAGATGGGCTTCAAAACTATTCTCCACAAACCAACGGGGATATCGTGATATATACACTGATTTCTGATGACTATGAAATCTCTAGTCAACAGTAATATTTTGTCATTAATTGAGAGTTAATTGAGAAACTATAGATCACATCGGACGTAAGCATCCATCATGTTCATGCGACAGTACAGAGCGTGACCTTTGTGCCCCACTTCAGAGGAACCGTAGAGTACAGGTGGCGATGAGGCCAATCTTGTTGAGTGCTCATGTAAAGCTCAGCTCTTCCAACCTTCAACAACCTCTTTGTGTTCTCAGCTGCTGCCTCTCAGGACGGGCAGTGTCATTCAAGAGCTTTTATTTTCCCCCAAGGACACATGATAGTGATGGGAGGAACAGATTTATTCTGGTGATCATTTCCATCTGAGCACTTCAGCTTACAGCCAGCGAGGATAAAATATTAAATATTTCCTATAAAACACACCTTTTGTATTCTGAACTGCGCTTCAAATCGAACAATAAGAGCCTGTCTGTTGGTTTTATGTATTGATAGAATTAGTTTTTTTTGTTTTTAATTTATTTTCCTGATATTACATCTCCAATATCAGACACATAAATCACAATGAGAAATAAAAGGAATGAATGAGTTACAATAAATAGATAAAACAGAAAGCAAGAGGAAAAAGTGAACTTTTTATGGTGTCATTACATTAACATGTCACCAATCATTATTTGACACCAATTGATCATGTTTACTCCCAAAAACCTGAAATTTCTGAAGAAAACAGAATATGATGCAAGAATAGTAAAAGGACTTGAAGAGACTTTGTTCTGAGGAAACGTGTCAAGCATGATGGAAAGATTTCATGGTGGCTGTGTTGAAAAAGCCCCCTCTGGTAGATAAAACGTGATAAAGCGCCTTTCAGCAGAGCGGCTGGTTTTTGTTTTTCTGGATAGCGGACTTTGGGACAAATGGGACATTTATCGGACTATTGAGGTTTCGGATAGGGATGAGTGAGTACGTCATTACCTGTATTTGTAGCTGTACTCAGAATGGGTGGGGCTTCAATTCAAAATGGGTGTTGCTTAAACCTAAAATGGGCGGAGCTAACCCCAAAATATTTACATGGTTTGATCAGAAGTTGCTATATTTTCAAGAAAGATATTTATAGAATTTAGCTTCAGAGCAATGTTTCTGATCACAATAAAATGATTAACAAAATAAGGTTTCTTTTTAAAAGTTGTTGTACTGATATTTAAGTACAGATACTGATTACTCATTTCGGAATAACAGGCTGTCCCTCAAACAGGAACTGTTAGCATATTACAGCATGACTTTCTGTAATACATACCTTCAGTTTTTCTGAGTTGTACAGGTGAACAGTGCCATTTTTTGTACATTATTAATGTCCTTAATGCTCCAACAAGATGGCTCATTGACACTCTTCTACCCATTCATATACACATATTTAGAACCCCTGTTTACATACCCTAACAGGTCCAATCAAATCTGTCTGGGAACATGTGTTGCATGCCAGCTGATGGCAAGCCCAATTTAAAATGACTTTTTCCTGTAAGTACAGCACTTGGGTGAATGTCACCCGTGTAAAAATGTCCAGATGGTAATTGTAGTGACATGTTGTTAGTGTGTAAGATGCAGTCGAGCTGGTTTGCTAACAGGCAGAATGTCAGCTCCTCAGCCACTCACTGAACTTCTGAGTCAAACCAATTATTTCTAATATTAGACAGAAACAACCTCTTGGCCTCTATAGGAGGGTGTGTGTGTGTGTGTGTGTGTGTGTGTGTGTGTGGGGACTGTGTAGTTTGTGTGTGTTCAGTATATGTATAACTCTGGGCTGTACTGTTGTTGTCCACATTTTTCCAGTGTTGACTTTTGACCTTTCTGTGCAGAGTGTGAGTACATACAGTAAAGCTTTGATGCTCAGGCTTGTGTTTGTGTGTAAAATCAAAGCAGGTGGGTGTGTGTGCATATTCAGTTTGTCAGTGTGTGTGTGTGTGTGTGTGTGTGTGTCCATATGGCCTTTATATGTACGTGTCTCTGCATGCAAACAGCTGCCTTGTAACCTGTGTGTGTGTGTGCGTGCATGTGTGTGAGTACATGCTGTCCTCTCGGGGTTTTCCTTCCTCATCAGCCAGTTCTGAGGACCTCTAACTGCAGCAGGCGGCTCGGAGTCACGTTCTCCTTCAAAATCATGAACATCATGACCACACACACAAACACACACACATACACACCTCCTTTCACAGCCTCTTGAGCTCCACTCAGACCGGCACCCTTTACGTTAATCTGATGGCAATATATCGTACTGTATGTCTCTTGTCCAGCATTCCCGTTCTTAGTTTTTCTTCACACTACAGGACAGCACTTTATGGTCATATAATTTACATGTACACCTCGTACTGACTCATTTTTTAATGATGTAGAGCTCACGGTGAGTATCACGATGTAGGCGAGGAGCTACAAAAAACATAAATCATTCCAGGATTTTTGGTCATTCCAGGTGTTTCTATGACTGGAAAACTAGTCTGTATCTTATGTCTCCCAAGTTATGTGGGAACCCTGGTTTTCTTATTACTCCCTGATAACAGTAAGTGACACTACTAGTTACATTACTTTTCTGCTACAGCCCACAAAACTGTAAATTGTGTCCTGCCTTCTCAAAATGCATGTAATGAGTCTATCTTGCAGATTTTAGGTCTTTTTAGTCTTTTGTTGAAGATCTGTCTGAAAAATGTCCAAGTTAAATATTTGAAACTGGGTTGATGCTAATCCCACACCGTTTTGGGCAAAAAACATGCCGTTTTAAAACAATTGTAGCCCTTTGGTCCAAATCCAGACTACCTTAACTTTCATAATAACTTTAATAGCATTCATGTGTGCAACTCGGTGTGCAGGACTGTAATGCTCACGCTCAATAACCTGAAGAATTTGAGAAAATGTGGGTAATTTTCATTGAAATGAATGGGGCTCCAGTTTGGGGAACTGTATACAGAGATGGACTGAAAGTATTTTTGCAGTTTTATATTTGAATTTGGCCCCAAACAGATCTGAAAAGTCCCACATCAGTTTTGTGCCACGCGTTGAGAATACATTTTCGAATTGTGTCCGTTTCAGCGGTCGCTGTAAACACAGCCTCTGCGTGGTGTTTGTTCAGATGCAGGTTGGCGTGGCCTTGCCTGTAACCCGAGCCGGGAGCCTGTGAGCTTGGGGGGACATGGCTGACAGGAGCCTGGAGGTCCTGGATGTGAAGTCTGTGTTTACGCTGATGGTTACTGACTTGTTTTCATACAGACGTCACTTTGTCTGCGTATTATGTTACTTTCTTCACCCTCCTTCTGTCTGACCTTGCCTTTTGTTGTAATTTCTCTCAGACTGTTTTGTCATGCAAAGTTGGATCTCAGAAAGGCCCTCGAGTCAAGGAGTGTGTTCGCTGCTGCTTCAGCCTCTGGAAGCAGGTTCACTTTTTTCCTTCTTGAGGGCATTTTTGTAATCCATTTGTTTGGAAAATGAATGAGCCATGTTTTCACAGTGAGTCTGCAGTTTTGCAGTGAGGCTGTCACGTGTTAACACAAACTCTCGTACTACATGGTGGCATACTGACATGTTGCTCGAATCTACTGAGGATGGATTAAAACCTCATCATGGTGATCACTGCTGCTGTGGGAAGAGCTCCTGTGTATGGACTTTTGTGTTGCCCCAAGGCCGTAATTGTAATATAAAACACATAAATATATATAAAGAACAGGCAAACACTAAGGGTGAGCGACTACACTGTTACCTATTAGCTCAGTCTATAACTGAAATGGACAGGGCTTAAACTGGGTGTGGGAGGTGCTTAAAGAGACTTCTGTGTGCGGATATTGACACATTTGATTATTCTCGTAAGATGTTTCTGTCCCGCAGGACTCGCTCACATGCCGTTAACTTTATGTATCCTTATTTCTTAACTCTGTTTTCATAACCTTTAAAGCTGATTTCACAAACACCCTATATTTCAACGCAACCACAGTCGTAGGATTTCACGTTTTCCACATATCCAAAATGTTATTTTTGAAAGTTTTCACACCCCTAAAAGCTGCAGAATCCTGCAAGTGATCCAGAACATTAAAATTCAAAACAGCAGAGCTCACCATGAGGAGGTTTTACTGTGTCTGAGCATATGTTCTGTTTGAATCCATCCCTGTTTACATGGCAGCTCTCACTGGATTCGAGCAACCAGCAGAGATGAAGTGGAAAAACATCAGTATCCTGTGATGTGGTGCATTATTATTTTGTGGATGGAGCTTGTTGAGTGGTTCAGGAATAGGTCTTACGTTCGAGTGTACGCTCCAAGAATACAGAACCACGGGAAGGTTTGATCGAGGATGGGTCTGTGAGATTGTCCAAAACTCCTTTTTTGGATGTGTAGTTTTAGCATCACAAACAAGATCTGACAATTAAAAGAAAAGTTATAATCCTTAATATCAATATAGCCAACCCATTTTTTAAGCTGTACCTATAATCAAAGAAATTAGAGGGCCAGTGTGTAATTCACACACTTCCCATCCCTTTCCAAGCGTAAGAGAAGCTATGGTGGACACAAAATGTGCTGAAAAATGTTGAATCTACAGCAAGTGTTTGGTTTGAAATTTCAGGGTTCCCACACCTCCTGGTAAATCTGGGAATTTAGAGACTAGTTTTCAAGTCACGGAAAAACCTGGGAATTGATTAAGATGACCAAATATCCTGGAAATAAACTATGTTGTCCTGGAACACTCATTGTAGATAAGCCCTTCACTGAGATCTACGCCTCAGATCGCCTACGTAGTTTGTTTGAAACCCAACCATTGGAACGATAACCTGACACTTTAGAGCGGGACAGAACTGGCAGTATGAGGCCTAAAACTGTATCTTTCTCTGATTCTCTCCATCTTTTATTTATTTTTATGTACACTAGGACGTGAGGAGTTACACAGCGAGTGATAATCCCTGTACATCTCCCTCTACATCTTCACCCGTGGCCCGGAGTTATTTAAATGAGCTGTAGGCCCAGCAGCTGTCTTTGTCTGTTTCGGTTTCTTTCTCCGTCTCTTAATCCCTCTTTCTGTCTTTTTCTTCTCACATACTTAGGAGTTCGAGTTTTATTTGTCCCAGTGGGCAGCTGGTTGGGCAGCAGCTATTAAAAGCAGCCTTGCATGAAACTAGTGAAAACTGCTGTAGCTTAGTGCTGGTTGCACGCTGGACAGCTGTGAGCATTTTCGCAATTAGAATTCATGTCTGGATGCACTTCTGGAAACTTTTACAATGAGCTTTTACATGGTGTGAAGAAAGAAAAAAGGATGGAAACAGCATAGGCTAACATAAATGTAACATTGGCCTTTTTACCAATCAGTCAAATTTAAAAGCAATTACAGGTTTAATAAAACAAAGGTTATTTAAAATAACACAATACAGTCTCATCAGGAAATATATAATACATTTTATGATTTATTCAACCACACAAGCACTGAAAATAATTAAAGCTAAAATTAGCTAACTGAGCTAACTAGCTAGCAGCAATTATGAGCTGATATGTAATTTCCTGCCGAATATGAATTTAACAGGTGCTCTTCATTCTTACATATTTCACCTCTAATCCAGCAGTTATATATTAATAAAATGTGTGCAACTGACACAGATATCATCTACAGCAGCAGTTTTCAATCAGTCAAGTCCAACCAATCAGTTGACCAGCTGATTGCACTTATCACTCTGCCCCCCCTCTGAAGGCATTTATGTCTTCACTTCCTCTCCACCTTTCTGTATCTCTTTTTCCATCTCCACCTCTTCCACACCACAAACAGTCCAGTTACACTCCAAATTCGCCTCCACTGGAAGAGAATTTCCACTATCTCTCCATCAAAGCAAATCCCTCTGATGGCTTTGTGTTCGCTGATAGCAGCTCCTCTAATCTCAGTCCGTCTCCGTCCAGCTGGCTTCACCAGCTTTACATCAGACGGCGTCTCTGAGTTCTCCACCGCTGGTTTTGAACAACGAGGCAGAACCGAAAAGAAAGTGGATACTCAGTGGGAAGAAGCACGCCTCCTTTTCTGTCTTTCCATTATCTCTCTAAAATACATATAAACATTTATTTTTCATCTTTGAGCCCATCAAGACACCAACACTGACAGCAGCTCTTTCACAGGAAGTTATCTCTAGCTATTCCACACAGAACTAAAGACTCTAGCCAGGTTTCCATCTAAATTTAAAGCAGATTTTACCGAACTTGCTACAAAATCAGCTAAATTCCATCCACTAGTGTTAAGAGCATTAGGAGCTGGTTCATCGATATATAAAGGTAATACCTTTTATTTTAACAGGAAACCCATTCCAGCACCTAGTTTTGAATCGCGATAAAACCAAAAATAAATTGGTTCGGAAAATGAAAAGTTGGTTCCCAAACAAACAGCACTTTTTTCAAATTCAAAATCTACAGGTCGTTGTGCATTGTGTAGCGCCCTCTGTTGATGATGAGGCTCCATTTAAAACTAGTGGCAACGAGGGCTGAAAAGATGATGGAAATATGACATTTTTGTCTCCTCATTGCTACACAAAGATAAAGTCGATAAACGTTTGTTCATGACATCTTCATCTACGTCATTTATTCGCTAGGTATACTTGGTCTTTGGTATTTTTTTGGCTATTAACTTTTCTGCCTCAGCCAATCCGTGATACATTTTTTACGTATAGTATCGCCATATTTTTGCCAATACTCATCCATACTCATCTACACATAACGTGAATCATTTACCTATAGTTTCTTATATAATAAGTGATAACTGTTACAGATGCTGTGGTGTTTCACATCGATCCTAGTTTAAAAGCCAAAGACTTTTTCAGACAGACACATCTCTCCAAACTTCAGTCTGGCATGTTTGGTAACTTTGGAGACTTTGGGAAGGAATGTGGAGTAAAGTTTGGTTGGTTTGAACAAAGTTCAGCTGCGTGGCAAAAATGCGTAACAACCCGTCAACAGGCCACCACTGGATGGAGTTCATCAGTCTGGTTGGATTCTGGTTGAATCCGCCGGTGGTGCATTTTGGGTTGTAATGAAACCATGTTGCATAAGTCTCCAAGAACAACACCAAACTTTTCTTTTTTGTTTTACTGCTGCTGCTTTTTCCTTCATTTTTTGTCTTCTTGTTCCCTTTTACTTCCTTTATTATCTAAGCTCACTTAATCTCACATTAAGAAATGCACACACACAAGCGAGCGGCGGCGTGCTGAGTCTCCCGGTGTCATTAGCGATGTTAGCAGGACTCTAATCATTGCTTTTGTTTACCCATCAGCCAGATGGCTGCTGACTGGCAATCACACACAATGACAGACTCTCTCTCTCTCTCTGTCTGGTCCCGTCTTTTCTCTTTCACACTCTCAAACTTTCCCCTGCCAGCTCTTTCTCTCCCTCTTTCTATCACTGTGACACTTAGTTTTTAGTCTTTATGTTCTGCAGCAGTGCAGAGCTCAGAGATTGTGGGGAAAATGAACGAGTCTGAGGCTCGCATCCCTTGCTGTGTCACCTCTCAGTCAAGGTCTGATGTAGCTTCATACTTCTGACAGTCAGTGCACTCACATAAACACTATAGAGACTGGGCTCTGAATCCTAAATGTGTAAAATCATATATCAAAGGACTAGGACAGCACTCCTATTGGACTTTTTAATTTTGCCACATGGACGTTTCAGGCAAGACGTCGTTCACAGAGTCACATGATGTAAAGTACATAAAAACACTCATGCACAATATAAGAAATCTCCTCATTCATACCATTGGGAATGAGGATATCAAGGAAGCGTATCCAATTTGTTTCCCTTTGGAGGAGGATCCGGTCCCTCTCTGTGGCAGCTTCCCAAAAAGAACAAAAATATCAATTTGCTCCACAAATTCGTATCTCTCGTTTCAGCTTTGCTCTTGAGACATAAGGGATGGTTTTACTTCCTCGGACTTTTAAAAATGAAAGAAATTAAACCGACTCATGAGCCAGTTTTTACACACTTACTCAATGGAGATTGAGACTTTCTCTTTGCTTTAGTTGTTAAAACTGGGTGGAAACAATCTAAAGTCTTAAGGGTGGTGACATGCTAAAGTCGGTTGTCGTACCATATGACGTTGCTCCGGACATCCATTTTAAATTCGCTCTCTGTTCCACTTTATCTTGAGTTTATTTCACTACACAGGAGAATGGAGGGAGAGCAACTACTTTGCATTTAGAAATCCCCATAAGACCGGTAGGCGCAGAGCTCTTCAATCTGGTATCGCAAGAATAGAAAAGTACTGACATCTAATAGATATGATGAGACCATCAACCAGAAGATTGGATAATTCTTTATAGTTGTTATTAATGTCTGCCACCGGGCAGAAAATTAAAAATAAATTAAACAAGGCAGTAGAAATACCACGGCTTCTGTTCACAGGTGCCAACAGAATCAACACAAACTGTTAGTTCCTTGTTGTGGCTTTGAAGCTTTAGCTATGTAAAGTATGTGGGTGTGTTGTAGTGTTGTTGATCAATTCAGGTGCCAATCACAGATCAATAGGTAGACATTTTGTTTTGTCTCTCGGGTCAGTTAGAGTTAAAAGAGTGCAGACAGTCTGGTTACCCACAACAACCATCTCATGCACCAGTTTTTCAAATTCAGCAACTTCTTTGCATTGTCGCTGGTAATAACAATCGTCAAACCTTCCTGACCGCACGGAGTGCTGCCTCCTTCACACTGAGTTCAGCTGTTATTGGATTTCAATCTCTTCTTCCTCCTCTGCGTCCGGTCAGTTGCAGCAGGCAGAGCTGCAGGAGAAGCTTCCTGCTCTCCTCCTCCTTTTCTTCTTCCTTCTCTGCACCTCCTCCCTCCGTTTTCAATTTGCAGTCACTCTCACTTCACTGATTCCAATCTCGCAGATATCCGTTCTGTGTCCGTCTCGGGTGTGAGAAACATGTGAAATGCATGTGTGAATCGTGGCTCCCTGTGAACCTCAAACAACCCGGCTCCGCTGGTGTCTGGCACTGTGTGTGTCATTAAGCAAATCAGGCTCATATAGTCTCACCTTGAGTCTCCTTGCAGCGAGAGATTGCAATCAAACCGACATGTGTCGCTTTATTGGTAATGCATGTTACATGCTTGGCATGCATGTAAGAGATTTGTCAGCAGATCTGATTTTCTGCTCCAGAGTTGCACTGTAATTATTATCTGCTCAGGATTCCTGTGCCGGTCGGGAAAGTCAGGAAGGAATTGGGGAATTTCCAGATGAAAAACTGCAATGATGGTGGCTCAAAACTGCAATGATGGTGGCTCATAGAACGTCTGGTTTTTAGTTCCATTCCAACACTTTATGTAAGGGATAATGCCTGACGAGGTGTGCCATAATCAGATTATGGACACCTTGAAGGGCATTATCCTGCTTATACCATGGTGACTTGCCAAAGAAAAGACCATTAATTTATATTTTCATGCATTTTACAATCAAAATATAAAGTTTTTCACAAGCCATAATTTAGTTTCCTGGGTAACGCCTGAGGGTTTGACTAATACCTGGAACAATCATTACCCTCCTGTAAGGTTCTTA
>JAGRRF010004921.1:1150884-1161108 GCA_019097615.1 Morone chrysops | reverse complement strand
TTCCCCACCCTGCAATGTGTTTGTGTTCCTTATAGAAAGAACACGCTGTGACTCTGGGTCTTGTATGTTATGCTCACACACTCATACATTCTCAAAATTGGGATTATTTAACTTCCTGCCATCCGATGCTATATATTCTCCCAGAAAACCTGATAATTGGAGCACAAGTTGTTCCACAGATGCAGAAACTGGTGGATAAACAAGCTTAGTTGTGTGTGTTTGTGAAGGTGAAATTTTCTAGTTTTTCTAAATTTTACTGGACTTACATACATACATTAAGTACAAGCACATTTCAGAATATATATGAATATAATGCCGGTGCCGGATCAGGGGGTTGAACCTGTAACCATAATATCTTATGGTAAATTCAGTGTAACACAAAAACAGTTTTTAGTCACACATTAATCCTGGGTACATTGACTTGAAATACTGTTTTTTTAGGGTTATTGAGCTACCATCAATTAATTTCCTGCTGATATTTCAAATTTAACTTAAGATCCAGATGTCTGATGATTAAAATCCTTCATCCGGCTCAAATCTAGAATTAAAAAGCGCTGTGGATGGTAAAAATTTGGCTTGACGCAGTCACAATGGGGATATGACACCACTGACAGGCGACCAGTGAAACACAGCGTTACCTGAATAAAATGACAGAGTTAATCAACTATGTATAGAACATAGCTCTAGTGTTTATACACTGTTTAATGAAGAAATGTTACATACTACGGCTTTAAGGCTGTGTTCTTATAGGCATTGTTTCTACATTAAATCTGTTTGTTTAGATTTCTTTATTACCATCTACCACAGCTGGTGAATCAGACCCCAATTCGAACCCTATAATTAGACAAACATTGGTATTATACAGCAGCAAAACCACTGATTATATCTACTAACAATGTTTTTGAACATTTAACACCAATTCTTAGCCACCCCCTTGCAGCGTGGCTCTACAGAGGTCAGTCCACTGCTTTGGTTCAGACTGAAATATCTCAAAAGATATAACAACAACAACAATCAATATAATAACTGTTGGATGGTTTGCCCTGAAATCTCGACAAACGAGGCGGTTCTTTGGGATTGTTGATAGGAAGGACCATGTTAAACCCCTGTATGGTTCTTTAGAGGTTACTTGTTCTTCAGCTTAGTTTAGTTTACTTTAGTTGGGTAAATAATAAAAAAATCTATATGAAATTCAGTGTATTTCCTAAGGAACATATTAAAGCAGTGGTTCTCAACCCCATTGTCTAAAGAAATAATCCAGGGCTCCCTAAATACGGCCTGCTAAAGCTAACAAGTCCCAAGTTCTGATGTCATGCTAACAGACTGAGGCTAAAGCTAACAGGTCCCAGTCTTGGGACTGTGCTTTATTAAGTGGTTTTACTGGTGTAATGACAGTCTTTCAGTAAGCTCAGAATCCCCTGCAGATGGACCAGATGGCTTTACAGAGCACACATTTCTTTCCATCTCGCTCTCCCCATCACACACACTCACGCGCTTCGTCAGACGATGTAATGAACTGCCATCGCCCTCCCCAGACCTTATTATCATGCAGTGAGACACCTTTACCTGCTCTTTAAAATGGGACACTTCAGTCCCTCTTCAATCTCTATCTCCGTTCTCCGACGCTTGCCCCGCTTCCTCTTTTGTGAGCAGGAATAATAGGATGGAGGGATGAGTGATGGCTGCAGACAATAAAGAAGTAGAGCGCGAGAGAGGAAGAGGAGAGTCACTGGGGAAGATCTAAGCCCCCGTCAGGAGAGAGAGAAAGAGAGAGAGGAGGGAAACCATCACAACCAGTAATGCGTTCAGAAGAGCTGTGATTTTCCTTCCGATGTGTTTTCATTTGGGCAGAATGTTCTTTGATAGACCCTGAAGTTCATCACAGGACAGAAGCTGAAACTGAATTTTCTAAGTGACTTATCAGGAGAAAAAAATCAATGTGAGGCGGGTATAAAGCAACAAAACCTTGACTTTCTCTGAAACTCGCTGGTGATCCCAGCAAAATCAATATGACCGGGGGCCACCGGGTACAGTGCTGGGTCCCATAAAGACTGATTCACATAAAGCCGATACAGAAGAAACAAATGTGAAGTGATGAATATCTGAGCAGCGTGACACCCCCCACAATTTAGGTTTTCTCATTTTAAAACAGAAATCCGTTTGCCGCACTTACTCTGACCCTAAGTCCAAGCTCAGTTTCAAACTTGTAGCCTTAAGCCCCAACTGACACCAACTCAAGTGACATCACATGAGGACAATCATTGTACAGCTCCCCCTGGAGACACCAAAGAAAACTTTTTTCACTCATGCAGGCATGTAGACAATAAAGTCCACAACACCTGGAAACTCTTTGAGGTGCCAGCTCAGCAGCGGTTACCTATAAGGAGAGATGTAAAATATTGAGGCAGCTTTAAAAGACGACCTTTCCCGTATGGATCACGACCACGATTTATTACCTTTAGGACATCCTTTCCACTTTACCTACAGGTGACACAACGCAACAGATTGAAAGACTTGTGAGGGCGGTGAGAAACGGAGGGACTGGAGATGTACAGTTAGAGAAATGTCATTACACGCCTGCGTGCACTTCCTGTCTATCAGCCGCACGCCAGCTGCCTGCGGCCCAAATATAGTGCCAGGGTTTGGTGTGATTACCACTCAGCCTCCCGCTGCCCGTCGTCTCCTCTAATGAAGCCCTTCTCTGAAAAGGTCTGCGTGGTATAAAGAAGCATGCGGCGGCCATCTTCCGTATATTTACACCCCCCAGAAGTGCCATTAGGGAGTGAGGAAAAAGTTTTAAACACAAACAAGTTCAGATCAGATCCGCTCTTCCTCCACGATGCAAAAATAAACTGTTGGAGTTTCACACGTGGTGCTAAATTCAGAGACGCTCATGAGTCAGAAGTCAACCATAAGCACATTGTTAGAGGAGTGTTAGAATCAGAGGGTAAATACTGCGTGGGAGGAATATTTTAAGTCAAAATTAAAGAAGCCGACTTTTACGAGAAGCCAAGGAAGGGAACCTGATTTGCAACAACTGACCCTTCCTGTGTAAGTCCCTCCCCCTTTTCCTGTACTTATATATGCTCTGTGCTCGTCTGTCTGCCTGTAATTCTGGATCAGATCAAACTGAAAAGTCTGGAACCAAAAACGCTCATCAGTAACCTGGGAGCCTGTTTGCAGCTGGTATTAACACACGTCTCCAGTCTCTCACTTCCTGCTCTGTATGCAAATAAACAATATAGGACCGTACCTACTGTTGTCAGTGTCTATTACAACTGTCCTTTTTTCAGTTCAGCAGCTCATTAGAGACACTCTGTGGTGAACTGTGGGACTTTATCAGCACGACACACTTTTACTGATGTTTTCACCTCACAGATGACGAAGAAAAGAGGAGGTTGGACCACCGTTTAATAGGAACACACTGCAAAATAAATAATGTTACAATTGCTGATTTTACAAGTAATAATAAACAATATGTCACAGATAATGTTTCACAAAGTTGGTATAGTTTCTCCTCACTCTATAATAATAAAATTGTGTGATTTCTTTAAGGGAGTCTGGTGATATTATGGATACTAGTTCAGTGAAACAGTTTGTTCACAAACATCTGCAGCTGGTCTCTGCAGGTAAAAGAGCACAAACATGTAATTTGCTAAACAGATGGACATCAGATGAGATGGCATGTGGTCCATTTTACGCTGCAAAAGAGATCCCAGATCCCCACCTCTACAAGTGGTCTGAGTGATCGGATCGCCCAAGATACAGGTTGAACCCAGCTGTAAACACTTGTATGTTTTACTGGTTGAAAACTGAACACATCATGAAGCTTTCGGTCAGTTCCTCTCTCAGGCAGTGGGGACGGTGAAGTTATAGTTGTTTTTGCAGAAACATCTGGCTGCCATTGTGCTCCTCACACCGTTCATCCTCTTTCACCTCCCAGAGCAGAGATCAAAGCAGCTGCTGCAGGCCCTGCGCCTTTCTTTTACACCGATGTGAAACTGTAAAAATTTGTGTGTTAGCTGGGAAGAAATTGGAGAGAAAAAACAAGCCGGCTCGTATGAACATGTCTCAACTTATGATTCTCATTTTTCACCTTTCACGAGGTGAAACATTGGATCTCACACTCCCTTTCTTTTTTTCAGATTTGTGAGAGAGGCACTTACATGGATTTGGATGATTAGTTGATTGATTGTTGCAGTAATAACTGTTTTGCTAACACAGAAGAAGCTTTAAGGAGTCCACTCACATAGGCAGTCAGATTAGTTCCTTTCTTATACAAAACATTGATTGAACATCTTTTCACAAAGTGTCTGACAACAGTTTCGCAGCCTGCTCACACTCCCTTTGCTCCGGAGCTCCTAAATCTGTAAACTAACCACCACAGAGCAAGTTTTAGCAACCAAGATCTATAAAAATTGATCTAATCTTTTATCTTGCATCAGAACACGTCTTACATTCCTCTTCGGCTGCTGCCGCACCATCAGGATCATTTGTTTTCTCCTCTTTGTTCTGCAGGAACATTTTCAGACAATGGTTTTTTCTTGCAGGTGAAGGCTGCGCAGGGTGTCAGAACTACTCTGGTTCTTGGCACAGTTTCAGCAGAGCAGGGGAGGTGGGCGGGGGGAACAGCTTCTGAGGTGGCATGGGGGAGAGCGGTTTCCATGCCTACATAGCGAGTGGTTAACAGGGTCTCATAGTGAGTTTTGCAGGGGCTGTTCACAACCTCAAGACTGAGCAAAATAGATCCAACGAAGCTGCAGAACCTCTAAAAATGGCTTTCCCCCCACTTGAGTCACACATTCATCTCTTTGAACGCAGCTTGTTAACAAGTTTGTCTGAATAGCATGTTGTTGTTTTTAGCCTCATTACTCCTGAGGGTTTGATTCCCTGATGCTGCTGCATGAATATAACTAACAGTACAAACTCAAAGCAGCACAGTAAATTCTTGAATAGCAGCAGAAAGAAGCATGCTTTCAGTTTCAGTTTTCTGCTGTGGCGAGGGGATATACTGTCTGATATCTTCTGATCTGAAGTTAATGATATTTTACTGCCACACTTCAGTGGTGGTGGTGAGAACAGCAGTATCATTATTAAAGTGATGAGTCAGTTTTCGCATTATCAATGATGATGCTGGCAAACAGCACATTGCAGTCCCTCCAGGTAGCTGCAGTCAAACACAAATTCAACCACTTTCCGTGAATTCTTTGCAGCCTTGCAATTTTGTCCAATCATTGCAAATTTTCTGCAAATTCAACCAACCATTGTAGTTTCCTGCAAATGTTGAGTCACCAAACTCACTTCCTTGTTTCTAGTGTTGAAGATGCATACGATTTTATTCTGTCCACTGGAGCTTTTACTGTCACTAGAAGCACACATTTCTGTGAGCTACCTATGTTGTAATGTTAGCTAAGCTAGCGGCTCAGAGAGGCTAACGCTCCGGTGTCTGTGGCTAATGGCTACATTGCAGGCTAACAATCTGCAGAGTGGAGATGTTGGTTTTATAGCAGCAGGAGTTGGTTGGTGTCCTCAGCTGTCTCCAGATCAGCCAATAGCAAAATTTAATTGCAATAGCCAGTTTCAACCAGTAGAGGGCGGTCGCTGTGCATCAAAATAAGTAGAATTCAAACACTTATAAATAATAATAAATAATAAATAAATAAATAAATAAAATGTCCAGATATGGACCTGAATCAACGGACAACACTAGTAAACACTCAGATTCAGAGGGTAAACAGCAGAAAAAGGTGGTTTGGTTTTTCTGGTCCTAGAATTGCACGTTTTTCAGGTTGTTGTGTCTGTTTAATATACTGAACATATCTCAGCAGTTCTAATTAGTGCTCTCAGTTTTCTTTTAAAACTGACCTAACAAAGTGCTGATTGACAGATCCATTGTGCAGCTGACAACCTCTGCTAATTGGCATGCAGCTTATTATGACTCACTTTTGAACTGCAGTCTGAGTGTTTGTACTATTCATAAAACTATTTAATAAGAGTTACTTCCTTCTCTTTTCTGAAGTTGAAAAACTCTATTTATACAGCCCAACATGATTTTCTGTGACTGTGATTTTCTCAGTGCTTGTATGAGTCTGATATTCTGAACTTGTTATTTATACGCTTCATATATAACTGCAGCAGCAAAGACACAGGTCAATGACGAAACAAAAAAACTCTAGCAGAACTGAAGAAATATTACGTCTGAGCATTCGCACCAATGACATTGAGCTTGCTTGATTCCATAATGTCCAAAGTCCAAAATCGACTCAGAATTAATCATTAACATGGAGTTAAAATGTGGCCACGTTTGGTTTAAATGGCCATTTAGCATTTTGAAAATGTCAGAAATGGATTCAGCATCCTCAGTAACCCCCAAAACCACTCCTATATTGTCCAAATCTACCAATCATCTGCTGAAATATTGTTCATATAGCTGATTATTGTCCTAAATTGTCCAACAGCATATAAATGCTTGAGACCCATACTGTATATTTCTAACACAAAACTTCGGGTTACAGCAACATTCCCACAGTTTACATGAAAATATTTTATTTGCATTTGGAGTTAGTTACAGTAAATGATGATTTAGTATTTTCTCCAACTTGTTGATGGAGGCTCAGCATGTCGCACAATGACACTGCAGTCAATATATTATCAGTTTAATATGCATTGTAATATCAGCGTCATTATTTGCTAGTAAAAACGTTTGAGTCTTATTTGTCTGTCACATAAGACAAATGGGATATTTAGGGTAATTTGGAGTGTTATTTCTTTTGTATCCGTGGTGAGAAACGGTCTAATAAATATATAACAGAAATAGATATTAAAACTGATATCCTCTGTTTACATCATCTCCTCCCCCTCTTCATCTTCATCCTCTATGTGCGAGTTCACTGCCATCACAGCCGATACTACAAATCTTATTTTTCATTCTCACAAGTTTATAGTCTTCTGAAGAAGGCAAAGATCAAAATGATGCGAGAGGAAAATGTCCTGCAGGAGCTTTACGTATGGTCTGTTCTCGAGGAGAGGGCTTCCTATGCCGCCCACGCGCTCTCAAATACGTCGGACTGTAATATCAATATGATTTCAGCCTCCTGTAAAGAGCACTCTCACTAAAAATCCTGCTTATGAAATCTGACATTTGTAGTGATGGATGTGCTGATCTGTGAAAGGTTTCTGACAAATCCCAGTGAGGATACTTGTTCTTCGTGACCTTTTCCTGGGTGATCATTATCCAGCTATTAACAGTCAACAATTGATTATGTAGACAGAATCCACTACATCGACAACCTTATCTGTAATCGCTCCTTCTCCTTTTACATTGGTATCAGTCTCAAAAATCCCACATCACTCAGGCTGCAGTTTTTCTTACAGTTTTAGTCAGACTTTAAATTTAATTACACAATAGTGCACCCCCTGCCAATTTATCCCACCACACTGCTGTCACAGTAATAAGTAAGCCAGTTAATTAAGTGTGGACTGAGGCACAATCAGACGGTGACACTTTAAACTGAAGGAATATTCAAGGAAAAACTTTAATGCCTCTGTTTTTGTGGTGCAACACCTTTTAAATGTCCGTCTGGCTGGTGATTTTTTGCCAAGCTCAGCGTGAACGGCGTGCAGGTGGGAGGTTCATTCAAATGAAGGAGTGCAAAGCAATTTGTTGGTAATGTGGTGAAAAATGTGTCTCAGGCGTTATATGGAAGGATAGACGTCTCAGAAAAAAGTCTGGTCGCTTTGCTGGAATTTGGAAATTCTGTCAAGCAAAGTAAATACTTGAAAGAAATAGTTCAATAATGCACATAATCGCAGAAAAACTCTTTTTCACAGGGTACAATTCTTACAGCATTATGCAACTATGTTCGTCCAACT
Organism: Morone chrysops; assembly: GCA_019097615.1. Lineage (NCBI taxonomy): Eukaryota > Metazoa > Chordata > Actinopteri > Moronidae > Morone > Morone chrysops. The sequence goes on along the minus strand of JAGRRF010004921.1, from coordinate 1,153,236 downwards.
TATTTTGAGTTTATTTAATTAGGTTGGTCCACCTAATTTTATGGTTGAAACATTAGTAAATGAAGTTGATCCATTGCTTGATTCTGTAATAAAAGCATTCAATAACATGTACAAATAAGTACAACAATAAACAACTGGGCAGAGGAACATGCTCAAAAATAAAAAAAAACGAATCATGTGTTTTTAAATGATTTGTTCTCGTTGGACCAACATTTGTTTGTGAATTGTCTTTGAATTACTAACACAATTCTAATTTGCTGATCTGACCCTGGTTGGGTTTTTGTGAGTGCTTTGGAATAATTAGTTCATGACTCGATCCTCCAATCTCATTTGTTTTACACTGCTGTTCTTGCACTTTGGACGCCTGCACATTCATTCTGTGCAACTAACATCAATACCTCATGTTCATTAGTTCCATTCACTGTCCTCCACCCCTGCTATGCTTCCACCCACTGTGTTAGGTGGGAAGCTCTCAAAAAGTGAAATTACTGTAGATGTCCCTAGGGGATAAGTGTTCTGTTTTTGGTGATTTCTCTGAAGCAATTCAAGAAGCTCAACACACCATCTTGACTTTTCGAACACCATCCTGCACACCAAAATGTGAAACCTCCTTGTTCTCAGCTTCCTTCTTGTCCTGCATGAACTCTTATCTTGTAAAGAGCAGCTTTTAGCACAACTCTCACAGGCTTTAACACCCAGAGAGAGGACGAGGAGGAAAGAACAGAAGATGGTGAGCGCTGGAAGTATCTTGACTCGTCCTGACAGGATCAACTTGACCTCCAGTCATTCTTGGAGTCTTGACGTCCTGGATGGAGGTCATCGTGTTGCTGTTAAAAGCAGAACTACCTAAAGCACTGTGACACCCTGCAGCTTGGGATTGTTGGTCTGTGCATCTGACCATTTGATCGAAAATCGGGAAAAGCTTTAATGTTTTTGTGCACTTTGGTGTCGCACATGTGTGTTCACATAAGACTTTTAAAACTGAGACCACCGGCTGTGTTAGAGAAGGTTTCTGAGTGATTTTTGTGGTTTCTGTGTATGTCCTGTGTGTTCTTGTATGTGTTGATGCTCGTTGGCGTCCATTAGATTCAGTTGGAGACTTGTAGAGAAAGAGAGCCAGATAACAAGCTCAATACCAGAGCAGGGCGAAAGTGTCAATCCTCAATGTCGAAAACGTGTCAAGCAGACAATCCCTCACACACTACTGATTGTCTCAGTTCAACCTAAACAGGGTTTATTTTCTGTAGTTTAAGAGTTGTTTCCTGTTTCTCCTTGTTAAGATGATGCATTCGCCATATTTTATCAAGTCTTTGAAGATGTTGAAATTGAAAGGTCATTCTTGACTTCAGAACACATGGTCTATTTGCCTGCTGATCCTTCCACAACCTTCCTCAGATGTTCTTTGTCCCTCGTGTCAGAAACTGTCCATCCATCCATTAATTTCCTGCTGCTTATCTGGGTCCAGGTTGTCGTGGCATCAGACTATAAATGTATTTCTCCCAGCATGTTCTGGGCCTGCCCTGAGGGCTCCTTTCAGTTGGACAGAATATGTCCACAGGGAAGAATCCAGGAGGCATCCTGATCAGATGCTGAACACCCTCATGTGGCTCCTTTCAAAACAAAACAGTACGCTCTGTTCCTTCTTCCTTTCAGGCAGACTCTCCCTTGCTTCATTTTGTGGAGTACTTTTACATCGAGTAGCAACCAACAGAGGGGAGCAGAAGCGCAACCGGCCTTGCAGCCATGTATCCTATAATTTATGTCCATACTGGACCATTCAGCACCTCGTAATTTATGCCAAATGCCATTCATGGCAAGAAATAGTGTGTCCTTGATGTAGTGAGGCACAAGGTAAGACTTTCTGACTTTTGTGTAGCTGATCAGAAATGATCCAATTAAACATGCTACAAGGACAAGTCATTTCAGTTCTCTTATGTTCTCCGACCTATGGAGATGTTCTCTGTTCTTGTGATGCTAGAGAGAAACAGATTTTCCAGCACAGTTCAGAAAGAATGTTTTCCGTAAAGAGGTTGCTGAGTGCACAAAACAGTAAGGAAGCAGAAATAAAGAACCAGACCAGTGGGGGAAACTCTCCCATCAGAGCAACAACAACCTTGTGACTTCACACTTTCACGAGTAGAGTAGATTAGAGTAGATTTTTGGGCCATTTCTGGAGCCACGGGGGCGCGTTCCCCAGTGAGCATCATTCTTGCGAGTTTGATACCAGTGTGATCCATTAACATGGTGTTAAAAGCAGCCTGTCCCTGGTGTGACGTCCATGCTTGCTGCTGCTCCCACCCCTGTTAATGCTTGTTGTCAGGACTATTAAACCCACAGAGAGAGGGGGGGGGG
>JAGRRF010004921.1:1115730-1137107 GCA_019097615.1 Morone chrysops | reverse complement strand
ACTTCTGTTGTGAATTGGCGCTATATAAATAAAATTGAATTGAATTGAATTGAATTAATAGGTCTGTAGCATGATTGGAAAAAAAATGAGGAAGTAGTGTTTGTAGTCTCACTCCTCTACAGATACATGAGACTTGTGCAACACTGAAATCTGTATTTCTCCTCTATCCGGGGGAAGTGAGGGAATGAAAATATTCAAAAATATGACTGGGGTTCTAATGATACAAAGCTTAATGCAAATGGCTGAAGTGTCTTTGACAATGCAGTTTTTTTAAACTCCTAATGTTTCCAATCAGTTTTAGCACCATCTTGGCGAACAGTATCTAGTTCAACCCAGTCTCCCTCCTAAGTGGTCAAATACTGTTGCTTGGTCAGTGGGCCTCCACTGTAGGTATCTCTGTCATATCATTTCTGGATACGCCCACCATTGAAGTCAGGTTACATTAAGAGTATAAAAAAGCGAGAAAGTCTGCATATGGAGGTGGTGGTTTGGTTTGTATGGATGGCTCAAACAAACACAGGACTTGAACCTAGGAGGGTTGTTGGTATCCCACCACACACAACTGGCAAGCTGAGCCTTCAGCCAGAGCGACAGAGTTGTGATTGACTGTGAAAGATGTGATCTCCCCCGTTAGTAGACAGCTTTCCATGTGGATCCATGTGGTAATGATAATGATATTGTGACAACCACTAGTTGCATATCTGTCTAGAGGCTGAAATTACATAATATATGTTAAAGTAATTAGGGGTTACAAATTACTTAATTGAGAGTAAAAAAAGCTAATTAATGGCCAAAGAACAAATCTCAAAATATGTGTTCAAATACCAGCTGAATGTTAAATGTGGAGACACAGTCTAAGAATAGTAAAGTTTTCTCAGATTTGTTACGTTACAGCCTTCACAGCGTGGCTTTCAGTCTGCAGTCATTATCCTGATTTGATATGTCAATATTCAGTTTGAGTAATGATAAATATTTACCAGTTCCAGTGAATTTGGCCCCTTTTTAATATTTAGTGGCAGCTGACATCCAGAGGGAACAAGATAAACACATACAGATACATACTAAAAGCACAAATACACACCTGAAGCACACACACACCCACACACACACCCACACACACACACACAGTTAACTGGACTATTATTTCCAGTTATGACATATGACAGTGATGTGCAGCTGACATTTAAAGACAAACAGAACTATTACTGTACTTCACATTGACAAATATCGTGTGTAAATGAGTGTAGTTTCCCAAAAGATGTCCGACATCGCGGCCGGGAAAACCCACCAAGGACATGCACACGCACGCACACACACACACACACACACACACACACTGTATTTCTCTAGTGTTTCTTTCTTTTGGTCTACTCTTTCTCTTTATTTATCTATTCTATCCTCGCTGTCTCATGTTTCAGTTGTCTCTTGTTTATCTCTTCTTTCTGTGTTGATTGCTCTTTTATTCAGATATGTTGAGGTCAGAGCTCAAGGAATCCCTTTGAGAATTTCCATGCCAGTTTTTTTTTTTTTCATCGCCAAAATATAGCCTAATTTTGGGGCGTTATTTAGCATCCTTGCCAGAATGCTAGCATGACATGGTTGGTACCAGTAGATGCATTAGGTCATGTAGTTTCATATGATGCCAGTATCTTCTTCAGCCTTTGACACCACAACACACCTATTGATGGTTCACTTTAGATTTTCTGACTAGTCCCCGACAGAATAGCTGAGCCCAAACATGTCCTACCGGCGGCTACTTTTAGCTTTTGGCTGTCCAGAAACGATTCACGATGAGCATGCCTGCTGCTTCTAGGTTAGCATGGTTTGTTTTTCTTAGCAAAGAAGCGTTAATGTTACTATCGTCACTCCTATGACGAAACCCTGGTGTTGACCTGTTTTACCTTTTACAAGAGTGGAGACACTGTTGGCAGCAAAGCTTCAGTCAGCAGGTTCATAATTTCAGAATAAGACCATTGATCGGTTCGTGGTACATTTAGAACCATCCTGGGGTATGGGGTCTAAAACGTTAAAACCGATTTCTGACTCGTATGTGTACGTCTTTAACCTCCTAGGATTTCTGTCTCTGTCATATGATTTTGTCCTATTCAGATTCAGCCTTTCAATGACAAAAGAGGGTGAGAGAAAAAAAAAGCACAAATACTTTATGTGTGTGTGAGAGAGAGAGAGAGAGAGAGAGAGAGAGAGAGAGAGAGAGAGAGAGAGAGCCTCAGGCAGTGCGCTGTATGAACTTCATGCCAGTCAGCAGTACTCATCTGGACAGAGTGATGCTCATTTGTCACCCTGCATTTGGTCTCTGCTCCCTGCTTTGGCATGTGTATGTGTGTGTGTGTGTGTGATCTGTCACAGAGGAAAGGGTGAGAGACGACAGGATCACATGTGGACAGACACCCAGCACCACCCACTGCTCATGGTGTTAGCTCAGAGCCAGCAGATGATGCTATACCCAGCTGTGTCTCACATGTGTGCAGCGAGTCATGGGTGCTCTGATCTACAGTTGTAGCACAGAGCAACGTAGATCAGAGCAACGCTTACAGGCTGTCCACTTAACATTAAACATTTCCCTCTTCCTCTCTCCAGGTGTCCAACCTCTACCTGTACGACAGCGTGCTGATGCTGGCCAATGCCTTCTACAGGAAGCTGGAGGACAGAAAGTGGCACAGCATGGCCAGCCTCAACTGCATCAGGAAGTCCACCAAGCCGTGGAATGGAGGTTGGTCCATGCTGGAGACGATCCAGAAGGTACGGAGGCTTTCTGTCAACACACACTGCTTCCTTTTAGTCTTGTGGTGCATTCAGGGGCACAACGGACCACGACACACTGCTGCTGCCGTTTCATTTGTTTGTTAACTCAAAGGTCCAGTGTGTGGGGTTTAGTGACATCTAGCGATGTAGTTGCAGATCGCAAACTTACAGTGGCCGCAAAACATGCCAGAACATCCCAATCTAAAGCCAGTGTTTGATTTGTCCTTCCTGAGGTACAGTAGAAACATGGCAGACTCCACAGAGGGCAACCTGTGATGTCTATAGATATAAAAAGTTTAATATAAGGTAACAAAAACATAACAATTATACACCAATGAAAACATTAAATACAATATATACCTTCCTTTCACTATCCTGACAGTAGAACATGACACAGATACTGGCTCCTCATAGTGCTCCTAATGGCATCTGTATGAATCCACTGGGCCCGAAAGGAAAATAACCAATCAGAGCCGAGAAAGATAATTGATTGCTGAGTCTCATTCAAATTAGACTCAACTTTCTCTGCGTCTGTGCTATACTGATAATCGGTGGCAATTCTGTATTAGAAGCCACTGTCTTTATTGATAGCTAAAGTTAGCCAAATTAGCATATTCATAATTTTATAGCCTAGCTTAAATTAAATCCAAAGTTACCTGATACATCTAGTCTGTGCCGACACTCACAAACGACGAAGATCACTCCAATCCATCGTAGTTGTCGGTGTCCGACAGCAGTTGCTGCGCCTCAAAAGTTGAAGCAGATCCGACCAGGTTCGTTATCGCCCATAAGGATTGTATTGCTGCCAGTTTCGGGGCCTCCGACTGCAGCCGTCTCTCTCAATATGGGACCAATTAAAAAAAACTGTTGCCCTGATTAGTCACTTTGGTAAAAAAAACATGTGAAATAAGTTCTTGGTTGAAAAATAGCAATTATCTTTGAAGCACCAGTATCCCTGATTCACCTGGAGTGTTTGAAGGAACCCCTCATTTATTATTCAGTTGTGGCTATACAAATATGTATAATTATTATTTGTATTTTTGGTATCGCAAACAGCAAAAAGTCTTCACTGAGGCTATTTTTGTTTCCAATGAAGCTCAGATTTGGCACGTTCAGATTTGCTACGTTGAACTCTCCTGATCATTTATCTTCTATATATATTCTTCAAGGCTGTTGAGCTGATTAATGGCTCGTTAGCTTACCCAATTCCCTTGATGTGTTCTGTAGCATTAGAACAGAGAAAAGCTATATTGAATCTGTCTGATCTAATATAGCTGAAAATCCTGGAGTTGGTGTTGTTTCCTATTTAAGATTTAATTGAAAACGAACCTTTGAAGACCGAGGAGAAGCGTGCAGAGGAGAATATTAAAGCGCGACTAGATTTATACCAACATTAAATAAAAGAATAAATTACGTCTTTGTTAGCAGAAAATAAATCAAACATGAAACTGCTTCTGGTGAAACATGAAACAAGAAAGTCATTCAGTGTAAAACCCTGATCTAAATTACATCCAACGACCTGTAGTCTCATTCTCACAGTCTAATTGGTGAAAGATGCTTCTCAGCCGCACTGATGAGTCCCTCAGAGCTCGAGTAGTTCTGTTTTATTAAAAAACATCAGTTTATTTCTTTGATATCTCTCATGGTAACGGCAGCCGAGCTTGTTAGTAATTTTTCTTTCTTCCTCCTGTTTAATAAACTCATGTATGTAATCACAAAGAACGCTGTTGCTTTGTGTTCAGACAAACCATGAGACCTTTACTGATGCAGACCTTTGATACAACTGTGTGCTTGTTTTTTCATGATATTGACAGAATTACCCAGAATCACAGTTTATTACTCCCACAGTACTTTCTGTCAGAGTTTACAGCTGTTAACGACTGCTCAGTGTGGATTTCTTTTCTATATGTTTTCTCTGTGTTCATGGCTTGTTTCCAATATTACAAAACATTGCACACTGCAGTCTGTTGACTACATTTTATGTGAAAAGTTGTCCATTCATTTGCTTGAAATCTTGATAATGTCCATTAAATTTCCTGGCAATAATTCAACTTGCAGCTACAACAAGAGCCACAGTAAAACAACTTCAAATGCAGAGAACCTTGAGTTAATATGGACTGTTTTAGCTGTTAAACTGAAACAGTTAGCTAATCTAAACCAAACAGCAATTAAAGAAAACAACATTTCATCCTAATAATTGCCCAATCTGACAGATGTCAGGTGACGTGGTTTAATTTTATAAATATAAAGTTATGAAACACTGCCATTTTCCTTTTACGGAACCAACATAAACACCTACAAACTTTTCTATTCATCTTTGAACCCTTCTTTTTCATGTGTTTTGCCACTGTGTCAGAAAGTAATTTACTCCAAATTGTATATATTCTATTTTCCACATCTCAAATAGGGAGCAATATTTCCTGTTTTTATTTATTTATTTATTTATTTGAACTTGAATATTTCCACTAGCCGCCATCTCAGTCACTTCTTTGCTGATGAGATGGAAAATTACTTTGTGAGAGGATGGCAAACACGGAGTGAAAAATGGACGGAGCATCACAAGACGTAACCTTTCTCCCTCTCTTACAACAGTGTGTATATCGAAGGCAGTCAGGAGCCGAAATGAAAGTATCTGAAAAAGCACTGCTACTCTATTCTCATAATGAATAGCACTTCTGCTATTTTCACACCCGTGTGGTGTTACTGTCTGCCACCTGCTAATGAATGACGGTGCACATACTGGTTATACGTATCAGGCTAGTTTGCTCTCCTACTGTCTGAGGTGCAACATATGGCTCAATTAAACATGACAGCTGCTGGACAAGTCAAGAGTTTTGCTAAGACCTCCACAATCCTGTCTGTACCAATTACGGACTCTGACAGTTCAGTTTATGTTAGCTATGAGTTACCAGCTATCAAAGTTCGGCTCAGATCAGGCAAATGCCCATTTTACCGGCTAATACGATGCTGGTCAACTTCACAGTTTTATTTAGGTTAAGTTACATTAAGCAGGTTAAGCTTAATTGAACTTTGGTTCAATTAAGTTCAGTTCAGTTTAACAGCTGAAACTACGGTGGCCGACAAGGGCAAACACGCCTCATACGGCAAAACGCTGCAATCACAGGAATGATGCAAAACCAAAAACACACAAACACATAAAACAACTGCAACAGAAAAAATGCAGCAACAGAAAAATGCTGCAACCACAGAAACGAAGCAGAAGCAAAAACCTACAACCACACAAAACAAATGCCAAATAAAAATGCTGCAAATACCAAAAACACACAAAACCCCAAAACAACTGCAAGAGAGAAACAACTAGAACAGTTTGGTTCACTTTAGCTAACAGTTTGAATTAACAGCTAAAGCAGTCCAGATTAGCTCCAGGTTGTGGTTCTACAATGACAAAAACTTTCCAGGAAAGGGTTGGAGGTAAATAGCTGTTATAAAAATATCTGTTTGACACTTCCTAGAACTTTTAACTCAATTTTGGGAGTCAAATAATAGTGTTGTTCTGTTCTTCAAGAACTACTGCATTTTACAGACAACTTTCAGTTTTATAGCTGCTCTTACAACCTGCTTCCCTTGCAAATAAGATTTTCCATCAGAATCAGACGAACTGACAGTTCACAAAACACTGCTCTGTACAAATAATCAAATGCAGGAGATGGAGGACAGGAAGCATCACTGACTTTGTAGCAAGCAAACATTATCAAACATTATTTTTCCACCAGGTGACAATGACTGCGACCTTTGTAGCTGACAGGCAAACATTTAGCTCGTTGGCCTGCAGTGAAGGAGGTCTTCCGTCTTGCTTTACATCCTTCATGAACCGATGGGAGTCATGAAACAACATTTCATCCATGACCTTTCAGCGGGACAGCACAGCAGCTGAATTCAGCTCATTCAGTCAGACTCTAATGATATTTTATGACATCTCATACATCTCTAAACACTGTTTGCCACTGTATATTCTACATATAAGACACAGAGACAGATAATCAACAATGGGGGCCGGAAAGCAGACATCCACTGATCGTGCATTAATAAAGCTGTACATTGATGAATAAACTAATTATTAATTCAAACCTTGTTGAAACCTTGTTGAAACTGCTGTGATTATACTTTTTCGTCCAAAATAATTGCATTTTTGGCGGACGTTACATGCTCCAAAACACAATGTCTCGCACATGGGCTTGGCAAAATGGCCTCTTAAGTGCAACCCCTGCATCATGTTTCACCAATATGTATGAGAATCGGTGCACACGTAGCTCATATCCTGAAGAACAAAAAAGCCTCTTGGACCCAAACTCAAACCCAACAGGAAGTCTGACATTTTTAATTTAGTGTTCATTTTTGGTGTCGTATTTTAGCGGATTCCTCGTTGGGAACTGATCGGATCAACTTCAGATTTGGCGATTAAAAGATGTGCTTTGTGTTTCCGTGGGGTGGCATTGAATTTCAAAATAATTGGAAGTTAAACATTGAAGTTACATGTCAAGCCTTATACGTCAACCGTCACCTGATTTACATGAAATCTACTCGGTACTTGACGAGACCACTGCAAACTTGCAGCTCCTATTAGGTCTGTATTTGTATTTCTTTGACTGATGGGGATGTGTGTTCAGTGCGCTTCGTGCCTCCGTTGGGGTTGTCAATCTGACATCAATATCACATAGTTTAGCAGCACACAAAGCCTAATGGGACGCAGCCTGATATTAAAGGTTTATGGAGGGCGGCAGCAGGAATTTCACCGTGACAAAACTCTTCAGGCCTTAATGAAGCTGTTTGTCTTTTTTCTTCCAGCGTTTACCAGATTTTCTCTCTTTCCTTTCTCACCTCCCTCTTCTGCTATTTTCCCCCAATACTCTTTTTGACCCCTTTTAATATCACCTCAATGTCTTTTGCCATCATCCCTCTCCCTGTCTCTGTCACTTCATTATATTTTATCTGCATGAACATTAAAATTAACAATACAGGGGTAACCTCTTTTACAATGGGGACGTGATGAAATCCATTTTAATAAAGGAGCCGTTAAGTTCTTCCCTTGTACCGGAAAGCGTGAGTGGACTCTGTCATAACAAGTAAATGTCAAATACAAGGAGGAGGTCAAGATAAAGCTTGGATGTTGATGTTATTGTCAAAATTAAAGTTTAATTTTTACATCCCTGCCCCTCTATTGCTCTTTTTCACCCTTCAGGGCAACATCACAGGTCTGACAGGTACGATGGATTTTAAGGACAGCGGCTCCAACTCTCACGTCCAGTTCGAGATCCTCGGCTCCAGCTTCAGCGAGACCTTCGGCAAGGACATCAAGAGGGTGAGTTCGCAGCGTTTTCGCTCCAACCAATGACCTGGAAATTGGTGCAGAGGCGACATCGCCTACGTGTGTCAAACCTAAAACAGCTACAGCCTGATATCTGGATTGAACAGACATTTTGGTAGCACTCCATTATTCAGTCTGATTTTGCCCTCTTGGCCTTTTTTCCGTGGGAGGAGGATTTGATTTTGCCAGCAGCTACTGTTAGCATAAGTTAACTTTAAAGAGAATGGAAGTCGACTTGTTTATGAAAATGTTCTGGTAAATTATGTATGATGTCCTGATGAGAAAATAGATAAAGGCACAGCTGAAAACTTTCCACAAGCTTCCCCAAGAAAGTAACAGTCAATGTCAGGCTGGCTAATGTTTGCAAGCTAGCTAAATTAGCTAATTAGATTTCTTAGTTACAGTTTTTTTTGTTGTTGTATAGCACCAAATCATAACAGAAGTTATCTCAGGACACTTTTCAAATAGAGCAGGATTAATTTTTTTTTTTATTTAAGATTTGATGTTCCTGTAGAAATATTTTGCCAAATAATCACAAGCTATCTACCTTTTATATGGCTGAAGGTAACCAGTGCTAGCTACTTTTATTGGAAAATAGTTGGCAGTACTGTAGAGGTTATTCATGAGACGACTTATCATCTAAAGCAGTGGTTCCCAACCTTGGGGTCTGGACCCCTACTAGGGGTCACCAAAGCTTCATGGGAGTCTGCAAGGCCTTCGTAATTTTAAGCTGTGATAGAAAACTTTCATAGTAGTCGTATATCTCAGTATCTGGTTCACTTCTGTGAAGAAAAGTCAGTTTTAAGTGAATTGTCTAATAGAACAATGGCCAAGCATTGAGAAAACACAGAATCAAAAAGTTCCTCTAACAGAAAATAATCTGGTCAAAGTTAATCCAAATCACTTGTTTTACACAAACTTGGTACAGTTACTGAGTTTATTATTTGGTTTAATTGTACAGTTTTTAGTATAATAAGATAACGTCATATTTATTCACAGAAACACAAAAACTGAAGCAAACATTCATTCATACCCATTTTTTAGCTTTCACACACAATACAGCAACTCACAGCCTGATTCATTAAACACACAGCAAGAACAAACTCACTTACAGTAGAAAATATTAAAATTTTTGTTTGTAACATGTTTTAAACCTGTATTTATGGCCTCTGCACCAAATAAAGTATTAACTAACCTGTTTGTCTGCATTCAGAACCACAAACAGGCTCTCACTTCAACCTCGGTGTGTTTGTTCAGAGCCTGACAGCAATGTCTGAACATGGGAGGATGCAGGCTGCTGTTGTTGTTGTTGATGCAGTTTGATGTCATCAGTCATAAAGTTGGACATACTGAAGGCCATCAGCGATATGCAGAGTACATTTACTCAAGTACTGTACAACTATGTACAACTTGTACTTTATACTGTTTCCATTTTATGTTATTTCAAACTTAAACTTACGTGTCAGAAGCAGATATTGTGCTCTTATTTACTCCATCTGACAGCGTTAGTGTAGATTCACATTCAAATGAATAATACAAAATAGGATCAACAAATAAAATATGATGTGTGATTGCAGTATGTAAAGTAGTTAAAATGATTAGGTTTACGAGATGCAACATTAAAGTAAGTGCTCATAATGTTAGTGCTGATCATGTATCACGTGTATACGACTGGTCAACGGGATATGTTTCTAGTTCCCTCTGCGCAGCTACGAGACCACTGTAGTTTGTCCTACACGCTTGGAACAGGAGAGTGAAGCGAGGGAGTTTCAGTCTGCAACTACACATTTAGACGCCACTAAATCCTACACAGTGATCCTGTAAACCATCTACAAGGACGTGTTGGCAGTCATGAATAATAACTGTATAGAAACAGTTAGTCTTCTCTCTGGTGGTTTGTTTATGTAGGTCAAAAAGAGGCATCAGTAGGGTTCCCACACTTCCTGGAAAACCTGGAAATTTAGAGACGAGAAGTTCCAGTCATGAAATACAAATTGATTCAAATGAGCAAATATCTTTGAAATAATCTATGTTTTCCTGGAATATTTCAACAGCTAAGCACGCCACGAGTGTCCCTTAAACAGTGACTACCATTTGTAACAGTTGTCCTGTATTTTCAAGAAAAAGCCCTGGAAAATGTCCTGGAAAGGTCCTGGAAAAGGGTTTCATAACCATTTAACTACCTGGTAATATATCAATGTGAAGCGATCAGGATCAGAACCGAGCAACGTATGGAGCCATTGTTCTACCATCAATGGGAACTGTAGTTGTTGAGTGGGTGGATTTACAATCCTGTGTCTTCCTTTGTGAACGGAGTCATTTATGCAACAGCGAGCTCCAATTATTAATTTTTCCAATTATTGAAAAAGTTGTTTAACTGTGTCGCGTTAACCTTAATTAACAGCGCCCCTGTTTAGGACTGCGAACGCTTGCTCCCCTTGCCATTAAACCAATCAATATTTAACAGGACGAATGAGGTTTTAATTAAGAAGAGTTTTAAGTTGTCTTCTTGTAAATGTATGCATGTGCTAACGAACAGTAGACGAGTCAATACAGAAGAGCAGCGGTATAATTAGACAATATGCACAATGTCACTGCGTATCAGCATCACCTTGACCTCAGCGCTGATGTGTCGTAGTATTATTAGTATTATTATTACTGTGTTGCCCTTACAACCTGTGTGTGACACAAGCTGCTGATTCAATCTTATTTTCACTAATTTACCGTTTTATTACAAGCTTGGGAATAATAATGTTTCATGTCTTATGTAACGTAGTCCAGCATTGTGCTGCACAGTTAGGGAAGGATTCAAAGAGGTTGGAATATAAATAGAGTCCGTTTTTAATTTAAGAGAAAATATGTTCAATGTCAGACTTTTTCTTTTATTCTCCAAAGTGGAGAAATCTTAAAGTCATAAATTAAATATGTAAAGAAAGGAAAATAAAAGGCAGCTGGCTGTTTTTACGAGACGCATGAACCATCACACACACTTGACAGGTGTGTCAATTTAAACGTCTTTTCAGGAGCTAAGATTGTAATTAATCTTTTGGAGATTACGGCACCTGGTTTAAAACAGTTGGAATTACACCAACAATCCCTTTATTATATATCCCTTAACACATCCATAATAACTTTTACATACTTTGACAAATGTAAAAGCAGAAATTACTGCCTACATTTCTGATTCGGTTAGAACATTTTACTGATTACTATTGATCTACTAATTCATTTCGACTAACTGATGAATTAATAAACTTCGAGTGTTTTATTCTGGTGAGAGCAGCAGCTTGTTGTGCGTATTTACTTTATATTGTTTATTATCATGACTATTTGCTCCAAAATACACAATACACTCAGTGCAGCATTTTTCAATATAACTTTATATTATTTATCGCTATAATGGTTGATTTTCAGGACAAAACAGACAGGATTAGACATTTTTGCTCATAATTCAGGACTATCCAGGTATTTTCTGAACCTCTGGTCACTCGAGCTACAAACAAATATCTGTATCGATCGATGTTACATCGCATTTACACTTGTTCAAAGCGGGCAGTACGTTTACACCTTTACTGTCATGTGGTCGAGCTCTATCTCATTGCAATCTGATTCACCCAAAATCCATTTATTTCATATGAGCGGTGTAAAGGGGGTTAAAGAAACAGAAGAGGTATACCGAGAGAAAAGAAACGAGAGGTAGAAATCAAACAAACAGAGACAAAGCCAGCAGAGATATTGGGGACATGAGGAAGGAAGGATCACTGGTGGAGGGATACAATCTAAAAAATGTTTATTAATAACACATGCAAGTAAAGAAAAAGCGATTTTTCTGAACATAAGAAATCAGTTTACAGATGGAGGGAGCAGATTTTTCTCATTTTCAGTTTAAATGAAAGATTCTGTGAATCGAGTGGCTGATCGCTTCGCTCAAGTGAGTCTCTCCTCAAATCAATTTTTAAGTTGAAAACAAGCCTCAACAAACCCAGAGATCTTTTTTTTTTTACCTTTTTAGCAAAAGTATTAAAACATATTTAATGGGGTTTTTCTTGCACATGCACACAAGTTATCTTTATTTATACTCGTACATAACAATTTAGATGATTTAGCAGCTTGCAGGTACTTTGTGTCAGTGTCAGGTTGTAAGGGCGGACACACAACTGCACGCACACACACACACACACACACACACACAAACACACACAAACACACACAGCAGTTGCCGCAGTAATGAAGATTTAATCACCTGGCTTCTCGTTCTGAGTTATGAGTCCCCCTGTGTTACATAATGTCCACAGAATACAGGCCCATAGCTTACACACAAACCAATTCTCCTGCACAGACATAAATATCCAATATAAACACTCACACACATAATGAAGACCTCCCGGCTAGAAGCCCTTTCACATACACGCAAATTAGCATGAAGACGTATTATCATTAACATACAATGCATGTGGGGTCTCTTATGTACTGTAAAACATGCAGTGTTAATGTATGTAAATGTGAAGCCTTTTCTATACATATCTGAGCAAAGATTAATGCATGTAAGCACACAATGAACTCTATATGATGAATAAGTTATAAGATGTAGTCATTAAGAATCAGCTGTATTTAAGTAAATTGAGTATTTTCTCATTGATAACTATTATTGAAGGACCAGTGTGTCTTATTTAGTGCCATCTAGTGGTGAAGTTGCAGATTGCAACCTTTTGAATACAGCTGGTAAATTTGCCGTTTGGGCCAAATAAAGTCCAGTGGTCAAGTTAAAATGAATGATGTGGGGCCAAATTTGCGTTGCTTTCTGTCTGAACATGTCAATGAGCTACATCCTGAAATCAAAGTGAAAGTAAAGTAAGAGATGATTCAACAAAGAGCTTCTGTAAGTAGATACAAGCAAAGCTACTTTGAAATTTTAGATTAGATTAGAATTGTGGACAAATAACCGTATGTCATCAGATTATTCAGGATGAATCAGGGACACACACTCATTATCCATCCAAATATATCACAAATTTTAACTGAATTTCAAGTAATTCTGTAAAAGGAAATGTGAATGAATGATTGTCCATCCACTACCATTGTGCAAACGTTAGAAGTTGGTTCATGAGATAAGCAGTTGGTGGTGTTACTTGTCCTGTTAGAAAGGAAGGCAAAAGAAGCTGAAGTGATGAGAAGAGCTCAAACGGTGAAAATCATCAGGCCTGAACATACCTTCAGACGGTGGATTATGTAATTATTGGGGATGGTTGATGCTGCGTTACACAGCAAACTCAGGGCTCCAGTTTCAGTGACTGTGTTGTTCTTGGTTGATGATGGAGCGAAATGGACCAGACATCTGCTTTGAAAACAAAATGAATTACAAGAGAAAAATGAGACCATCTGTCCTGAAATTCTGCTCTGAGCTCAGTAACTGCGTCCACCTGTTTTGTCTGATCTGTCCGATTCTGGAGCATTACCTGAGCCAGAAAACTTAAACAGCGAGCTCCCTGTTTATCTCAGATCGACTTATTTCTCCAGGCAGTCTAAATCTGTTTGGGGAAGAGAAAGATGAGGCTGGCGTGTGAAAAGTTTTATAGAGTTATAGAGTTTCTGATGTATAGGTAGATGTTGTCTGCCTGGCGGTGAGATATGAGCTACTCGCTCCCATCACACACACACACTCGATTCATTTTCCCCCTACAGTGTTGGTGTTATCCAAATCTCCATCTCCATCTTTCTGTGCTGTCCACGCCTCTCCTCTCTCCTCCCAGGGCCATTTCTCAAAGCAAATTTTCCCCACAGATGAAACACCACTCCCCCTCCCACCTCCAGATCAGACCTGATAGAGATTGAAATGTCATTTCCCTCTTTCCCTGGAAACTTGTGCCACCGCGCCCTGGTCCTTCAGACCTCCCCCGTGTGTTATCCCATCTATCTGTCCTCACTTTTCTCATCTCATTGACTTTTGATGTGTCTTTGCAGCAATTTGTTGTCAGTAAATCGCCCTCCCACAAAACACTGGAAAAGAAGAATAAAAAAAAAACTCTGTTATTTTTTCCATCTTCTTCGATTGGCGGCAGTGACTGAACGTGTGTCAGAAGACATTATGCTCTCGCCCACTATCCTCAGAGGGAGTGTCGGCGAGTTGCTGTTTTTAATCAGACAGAGGACGGCCGCTGGGATGACTACAGCAGACAGATAACCTCTCCAACTTCTAATAGGGTCCTGATTTAGCTCCAGTGGTTTTCAAACAAGGGTCTCTCCGGGGTCCTGCAAGGAGCCCTTAACAGGTCACTCAGCAAAATGAGCAAAGTTAAGAACTATTTAATTATGATAATAATAAGCCAATAAGACCATTAGTGATTAGCTCAATTTTCCATCAATGCTTTTGTGTTGTTGGTGTCGATACAAGGAAATATAATTAAACCTGCTCCAAACTCAACAGTTGATAAAAAACTGTACATAGGGTAGCTGTATAGGGATTTGTCTTGGACTTATTGGTATTTGCACTCGGACTTGGCCACTGGTCTCGTCAAATATATCTCTATATATAATATATAGAGTCCAGAAATACATGATTTTCTTCTGAAGTAAGTTCCTCCTTCAAGACAAAGCCATTGATGAATCGCACTTGTTCAGAAAACAGGTATTATCTTAAATAAAATACTTCTGGAATGGGCATTGGCATTGCCTTGTAACTATTGTTACCAGTAAAGGTCATCTGCAGTCATATGCCTGGCTGCCTTGTTGTAAATATGTGGATGGGTATGACCAATAAAATACCATAATGTTTTGGAAATCGTTCAGAATCCCATTTATGCTTTGTGTAATATATCATAACACAGACTTCGGCTGTTTTAATGAAAGTGAATGACAGCATCATTCTTGTTCACATCCTTTGTCACTTTGCTCTGACCAGGCTGCCATTTTCCCATCTTAAGTCTGTCTGTCTCGTCTTTGTCTCCGTCGACCCTTTTCTCTCTCCATCAGTTTTTTCTCTCCCCCAGAAGAGCTAAAGAGGTTTGCAATTATTTTGTTGAGGATAGAAATTACCCACCCATTTGTCCATAATGGGGAATGCATTGTTACTGGCCCTTCTGAAATGAATCCATTAGAAATGTTGGAGAACAAAAATGAGCCTCAGACGGTACTAATTTCAAATCCCTGAGGTAATTTAGAGTCGTTAACAACAATTTGTGCCTTTGAAAACTCTGCGCTTGCTAATTTCTGTGAATAATGCATGGAACAAGATACATATTTTTCTCCCTTTTCATTTTTTCCCAAAGCCACAAAGATGAAGTCTCTCTTTTTTTTTTTTGCTTTTAGGCGTGGGTAGTGATGAATGACTGCTGAGCTCTTGGACGTCCCATAAAGAGACACAAAATGAGGCTTGGTGATAATTGCAGGACTGAAAATGAAAAAGCTGTAATGAAACAAAATTATGAAAAACAGATGTAATCTTTGAAATTCAGGAGGGACTGGATATAAAACCATTCCTTCTTCCCTTCAGTAATCACTATTTTCTGTTATTTGTGCATCTCAAAAAAACGCCAGATGATATGTCAGAGAATATGGTTCATAAATGTTGATTCAAAAAAACTTAAAGCAACTCTGCACTGAATATTACCACAATGTGCCGTACAAGTACTCTATCAAAGGTCTATCGTAGGGTTGAGCCATTATAAAGCTGAAATGAGTATCCACAGAGTAAAATGTGTCGATATCAGTTTTCTAATAATCAATAAATATAGCAACTTTTGGTTTATCCAACCTATTTTGAGTACTGATACGGATACTCGGGTACTCATCCCTAATATATCCTCAGCCAAGAGAGATAGTTGATTGTGGAGTCTCATTCCCAGGTCCTCAAATTTTGAATCTAGGAATAAGACTCAACCAACCCAAAGCATCTTTCCATCTTTATCGGCTCTGATTGGTTGCTTCCGTTCAGGCCCAGTGGATTTCCAGTTCTAGGTGGGGGGCCAACGTGGTACTGAATTCCATCGGCACCAGCTGTTGTTCAATCTTGCTTTACCCGGTCAGTGTTTTTAAAATATCCAGCGTATCTGCACCATAGAAAAGTGTGACAGTCACTAGACTCTATAGGAGTCAGGAAATGATTCCCTGGTGCCGACGTTACTGAAGAAAAATTTATGGAAGCCTATTTCCACTTACTTATAATGGCGAAATAATGAGAAAGTTTACTAAGTCAATATTTTGAGAACATTTCTCATCAGAATGACTTACAGAATCTTATTTATGCCACATTGGCGGAAATGGGTTTCCATAAAAACAAGTCATGTTTTCAGAGCTTTTTGCGTCAACCGGGTATTGAAGTATTGATTCTTGTGACCTCTCTACTTACACCTCCACAAACTTTCCCTTCACTGGCTCGAAGTCACCCATGTGTACTTGTTGTAATTTCAGAATATTGTATAAATAAGCATTGTTTGGTAAAGCCGTTCATGAGAGTTAACGCCCTGAACTGAATTAAAATGATGGAAAAACATATTTCTTTATAAAGTTTTGTAATTCAGTGAAGGTTGAATGAGAAGCGCGACTCCGTGGAGTCCCTGCAGCAGTGCTAATTATCTAACGCCCACGGATCGTCTTTTAGATACAAAAAAGGTAGAAATCAAAAGCTGGGAAACACACACACACACACGTGCAGTAATTGCCATTCATATTGGTGTGTTTTTCTTTGAAAAGGCCCTGGAGAGCGTAGCTTTGTGTAGATTAGAAACATCAAAGAGGTTTTATTACTGTAAAACGCATCAGAGAATATCCTGTGAAAAGAGTGTCAAACAACAGAGAGTTCAAATCCTGCTCATTGTGTGTGTCTGTGTTTGTGTGTTTGTGGGTTGTTGTACATGTATGTATGTGACCTTGACAGTGTGTCCTTGCAGCAAATATGTGTTTACCTCAGCAGAATCACATGCCCCTGCACTCTGGTTGTAAATGTGTGTTCATCATGCTTTTGATCACAGAAAATCAATTTAAACAACACGTCCTCATATCTGAAATTCATGGCTGTGAAACTGTCAAAAAACGTGAAAGGTCCCATCAAGAGCCAGCTATCTGTCACGTTGCCTCACCAGCAAATCACAGCATGGAAAATGTCCTCCGTTTTTCCATCATTTTAATTCAGTTCGGGACGTTAACTCTCATGAACAGCTTCACCATGAAATGCCTATTCATAGTAGTACACATGGGTGGCTTCGAGCTTGCCAGGATGGAGCTACATTTGTGAAGGAATGTAAAACAATGATTTGCTACTTTCATGTGATTAATAAAAAACATACCTATGAATATTATAAAACATTTCTAACAATAAATCCTTCTGAATGCATTCCATTTAACATTCATGAGTTCTCTGGACGTTCCTTGGCAATTGTGTGTCCTACATTGTACAATGATATATATTAAAAATATGTTTAATGTAGCATAAGAAGTGAACAGAGGGATGAGCTCTACCTACAGAAACTTCATTACAGTTACCGCCCACGCTGTCTGATTGACAGGTGATCACGGTAACGTATATACTGCAGAGACAAGGGCTCAGCGCTGTAACGCACACCCTCCGAGCTCATTTTAAATCACCAATCAAAGGGAAGAGGGAGGAGGAGGTGAAGGTGTGGAAATAAAAAAAGAAGTCTGTCAGGGAGTGGAGGCGGGGAGCGGCGGGGGGTGAGAAACGGTGGCAAACGCTGGCATTTCGCTCTGCTGTCCACGGGAGAGTGAGTTACAGAAATACAGCCAGCATAGCCTTTTGGATGACAGGAGCAAAAAAAAAAAGGGAAAAAAAGAGGCCTGACATTTAAGGAAAAGGAAGGACAGGAATAATGCATGAGCAGTGGTGCTGCGAGCGAGGTAGAGATTTATCCGCTATGTTTGACCTCCGCTGGGAGGAGAGCAGGACATAAAGACAGAAGCTGGATGTGAAACCAGCATGGAGAGGACCTACAGATCAGATCCATGCTGACAGACTTGATTAGATGATTCTTGAATTTGTAGTGATTTGATTTAAGTTTAACTTCATCAGGTAGTCTCTTTTGAATGAAAACATTTTATTCAGAGACTGAAAACATAACTAAAAGTCATTGAGTGCGAACGTCGAACTGATGCTGCAGCCTGATGACCTCTGACAACCCTGTTTCCTCTGCCAAGAGAACAGCAGATATGTTTGGAGGGAGACTGTCTCTGCATATATTTTCATACTGCACATATCTACAAAATGTCCAGATTTCAGGGTTTTAGCCATGCTAGCAGCACGTGCTATCTACTCAATTAGAAGTACAGATACTTGTCTAGAAAAAGACTGGTACATCTTGAAGTAATGATTATTTACTCCAGTAAAAGTGAAAGAAATACAGGCTCTGAAATTAAAAGTTTAAATTTGAATTTGTAGAGCACCAAATCAGTATCAGTTATCTCAGGTGGCTTTTCAAATAGAGCAGGTCTAGACCATAATAACATGATTTACAGAAAACCAGCAGTTCCCACCACGAGCAAGCTCTTGGCAATGGTGGGAAAGAAAAACTTATTATAATTATATTATTATTATTATATAATTATAATGATAATTGATCATTTCTTTCAGATGCATTAAAACTAAAGTAACAAACCTGTTTTGAAAATGTCACTAGAAAGTACAGATATTTGTGTACAAAATGTAGCAAGTAATCAGAAAAATGAATAGTGCCTGAAAAAACTACTTAGGTACAGTAACAAAGTATTTGTACTTCCTTACTTCCCACTCCTATGGGCGTACAGATTTGGTCCACACAGAAATATCTCAACAATGATTGCATGGATTTTACGGATATCAGTGGTATCCAGGGGATGAATCCTAATAATTTTGGTGCGCCTATGATGTTTCCTCTGGTGCACAGGTTCTCAAACTATTTTTTCATGTACTGTTGTAACAAAAAGTCCCAAACTGTGTGGACAGTTAACTAAACACACTTTTAAAGTACCTATTGGAGTCTCAAAAATACTCTGAAGAATGCTGCAGAATGTGATGTGAAAGAGTTTATTGGGTCAACACAGCAATAATAGTTTACTTTCTGCTCACAAAACTATTTCTTATATACTGAAATGGAGGCCATCCTTTGCTGAGCCTCCACCTACTTTTTAATAGAAAACCTTAAAAGGTTTCGAAATAAGCATGTAATCTCTAGGACAGTTTTCCCCCTAGTAGCCCAAATATGGACCGAATCTAGTGGAGTCTATTTTTGACATAGCCTCAGTCCTGGCAGGTTGCCATACATTATATAATATTTTGCCTCCCTGCACTGGCCTCTAGTGGGCCTCCTAACTCTGACAAACCTTCCAGCAACCTGCTCAGACCACTAATAAAGCTCTTGCTAGGTCGCTTTGACCTTGTTTGCTCCAGCCTGAACTTTATTTTTAAAAAGAACATAGAAGTGCTCCGATTATTCATAACAAAATGTCAACAGATTTAAGATTTATGTCATTTCAGTTTCGCAATCAGAGATATTTGTTGATTATAAAATAAATTAACTACAAAATGTCAAATGAAAATGAAAATGCTGGAACTAGAGGTTGTTGAAATGTAAATGAAAAATATGTTTTGAATTATTCCTGTAATATCGTTTTAATATAATTCATGCAGGCAGCTCATGTAAACATCCATGATTAGTTACAAGCTTAAATGTGATAGCAAGATAGTAATCGGAGGTTACATTAAAGGTTCACAAACAGAGGTCACACAGAGTCAGTGTGCCACCATTGTCACACTAAAAAGGTTTTGCTACACTAAATGGAACAGGAATTTTGTGTAAATGGTAACAGCTGTGATCAACCTATTTAGTGTCAAAATGGCTGCTGTGAAAAAGGTCTGTTGGGTCATAGCATTGCACCAGTCGCAGCATAGTGCCTATTTAAACCAGAGTTAGAGGAAAATGGTAGTAAACTCACTACAGTCAAATCAGACGTTGACTGACCACCTGCCTGTAATGAACATGCATCATTAAAAAAGGAGGAATTAAACTGGGGAATATGTGTCAAAACTAGGCTTTATGGTAAATTAGGTTTGTGAGAAAGTGTTGTCCTGTATTGTCAAGAAAACGCCAGGAAGGTGTCCTGGAACATGATTTCTTAAAGAGTGGAAACCCTGAACGTTCAATATTCACATTTGAATTGAATGAAACGCATTGTCAGCTATCATCTCACCGCTCTCTGGGCGGATCAGTTTATGGGACGTATCTTCCACTATGCAGAGGATTGTGGGTCAGAACAGCCATAAAAGCATGTTGGTGCAAGCAGATGCAGTAGGACATCCTGGTATTTTTGGCATACAACATGTGCCATACGACATACTGAATCTTCCTCTGGTAAACTAAACAGTATGGTAGTATGGGTGTTGGAACCCAACCTCCTCCCTGCGACTCCTGCTTGGTACACAAACAAAGCATTTTATTGATTAGAACATTGTGTTGTGTCTTTTTGCATTCATATATTCTAATTCTTTGATTCCTGCATCCCTGTGTGCACTCTTGTGTTGCTCTGAATGTTTTTTTCAGAACATTTATCCCTCCTAAAGAGAGTCGACTTTCATGCCAGCTTCAAAGAGCTTCATGGTAGGCTCTAAACCTGTTCTAAGCTCCTAGCTCTTGTCAGATAATAGAACAGGACATCCTGTGCACCGAAGACCAGGAGAAAGAGAAGAATGCTGCACGGTAATGAAGTTCCCAGTGGAAACGCATTCATATCCAGAGCACTCACCGAACGGGAGCATTGCAACAATGAAGAATGGAATGAATTGTAGAAGATAGAGTTCACAATCCAGTTCTTGCATTGTAGGACGTGTATTTAGAGAGGCTACAGAGATGTCAGGGGAATGAAAAGCAGTGTCTCAATCAAGTACTTCGGCGCCGGTGGAAGCCGGCAGCTGCTTGCAACAGCTGCAGACAAGGTTAGAAAAGAGCTCAGGAAGATAAAAGAGAGGAAAGCAGCTGGACCGGATGGTATCAGCTCCAGGCTCCTTAAGTCCTGTGCAAACGAACTGTCTGGAGTTATGGAGCATGTCTTCAATGTGAGCCTTGAGCTGAGAGTGGTACCACAGATTTGGAAGACCTCATGCGTGGTTCCGGTGGCTCTAACATCCCACCTGATGAAGACACTGGAGAGACTGATACTGGGCCCCTCCATGGACCCACGACAGTTTGCCTACCATCCTAATGTTGGAGTGGAGGACGCTGTTATCTTCTTGCAACACCGAGCTGTCTCTCACCTGGAAAAGCCCGGCAGCACTGTGAGAATCACCTTTTTTGATTTCTCCAGTGCG
>JAGRRF010004921.1:1095881-1106624 GCA_019097615.1 Morone chrysops | reverse complement strand
GATCCTTTTGTCATGGTGGCAGAGAACATCCTAGGGCAGCCGAAGAGATATAAAGGCTTCTCCATCGACGTCCTGGACGCCCTCGCCAAGATCCTGGGCTTCAAATATGAGATCTACCAGGTGGGCCCAGGTTTAGTTCAGGAGTAATTAAATGTCACAAACTTCAGAAGAAAGACTTAATAAGGGTGCACATCCGTCCTGCTTTAGATGGAACGAGCTTGGATAGATCACACTTCTGTTTGGTTTCTGTTGGTCAGCATCAGAGAGACTTTGTTAAACTGGTTTCTTACTTGGTTTTCACTAACACAAAGATGCAAAAAAACAAATTTCTTTTATTACTTTTGTTGTATCATAGCTTGGCACGTTGCTGAACTATTTTCCTTTCTAACGATGCTGCAGCGATTCTTTGCCAGTTCTCTGAAGACTTTGTATGAGATTGGTCTTGAAAGGTCTTGTGTGTGTTAATTGGGTGAATTGTGGTGCTACATCTGACATTTAAAGAGACATTTCATCAACTCACATCATCCATCAGCAACACTGTCACATTTAAAATAAGTCTATCTACTATCTATTTGCAGTAAGATGGTAAACTCTGAAATACTCAGAAAAATGACACTGTCACTGCAACCTTCATCTGCACATCACATAATGCATAGAGGTCTAAGGCCTTGTGAAGCTTGAGTACTGGATGAATAACTACAGCTTTCATTTTATTTTCCTCCGGAGGTTCTTTCTCTGAAATATGGACTTTAGGATTTTGGTTTAAGGCTGTTTTTCTTGGTTGAAATGAGGCTCTGAACTGGTGGCATAAACTAAACTTTATTACTTTTTCCTCCAGGTGGCAGACAGTAAATATGGATCTCAACTTCCCAACGGCTCGTGGAATGGCATGATTGGTGATCTCATTAACAAGGTAAAGCTAGAACTTACTGTGAACTTCAAGTAAATACTGAACACAGCTGTTTAGGCTAGTAACATTTGACTTGTCTGGCCCCCATACACTCTCAGAACATACTTCATTGGCTAACAGTTCACCTCCACCTGTTTGCCTCTGCTTCCTCCAGAGAGCCGACCTGGCGGTGTCTGCCATCACCATCACACCGGAGCGGGAGAACGTGGTTGACTTCAGCAAGCGCTACCTGGACTACAGCGTTGGCATTCTGCTGCGGAAACCCGAAGAGAAGATCAACATCTTCTCTCTGTTTGCGCCTTTCGACCTCGCCGTCTGGGCCTGCATCGCTGCGGCGATCCCTGTGGTGGGAGTGCTCATCTTCCTGCTCAATCGGCTGCAAGCGCTGCGCTCCTCCTCTACCCAGAATGCACCGCCGGGCCAGCCCACCAATGGCATGGGGTCGGGCACTCTGCACAGCGCCATCTGGATTGTATACGGAGCGTTCGTACATCAAGGTGAGAGAAACGAGGAGTGTAAGTAGGTTCACACTGGTAACACCTGTGTTTACCTTACAGTTTCATGCCAAAATGGCTGCTGTGAAAAAGGTTTGTCTTATTGGAGAAAGAGTATGTACTGTAACTGGAGGGTCACAGGTTTAAGTCTAAATAGTCATAAACGAATATTATAACACTATCAGACGTGTTAATTCATCCACAAATTCACCCAAATGTGGCTCTTTTTAATCTTTTATTCACCGTTTGCTACAAAAAAATGTATTGGTCTCCGCAACAAATGCCACCACTTCATGTTTGGATATTGGATCAGTTGACTCTTTTGAGCCACTTTTAACTAATTTTACTGAATACTGGATTTACATTTGTCAGATGGACACAAATACAAACACAAATTAATGATCATGTTGCTCTTTGTTTGCTGGATTGATTTTCATGCCACACAAAGTTCCCAACCCCTTATTGGGTTTAAAAGACACCAAAAAATATATAGTTGC
Source organism: Morone chrysops (assembly GCA_019097615.1). Taxonomy (NCBI): domain Eukaryota; kingdom Metazoa; phylum Chordata; class Actinopteri; family Moronidae; genus Morone; species Morone chrysops. Next base: position 1,104,723 of record JAGRRF010004921.1, on the reverse strand, counting down.
TGTGATCAAATGTTTAATTTCTTTACAAAATTATTTCGCTCCCTTTTGTCATAATCATCCAGCCAAAAGAAATCCTCCCTTGTGTCCTAGTAGACAGGACAGCAAAACAAAAAGTGAACCTCATTCTCAGCTTCACCAAAATCACACAACAGTCTGTCCCCCTCTAGAGGGGCATCAAACCTAATGGTTCCTGAACACAACTGTGCAAAAAGGGGTCTTTGTCTTTTGTTTTGTCTTTGCTGGATGTGTAAATAAGTGTTTGCTGACACGTTGGTCATGTCATTGTGGAGTTCGTCGGCTCCCAAGCGGCCAAAAAAGTCAGATGTTGGAGCTTTAAAGGTCCAGTGTGGAGGATTTAGTGGCATCTAGTGGTGAAGTTGCAGATTGCAATCAACTGAATACCACTTGCCTTCCAAGCATGTGGGAGAAACTACATTGGCTACAAAACTCAAGAAGAACGCTAAAAGGTGCCAATCTAGATTCAGTGTTTGGTTTGTCCGTTCTGGGCTACTGTAGAAACATGGCTGACTCTGTAGAAGAGGATCTGCTCCCTCTGTAGATAAAGATCCTGTCTAAATCTTACACAGTGGACCTTAAAAGTTTCCTGATTGAACATTTACTTGCACCTCTGTCCTGTCCATCACTGTTCACAGGTTTGATTGCTGTGTCTCATTACATTGTTGGGACACTGAGCTGGTCTCCTGCTCACCAACTGGGAATCCCTCCGGATACAAACATCATCCGAAAGCCAAATGAAAGACTGCGCGACTCCGTTCCAAAAATTCTCAGTTTTAGCGGCTCAGCTGTTTGGCTGAAATCAATCACGCAGCGGAAGGAAGATTATCTGCCTTGTAAAGACGGATTTCAGTTTGATTTCGGGTTGTTTTAATTTAGAGCTGTTACACAGATTACACAGCAACAGAAGAGGGAAACAATAATCACTGGAGGATTTGTAGTGTCTGAAATATTTAGCAGAGAAGCAGATATAAGAGCATAAAACTTTGAAGTGCTTAAATGAATTAGGAGGCTTAGATTACAGAGCTCCAGGAAATGTCACTGAGATATAATGAAGCTTTCTGTGTGTGTTTTTGAGTCAGTAAAGAGAATGGCTCAGATAGCCAGCGATGGCCAGTTCAGCTGCTCAAATACACACATTTCTACTCATGACTTAATATATTCACTAAAACTCAACAACAACCTGATCCTAAAACCTATTTCCAGCTACAACACCTCAATCAGGACCTCAAACAAACCTCCCATTCTAAAAATATCACTCTCCAGACAGCACCCCTTCACCCTGTCACAATGTCCTTTAAAAATGTCCTGACTTTTAGAAAATGTCATTAAAGATTTGCCGTAAACATCCCACGGAATATCTTGGAGGACAGTGGCAGTGAAGGCAACTTGACTCTGGCTGATAGAAATGTTCTCTAGAAACTATCAAAGAATTTCTTAATTTTAGATGTCTTCAATTTGTCAAAATGTCCTCATTTACCAGGAATGTCCGCTCACCTTCCAGAAAGTTCTCTCTACAAAAACTTCTGAAGTTTCCAAAATTGCCCCAATTTGTTTTTTACAGGGTGCCATTTTCCAAAATTGTTTGTTGTCTTTCCTCCAGTAAATATCTATACATTGTCATATTGCCCTCTAAAATGTCCTCCTGTAGAACCTCACAATGTCCTCACTTTTCACAAACATTGTCCTTCCAGAAGTTTCTCCCTCCACAAAAAGTTATTTTTCTTGACTTACCTTTTTAAAATCTTTTAAAAACCTTTTCCCATTCTACTTTATGGAAGTGTCCTTACTTTCCAATTCATGTCCTCTCCCCTTTGAATATCTTTACATTGTCTCATTGCCCTCTAAAGGGTCCTCCTGTAGGAAAATCGCACCATTAACAGCAGATTACTGGACAGATCTCAGATATTGGAAGACGACGGCTGATGAAGACATCTTGACTGCGACTGATGTGAAATGTTCCCAACCCGTCCTCATTGTTGAGACCTAAAACTCTAATGTGTCCTCACTTAGATGCCTGTCCACGTCCACAAACACACATGCATAAGCACAAGTGGATCCACAAACATCCTGACAAACACACACTTTCCCAGCAGAGGCACCCAGCTGCATCTATTATGGTCTGGCAGGTTGCCTGGGAAACATTTTAGGCCTAACGGGTTGTGATTAGATGCAGCTGTGCAGTCGCTCTGCTCGCTGTGATGAAGCACCGCTCTCACCTGCTGTTTCAATCAGGCAGCAGGTGGGCTACTGGTCACCGAGAGCCCACCTGTAACTGAGAGGTCACAGGTCCGATTCCCCTCAGCATGTGTCCATTAACACCTGTGTGATCTGAAACTGGAACATCAGCACGCTCCGGCTCTGAAAGCAGTTCGAAAACACTCGTAAATCCCTGAGAGTAATGACCTGAATGTCATCTGTGTGTGTGTGTGTGTGTGTGTGCAGGTGGGGACGGCGTGGTCGGCTCAGTGGCTCTAAGGATCGTCATGGGCAGCTGGTGGCTCTTCACGCTCATCGTGTGTTCGTCGTACACCGCCAACCTGGCAGCATACCTCACCGTGTCACGTATGGACCACGCTATACGGTAGGACGATAGCGGCTCTATTAGCTGTCTGTACCCGGACTGGGAGCTGGAAGGACAGGGGGAGTTTAAACACTACTAGTGTAGGAGCGGGGGATCCAGCAGGGATACTCCTGGGGAGCGGGGCCCAAATTAGCCACAGAACCAGAGCAGGGCGGATTGACGGAGACCGGCTGATTTCCAGCGGCTCCAACCGGGACTCTGACTCTGGGGATGAAGACATAACGGGTTCAGGCAGCGACAGGAGAGCCACAAATATTTCAGCAAATATTTCTATTGATTTAATTTGTATGTATTTACATAATCCCTTCTTTACAATTAAACAATATTTTCTGAACTTCTGGCTGCTCTGGATGAAATGTAAAAACTATTTTTTGTTTTTGGAGGATTTCAATATTGGAAGATCTGATATATCAGCTTGTTTCCAGAAGCAGAAATCAAACAGATGTTTTATTCTGACTTAATGTTGAACGCTGATCTCTAAAGTACAAATATATAAAATGATCTATCATAGAGGAGTAAGATGTGACACACACTGCTGTGAGGCAGCAGCTTTGTTGTGATCCGTGATGATCAGACAGTAAATAATCAGTGAGCTGCTCCAGGGAGTTGTCGTCTGCAACTCAGTCTTCATCAACTGGAGGAAGTTAATTCAGTCTTTATAATGTCTGAGGTCAGCGTCACTCTGGGCACTGAAGGACAGCAGTGGAGTCCAGCAGAATAAAGTTTATGGTGTTCGGGTTTTTAGAGACTTCAGAGTGCAGCTTTGACCCAACAGGAGGAGGTGATATCTGTTTTTATCGATTCTTGTGGAGAAATCAGATCACTGCGGCTGTAAATGGGATTCGGCTGTTTTTTTTGTTAAAAAATAAGCAGATAAACAGATTAAAAAGTAGAATGAATGCACAGTTTGATGAAAGTAGAAGTTACTGAATCTTTACTGTGGAGTCGGAACGTGTCCAACCATCTTCTGTGCTGCTGCTGCTGCTGCATCAACTTATATAACAAACCCTCTATATATCCCTGGCTGACTGCAGTATTGCTCATGAAATGATGGTTTCTGTAATTTTAGGTCGTTCTTATCATATCATATCTGAAGTGTTCCTTTTTATCATCAGTTTGGTTTTAATGAGTTATTTTAGTTATTTTAAGATATAAAAAGGGAGTTTCACGTCATGATTGACAGCTGAGTCCTGCTCTACCGGGCGTATGGGCGGGACCTCGATACCACGGCTCCGACCTTGATCACTACTGCACAGACTCTGGCTCTGAATGCCCCTTTCCAGGATAATTTGGCTTCATTTATGTGCAGTGGGAAAAAAAGTGGAGAACATGAAGATTCCCATTGTTTTAATTTCTACGTTGTCCTGAAATTGTCTAGAATTTAGGATTTAAAGAAGCCGAAGCTCTGAGACACCGAGGAGGAGCGCAGTGACTGCACTTACTGTGGTTTAGTCTTTTGTAGTTTTTTTACATTGTTTTTTTTAGTTAGAGTGAGACTGAACTTGTTCACAAGATAAAACAGACATTTAAAAGTAAAATTTCAATCATGACTAAATCTTGACCAAAATTGTAGTTACTGCAGTTTCCCTTTGTAGGGAAGAACTGGCAACCACAATAACTAGTTAGCACAGAACCAAGTAACACATTTTTAGGACGACTCTCTACCTCTGTAAAATGTGCATTTATTAGTAGAGAACATGAGAAGCAATTCCCTCTCAGTGAGACTCAACTCAACATGGCTGCCTCTCCACAGCATCACAGCGTTAATTACTCATTCAACCTTAGGAGCTCCTCGCACATTTGGCCAATTATTAATCTGAAGGGGGCAACTAAAAACATTGATCATCTCAAAATCAAAGCTTTGTGCGTTGAGAGAAAGGCTGCAAATCATCTGTAATTCAGCAAACCCAGCGGTGGACGCAGTGAAGAGGCAGAGCCGATCTCGTTGTACATTTAGAGGGTCGGCGGTTTAGCTAAAAAAAGCTCTGAGCTGGAATATTTCTCCATAAAGAAACAACACTGCAGCTTCTGAATTCAAGTATTTAATGCAGCTGAAAAAGCAGAAAGTCTCTTGTCTAAGCTCTCCGCTCTCAGTCTATATAACATTTAACCCCTACTGTTGTTGCTGAAGAACGCACTGACCTTAACTCTTGTTCTGTGGGAGGCTGTCATGTATTCTGCAACTCTGCAGATGCTGTGAGCAGAGAGGGAAAAGTTGTGGAGCATTCAAAAGTTCATCATTTACATATCATGTACAGCCTCGTGCATTTTGGTAGTGATGGTAGAAGTATTCTGAGCCTTTAATTAAAACTAATACCACATTGGGAAAATGCTGCAGTGTGGAACTTTTAGGAGGCTCTATTGTCAGAAATGGAATTTAATATTCACAGGTATATTTTCATTCATGTAAAATCCCCTGAAAATGAGACTTGTTGTGTTTTCGTTGTGTAAATATACAAGGAAATAGTTTATAGTGTAATAATTAATTATTTATAATTAGAAGTACAATATAATAAAATACAGTGCCAAATTATAATAACAGTAAAATACTGTTTTGTAGTAATACAGTATTGTTCTATATACTGTAAATATACAGTAAGTATAATCATTTACAGTATAAATCTGTGAAGTAAAAAGTACAATATTTGCCTCTGAGATGTAGTAAAGTAAAAGTCGCATTAATTACTCAAATAAAGTACAAGTACCTTAAATTGGTACTTAAGAACACTAGTTGAGTAAATGTACATCGTTCCTTCGTCTTTTTTAACGTAGAATAACATCAGACTGTTAAATGTGTCTCCGGTTCAAAAAGTTCTTAATGAATTTGGTGGTGATCAGAGATTCTCCATATTTGCATGTTGTGGTGATACTGAGGTTGTTAATTAAAAACACAAGCATTCAAACACCATCTGATAACACATCAATCTGCAGCAGAGACAGAAACAGACGTAACCACAGTCAACACAGTCTCTGGCTTCTGAAGCTGAACCTGCTGTATTTTATAAATGAAACAGAAATTCAGAGCGATGAGGAAGAGGAGAGAGCTGTGAGGCTGTGTTTTCATTATTTGTGATGGAAAATGAGCTACAAAAGCAAAAAAAAAGTCACTTTGTTGTTTTTGTTTACAATTAAGCAGAACCACAGTCAGCTCACTTTCACAGCTTCATGGCCTCAGGTGCAGACTGGCGCAGTGCTAACATGTTCAGCTCAAACCGTAACAGTCACATCTGTGAGCGGTGCTAATGGCTGTCAGCAGTTTATGTTCTCTGGTTGGAAGCAAGCAGACACAAGTTGAGATTTCACAATTTTTCACAGAGCAGAACAACTCATTCTTAGTCAAACATACAGAATGAACCTCCACATACAACTACAGTTAGACCCACTTTTCTGTGTCCAGTTGGTGCATTCATAGCAAATTCTTAGTGTTTTAATTGCACCATTTGACCGATTTCTACCAGTTCTGCTTTGAAGAGCTTGGTGAGATTAATGTTGATGTAAAACCACATCCATATCAATCAGCAACAGGTTGGAGCATCCAACCACAAACTTCCAAGAACAAGTATTCTAAAAAAGCTAAATCATGAAAATTACCTTCGCCCAAATTCCCCAAAATAGATTTTTAAATTCTCTTGTACACAAACTGCTCAAGTGAAGCTCCCATGGCACGGTAAGGTTATTTGTATAGCTCATTTCATTCTACAGGATAATGCAATGTCCTTATACAGTCTAAGCCCTCTGCAGATGTGGCGGGCCAGCGGGAAGTCCTTGGGCTCCAACAGGCTCTTCTCCAAGAGTAGGTCGGTCAGTCCTGAGGGCAGCTTGTGGATCAGTGTGAAAGTGTGTCCTTTAAGAGGGTCTATTGGCAGAAATTGTTTCATTAGTGTGTAATCACCTGAAAATAAGAATCATTATGTTTTTGTTACTTTAGTTGAACCGCCATGTTTCTACACAAATGCTGACTCTAGATTGGGCCTTTCCCCTTGGAAGGGGAAGCTTAAGCAAGTTAGTTGAAACCACCACCAGATGCGACTAAATCTATACACTGGGCCTTTTTAAGAGACTTTAGTTTGGCACTTTTCATCCCTGAGCCTCAGTTCCACTGTGATAACCTTGTTGAGAAGATTTTGCAGAAGAGAATAACAAACAGCCAATCAGCAACTTTCATCACAGCGAACTGCCTGAACTCCAGATGGACTGTAATTTAATGTTCCAGACACGCAGGACTAAACAGCAGCTATGAGTTTTAGAGGATAAAAAGCCATAATTTCATGAACTAACAACCTGAAAAAACAATGAAACTTTGCCAAAGTTTATGGTAAAAGCATTTGAAAATATAATATTATAATTTTCGTATTATTTTAGTAGTATAATTTTCCTTCTGCCTGGTCAATCAACTGTCTGTCTGTTTATGAGGCATGAGTCTGATTTCATCCTCATATCACTTTCTGTTAAACTGTGCAGCGATTGGAATAATAAAACGATTTTCACTTATAAATCACAAATGCATTCAGTTACTGCAGCTCCTCGCACTGTAAACAAATCTAACTTAGTGACCAGAGATGTTCTATTAAACAGTGCTGTGTGCTTGAGTTCCTGAGTGCACAACACTGTTACTTAGATCAACATTTGGCAGCTGCCACATAAGTTTCCAACTGTACCAGCTATTATAAATAAAAATGTCTTTAGTTCAGGGATTTAATCAAGAGAACATTTAGTCTACATTCACCAGTATGCTACATTAGAGTCCTAAAATGCACTATGGTGACACCGAACTTCATTTGAACTCTATTGTAACCTGGACTGGCACTTGGATTTCATTTGAATGAGGGCACTAAATGCAGCTTCAGTCAATGAAGGGAACCAGAACTATATTAAAGATTTAAGATTATTTTGTGTTTCACTTCCACAAAGTTAGTCCACCTCCGCCTCAAAAAGTTATTAAAACTGACACAGCCGGCCAAGACTTAGTTCATCTGTTCCCACAATTCCCAAGTGGCGTGTACTCCACTCTAGCACCAGTTGTCACAGTTTTCCAGCGGTTTTTAGACCAGCATAAAAAGTTTCAACATTTTCAACTTTGTGCCTTTCAACAAAAGGCACAGTCACATGCTTGTCCAACTCACACTTGGCTTAGAAAGCCAATCAAATCACGCAACAGCTTCAAGTCCAACAATGAACTCCTTCTGCGGGATTGTGCAGACACACAGAGGTGCTTTAGAATGTTTTATTCCTCTGATTCACTGCTTTGTACTCGGTAACGGCGCTCCCTCAACTGCGAATGTTTTTTTCCAAAACAGTATCCTTTTAAATGGGAACTTGGCAACTTTTTCAGCTTAATAAACTTGTTTAGAAATCATTTGGATGGTTAAATGGCCTGTTCAGGTGAATATGGTGACCCCCCCCACCCCCCTCTGGCGACCCCATGCGACCCCATGCGACCCCAGGCGGAAAACCAACCTTGCAACTTTGGGACTACCGTCCAGACACACATCGCACTCAATAACGGTTAGTGTATAATGTATTACCCACCTCGGTAGATGCTCCACATGAAAAAGTTGCCCGCCGAAAAAAATCAGCAGCGGTAGAAAGGGGGAGGAGGGTGCCACAAGTGAGTTGTTTTTACGACGTGTTGTGAAATACACGTCCCAGAGCTGTAGGGGGAGCTCGCGTTGAGAAAACATGCGATGACAAAAATGAAAACCAGCGAAGAAATGGCTAGCGTTGCCAAGTTCCCCTTTAAGGTTTATTCAGACAGGAAGTGAAGCAAGTTTTTACATTGCATTTATTCGTGCAAACTTGACCTCTGGGCTGTTTGAGTGGTTCCCTCCAACAGCTGTAAGCTGGTTAGCAGCGTGTGTGTGTGTGTGTGTGTGTGTGTGTGTGTGTGTGTGTGTGTGTGGAGTCTCCTCTCCTCTTTAGTTTAATTAAATCTGCGGGATAAGAGCATATTTTTTACTTGAAGTTAAATATTTTCAACTTTTGCACAAATGTCAATTTATATATATATATATATATATATATGTATAGGTATATATATGCATGTATATATATATATATGTATAGGTATATATATGCATGTATATATATATGTATAGGTATATATATGCATGTATATATATATGTATGTATGCATGTGTATATATATATATGTATGTATAGGTATATATATGCATGTATATATATATATATGTATGTATAGGTATATATATGTATGTATAGGTATATATATGCATGTATATATAT
>JAGRRF010004921.1:1056763-1069949 GCA_019097615.1 Morone chrysops | reverse complement strand
GAGATCGGGGTGGGTCTGTTGCTGATAACACTGCAACATAACTGAATATCTGTGTGTATTAATATAGAGTGTAAATGTGTCATTGTTCTGAGTCTCACTGTGACGAGTTACTGTGACTAATATCATTGTACCTCTGAGTTGAAGTGAATCCAATGCTGGAGCCAAGCCAGGCTGCGTTGAGGAACTGACTTTGTTGCAAAGCGACCGATTTGGTTTCAAATTCTCTCCCCAAAAAGTGACGTCAGCATCCATTCAAACGTGTCGGGAATTTGGATTCAGACCCGGAGGCCTCGCTTGATATGCGAGTCACGCCTCCCATCTCTCTCTTTGCCCCTCGTCCTTTACCTTCCCATGACCCAGTGTGCAGAGGCAGACCCGCAGTTCAACAGGGAAACACTTAAGTGTCTATTAATGCCTAACAAGTATGCATGGCTGCAGTCGGCAGGAGATGCAGCGTCAGCCAATGTTTTGAGTAAATTGTTCTGATAGGGAACTGATTCTCCTATCCTCCTGCACAGAGTGTACCGGCTGCAAGGTCAGCGAGGAAAAAAACACCCCCACAGAGGGGAGAGAAAACAACTGTAGACATTTTCAGTTTTAGTTACATAAATATAGAGAGCGCAAAACTTTACAACTCACATTACTTTTATTTTTTATTTAATTGAATTTCTGACCCAGCTCCTATGATTTTGTTTTATACTTGAGGCAAAATGAAGTCTTCTATCAGAAATTCAAGATCCAAATCAATCATTCCTTTACCAGAGGTCTCTGAATCCAACACATTCACATGAAAACCTTGACATACCCATCTCACACACAGACTTACTAAAGAAAACCCAGCTTTACAACAAACCTCCTTCAGTCAGTTTGGCTCCAGGATTGTTTTTCTCCAGACATCAAACCTTTAATATTCACTGGCCAAGTTTGATTTCAAGGTGCACGTTTGAATTGGTTACTGTGGCCTCAGTTGGGCTCTTGACACAAAAAGAAAAAAGAAGCTGTCCATCAGCCAACATTCTGAGAGCAGCCCATCAATTTAAAACAAAGGCCACGTCCAAAAACAATGACAGATTGAAAATGCATAGAGCACCAGCAGACCTGAAACAGTCTGAGAAACCGGCCCATCGCCAATCTCAGCCTCTGTGTCCCTCCTCCCTCCTCTCCTCCCTCCCCCTGTCTCTCCTCTGTCCTCTTCCACCCCCAACTCCTCCTCTTATAGGACAAGGAGGTGAATCTGGAACAGGTGCATCGTCGTATGAACAGTCTTTTGGACGAGGACTTGGCCCACAAGCAGATCCCCGGCCCCTCTATCGAGATCTCTGCGCTGGACATCGGCAGCATGCAGCCCAGCCAGGCGTCTCTGGTGCCGGGGCCGGAGTCCGTGCGGGACTACCCGCCCTCGGGCCTCGCTGTGACCACCTTCCTCCCCGGGGAGGGGGCGCCGCCTCCTCCTCTTCCCCACCCTCACCATGGGGGGACCCTAGGCAGGACGCTACCCCCATCCCAGGGCCCTGGCAGCAACACGTTGCCCCTGCACCACCCTCTCAGCAGCACCAGCACCAGCCTCAGCGGCACCATGCAGTGCAAACACAGGGCACCCAACGGGGGGCTCTTCCGGCAGAGCCCTGGCAAGGCACCCATGCCAATGTCCTACCAGGCAGTCTCCGCAGGACCCATACCCGAAGCCATTGAGGCCACCCACAGTACATCTATATAGTGATGTAGGAGGGGGGTGGGGGGGTGGGAGGGGATAGGACGGGGTCAAGCTGCATCAAGGATGAGTCGCTCTCTGGACTTTGGTCCGGTTGTGGGTGTGAAGCGAGTTAGGATCTCTAGAGGAAGATTATTAGAGAAGGAAAAAAATATATATGTACAAAGTAAAAAGATTTTGTATCTCACTACCTGTTCAGAAAAGCCGATGTTACAAAAAAAAGTTTAAAAAAAAAAAAGCGGGGAGGTGGGCGGGTTGGCGGGTGTAATTTTTCTCTTGTACATAACTGTAAATACCAAGAGAACGAAGTGAGGTTAAAGTGTATTTTGAATATTCTCAATTTTTGAAGTTGAGTTATAAAAAAACAACAAAACGAGATAAAAAAAATATATATATACATTGATGAAAAAGTTATGACTGTTTGAATGGCTTTGTAAATTTTGTTCAATATGAAACAATGACGCGAAATTCATTGTGATTGTTTTCTAAGTGCCGAAATTAAACGATGTCTCTCCACAACTCATCAATGTAAACGACTACCCATGATGCACTGCTGTAGGGACATTTTAGTGTTGGACACCTACTGTTATGCACCTCTGTACCAACCCTATATATATCTTCAGCATCGGACGAAAATGATCACAATTCTTTTTTTCCATTTGTATTGAATATATAATATACGCTGTTTTTTCAAATCAAAAGTCTATATTCATTTTCTTACGTTGACTGTAAATTGTGAATCATTCAACGATAGGGGAAAAAAAAAACTAGTGGATTTTTATCTGGTTCTTATTTTACACGCGGCTGAGTGGTTTGTTTTTATAGTACCTTTTTATTTGGCATCAGTACTGTCCAGGTGAGGAGTTTCAGTTTGTTTGGAGGAAAGACCGAACAAGAGTAGAGGAAGTAGAGACTGTCAGGCTGTGATCACACCTACTGTCGACCCTCAAACGCAAATGATGGTCAGGCTCAATGCGAGGTTGGGTCTAATGAACAGGTTTTGAATTAAGAGGCAATAAAAATTGCAACACTAGCAGATTGACATTTTTGGTTACCAACCACGACTCCAGAAAGTTTGGATCCCAACTTTCTTCCGTCTTACCATATGGTTTTCTTTACAGTGAGCATTCCAGCCTTACCGAATGCCTTACTTACTGATTCCTGAATTTTGGAACCAAAATACATTGACCTTTGGGGTTACACTTGCTACACAGCATTCACTCAGCAGATATAGGTGGGTAAGTATTGTATTGATATAGGTATATAAATCAAGAACTACTTATTACGCTTTTTCTCTCTAGACAAAAAGTAAATTTACCAGTACAGTAAATGAATTAATAAATAACATTCAAATAATGACTGAGTGCCCAAAGCGTGTTATAGTTCTTGAGAAATGAGAAACTGGTAACAATTTAAGACCAGGTCTTGGTATGCAAACCTACTCTAAACTACCTTATAGGTAATTATGGCTGAATATCATCGACAGCTCACAGTTAATATTGTTCTTTTTTCGAGTGCCTTGGCTCGAGAGATGGCAATGTTTGTCTGTCAGTTGGTTGAACAGATTGGACAGATTGTTATGAAACTGGGTACAAACGTTCATGATTCCCAGACAATGTGCCCTACTGACTTTGCAGAGTTTTCCTTTAGCACCATGACATTTTCCATTACCAACCACGACTGATGAAAGTTTGGATCCCAACATTCGTCCACCATTTGGTAAGATTACACACTGTTCAATTCCACTTATTGATTCCTGAACACTGGAACCAAAACCCATTGACTTTTGCAGTTACACCTTGTTCAGGTTTTCTCAGATAGATAGATTGGTATCTTCAGTAATGTATCGATAAGTATTATTAACAATTCTTACTACTCTTATCGATACACCTCCATAAATGTAATGTGAGGAAGGAAAACATTTAGTTACCAGTACATAAATGAATAATATTCTAATAAAGAGAGTTTTGATATTACAGTACCCACCAAACTGGTACCATTTTAAGAACCGGTCTTGGTAGACAACCCTACTCTCAAACTGCCTTGTTTAGCTAAAAAATAGCTGAATGTGAGAGTCAGTTTACAGTTCATTGTGTTCTTTTTGGCTTTCCAATCTCCTGTTTTCTGAAGGGTTTTTCAAATTGAGATGAGATGTAACGAGCCTGGGCTGGTAACGAGTGGAGGGCTTGTCAGACAGTGAACCAAACATTTTTGGCATCAAGCCACTGGTTTCAACAACACAAATGTCCGCAACAAAGCACATTTGTCCGTTGTTTTGCTTCTCATCTCAATCAAATGCTGAACATACAGATGGTGGTGTGAACGCAGCCTCGCAGTTGCTCACCTTTTTGTTTGTTATATTTAACCTGAAGAAAAAACGTCTCGTAGAAAGAACTATCAGATATATAGATATGTCTTTAATTTTTTATACTAGAGAATTTAATGTCAAACACTTGTATACAGGTTTTTCTCCTGCAAAGCAGTTATTTTAATCACAAAGAGCGAGAGAGTCACAGCGAAAAGCCTCATATTCCCACAAGTCATTCCTAATGAGATCCATTATCACCTGCAGGGATGACAGAGGGTGTCATTATCCAAAGTGCAATCAGAGGCTCATAATCACGCAGATTCTGCAGGTGTCATACCTCAACTGCTTTTAATATAAAGGGAATCTGATTATGTTTGCTAAACACTGGATTGTTTGTCTCTATGGAATACTATATGATGAACCTTGATGGAAAACTATTTTTAACAGGAAACATAAAACCACATACTACACCCCTCCGATTGCTTTCATAAGTGCAATTAATGTGCATTTATGGGCCTAATAGGTTTGGAATTAATTTTCATTTGCCAGACATTGTTGCTGTTGATCACACACAGTAGAGTTTTCAGTCTATGAGCAGTCAGACAGAAACAGCCAGCTCGCCATTGAAGGGTTTTCACTCCAAAAAGTGTTTTATGTCGGCAAAGGAAGTGGAGGGACATTAACTTGTCAGTATGAAAAGCTTTATTCCGAACATTCATTTTATAGACGTAAGATGGTGAATTTAATGCTTGAAATGGGGATCTGACAGAATGCTTGCTGAAATCTTTAATTGAACAGCAACTACCAGTGCTTATTGACTTTATCCAAAATTCAGTCCCTCCAGGAACAGTTCCCGCACATTCAACCTTGCAAGTTTGTCCAATCACAGCAACGTTTCTGCAAATTTGACTGTAGTTTCTTGCGCAAAACGTTGAGCCGTACATCACTGAACTCACTTCCTCTTTTCTCGTTTTGGAGATGAAGACCATCCAGACATGTGCAACATGAACCTCTCTTACATTTACCCTCCAAACATTTTTATTCTCACTGAAACAAGTTGCATTTGATTTGTAATGAATTGTACTAAAACATTTTTTTCACTTTCTCCTACAATTTCATTGCAAAAAGATGCCAAAAAACATCAGTTGTGAAATCTGGCATTTTAGGCTGCAACAATTCTCCCTAAAAAAAAACACAAAATCCTTGAGGGACTTGCAGTATTATGTTCAGTCACGTTTATGTCCAATGCCAACGTTTTTAAAACTGTTGCTTTCTACAATATCTGCACACTGCAGCTAGGTTATGGTAAACATTAGGGTGAGATTGCGGCTGTGGCAGAGTAACTATAGTTAAAGTATGTTTAAGGATAGACAAGTAAACACTTGGTTATGGTTATCTCAATCGGTGAACTCAGTGCTGATTTGGTTTCCTATACAAATAGAAAACTTCACACAGGTGAAACAAAAAGTAATTAGAAGTAATTCAGGCCAGTCTCACACTAAAGTGTATAATTCTATTCTATTCAATTAAATTCAATTTTATTTGTATAGCGCCATTTCATAACAGAAGTTATCTCAGGACACTTTTCAAATAGAGCAGGTCTAGACCGAACTCCTTATAAAATTTACAGAGATTATCTCAGGGCACTTTTCAAATAGAGCAGGTCTAAACCGAACTCCTTATAACATTTACAGAAGAATAACAGACCCACCTATCCACAAGAGGATACTGAGTCAGAGTCACGTTTTGCCTTGCCTAGGCAAGAAAAGTACATGCATGTATAATAATAAAATAACAATAAGAATCCATGTTAGAAGTCATAAAATCATCAAAATATTTCAACCAGATAAAAAATATGGAAGTGAATGACAAATTAAAATTCAAATAAAATCGGAAAAGGCTCCCCAATAGAAGTATTAAGGTTCATTACCTGCAGGCAGTGCTGCAGTCAAGACCACTTTTGTCCAGTCCAAGACCAGGACTAGTCGAGACCCATTTCCAAAGAGTCCAAGTAAAGTCAGAGACAGAAAAACAGGCCAATGTCAATGCTTGTTTTGATCTGGAATAAAACTACGTCAACAACTAATATCAATGGTTTCGTTTTGTTTTGAAGGACAAAGTTACTTCAGAAAATCAACATTTATTGCTGGACTTGGTTGAGACCAACTACAATATCTGGCAAGACCAATAGCCAACAAGTCTAAGAGAAGTACAAGACAGTTCCGTATGTATTTAACTTACGATCTTTTCCTAAACTTAACCAAATAGTTTTGTTGCCTAAACCTTCCCAAGAGCTTTATTTTGAAAGCGTAAGCAGATAGTGCATTATTTTATTAGATTTATTATTGCTAACTTGACTATGAAATAATATAATAAATAAAACATGACACTGTCACGGTGAACCGGCGTGTGTATTAGACGCTTTGAATAACTCCAGTATTTCCACTGTTAGCATTAAATGTTGGCATTGGACATAAATTATTACATAGATGTCATTCTTAGGGTGTTTAAAGCCAAAACTCACCCTAAAAAGATAAAACCAGTTTGTTGATTGTAGGACCAACATACTTTTCTGTTACATTAAGCCTGTGATGTGATTAAAGGTTTAATGTGTTACTGTGGATACAGATGTTTAACGTGATCATTTCCCGAGCAGAAATTACTCTATAATTTAATTTCCTCTGTTAAACAAAAACCATGAATATATCAAATCTCTGCCAAAGGGGGTTAAAAAGCTAATGTTCTGCTCCTGTGTGAATACTGATTCTCCAGTTACATTAAATCAAATCTGCCATGTGTGTCTGGAAAATGGACAAGCAGAAGAAAAGCCAGACTTGAGCATGTTCAGTGTTGCTGAACATGCGTTGGAGGGTTTTTACCAGATCATCGACTCTGACGCAGCTGTCATGTGCACAGACTCTACATGGATATTTTCTAACTGTCAGTAGTTGCTTTTGTGAACCAACTTACGTTTCTCACTGTGCTCCACAACACGACGGACGGACTGAGGACCCTGAGGTTTTGATTGGTCAGCAGAGAGAACGTGAATAGGAAGTGTGTGTGTGCTGGGGTGGCTCCATGTGTCCCCCCTTTGTGTTTAAACTCCAGCGCCAAGTCAGAAGATGAAAACATGTACTGTCATAGCATATAGTCTGTCACAGTCAATCTAAGGGAGACCCTTATTTTATTTATGAATATGCTGCTTGGAGTTTCTTAATCTTTAATAAAGAAATATGGTTTACAAATTTCTTTCTGATGATGCTCATTTTCTCCCCCAGGATACAGCTGTTGCCAGATGTTGGTTGTCACAAAGTAAAGCTTTAGGTAACTCTTATTTCCATTATCATTAGTCTATAACATTTCAGTACACCCACTAGGGGTCTCCAAAGCTTAATGGGGGGTTGTAAGGTCTTCTTGATTTTAAGGGATGTAAGAAAACTTTAATAATACACACAATTGAGAATGAAATATCTGTCAAATATAGTCAGTTAACTCTAATAGAAAGTCAGAGTAAACTGTGGAAAAACATAGCTGATCTATAAGATGTTAAAATAATGAAAAATGCCCATCACAGAGCCTTTCTTCAAATGTCCAGTTTAGTCCAACCAACAGTCCAAAACACATAAATATTCAGTTTACAAAGCTATAAAACAGAGAAACAGAACATTTAAAAAGCTGGTACCAAAGAATGTTGGAGGTTTTTGTCTCATAAACTAATAAAACTATAAACTAACTTAACTTAAAGAGTGTTAATGTAGGATGATGTTACCGTCTGTGCCATCTCAAGGTGTCCTAGTCTGACAGTCTGCTGTACAAACAGAGAGCCGTCTGTCCCTGAAATCAGGTAGAAGCTCTGATCAATAATTGATTCCGCCTTGGTCGTGAAAATGAGATGTACGGCAAATATAAAAAGTCTTTACATCATTTCAGATTTTCTAGTTTACTGCCTCTAGGCCTGGAGAGAAAATCCATTAAAGTTGACTAAAATTCCTTTAAAAAAAAAAAAAAACCTTCATTTGGATACTGGGAAATCAGTGTGAAACCAAATGGCTCTCTCTTGCTGAGTGTGCAATCGCTCTGGATAACACTCAGCAGAAGAATCTTTGATGACAGCAGGACGTCTGGTTAGATAAGTCTCTAACTTACTGAACATACAGAAATAACTTTCTTTGCAGAGGTTAAGTCTCGGAAATTCATCCAAAATTCTCCTTAAACTCTTCATTTGACTCAAAGTGTTAAAGTTTCATACCAACAGTGTTTTAGTGTTCAAAGACAAGAGCGAACATCAAGGCAGCGTCTGAGACATCATCACAACCATGATGTCATACATCCTGCTCCCAAACCTAAGTTCAAATATGATGGATGAGACTGCAGACCAGTTATTAAATTACCAGCTTGCACTGTACGATTTTAGAAATTTTTAATTACACCTCCTACTGTTCCAGTAGATTGTTGTAAAGCCAAAAGCTAACAATTGTTCTGGATGTTGACAATTGACCTTTCATAAGACCCACCCCTTTTTGGTATGTGCTCCAAAAACATTTGATCAAACCTCTCAATCGATCAAACTTTCAACTTTCATTTTTTTTAAAGTTTATTTGATAGCGACAGATACACTTTACTTTGATAATGCATCTACAATTTATCCAATGCAATGTATCACAGCATTTATAGCTACAGCTAATTTCTAGAAAAAATTTAAAAAAATAAAACACTAGCTAACTAGCTAGCTAGGTAATCTACATCAGCCATTAGCTGGCTAGTTAAGTGTGATAGCTAATGATTGATGTAGATAAGCTACCTAGTTGGCTGCCATTTTCCCAACATTAGCTAACTTACAATGTGACTATATGTCGGTTTTATCTTTTAACCATCTTCAAATGTCTTTTCATCATAGACTAGCTTAGCATATAGCATATAACGTACAGGAAAGGAGACAGTTAACCATGGTTACAAAAGGGGCTGGACAAGACAGCAGTGCTTATCTCAACTGTGTGTAAATGAAAGTAAGGTGACATTCTTAATATTTCATCCAGCACTGTGGAATAACATCATTACCTCAGTGTACATAGTAACAGTAAGCAGCTGACAGTGTCCTGTACGGAGGAAGACATTTCTGTTGCGCAGACATGAATCCTTGTGCCTTCCACAGTGTCTCGCCTCTATGCCGCATCCTGCCATCAGTACGTCTGGCAGAAAGCATCCTCTGCTCTGTCAATTAGGGGGAAGATTTAGTCTGACGCACCGGGAGGAGGATTCAAACCGACACACTGGGACGTGTGGGATGTGAGCTGTCCTCTGGCTTTAAACTCCACACAGTGTTTCTCGCTGTCACCCGTCCGATTGCTGGGATAAAGGGCTGACTTTGACTAAATGCTTACACGGCCGCCTTGCAGAGATACCAACAAGCCGTCAGAAGGAATATCTGATCGGTTAACTGGCAAGGCGCCTGGTTGGTTGGCGGCGTGGTCTGACAAATGACTGACTGGCTGGTACACAAAGTGACACCAGAGCCGAGAGACGTATTTGGATGAACTCCTAGCTTTGACAGACGGATGGATGGATGGATGGCAGCGCACCAGATTATCCCAAAGACAAATCAAAGGCGAGAAGGAAGGAAAAACCATCAGCACAGACATTCTTGCTCCCCATCGCCAGAAGTGTTTTTCACTTTTCCCAACACCCAAACCTTTTGTTAGCCCGTGGCAAAACCCTGACAAAATATACATGGATTATCCGCTTTCCTTGTACTACTTCAGTTTCAGAGCACTTAGAGCTGTTAGTGGTTTATATGACACATTCCTCCTTCTCCTCCCTGCTGCTGAGTTGTGCCTTCTGGATAAAACACCTCATTACTCACTTTACCTCCAGCAGCTGGAAGAAATAAAAGCCAATATGAATGTGAGAGTCCAGTTGTGCCGGGCAGTTATGGGCCATTATACGGTTACAGGCTGAGCCGCTGTCACACGAGGAAATGTGGGTCAACGTCTGTAAATCAAACGACGGGGCCGTGGGGTCGCTTTAACGTAGCAGAGCTTTGCACATGAAATACAGAGCGGGGCCACTCTAAAGGCACACAGGCATGAAATAGGAGCTCGACTATCACCATAAATATGCAGATTCACTAAAAGTGCTGAAAAATCCTGCCATCAGGGACTGCAGTGCACTTATTGGAGATACAAAGCCCAGGAGGGCAGATTAAACATGCTAGCAGCTCTAATGACGAGTCTGTAACATGTTCTCTATTAGCCTCTTGCGTTTTATCATTATATGTGAGCCACAGAGCATCCCTTTGTCTGAGAGATAAATGCCTGATGATCTCTGAAAGACTCAGAAGCAACAACACAGACTGCAGTACGACTCTAACCCTAACAGCAGTTGAGTCAACATCGATTACACACCCATTTCTTTAACACAAATGTCTTTAATCATTTTGATAATTTTGTTCAGTTGTAGGTCGACAGAGACGATTTTGATTAGTGTGAAGGTAAATGTGGTCTACACGAATTGATTTCATGTTTCCTATAAAATGTCATTAAATATTGAACTTTATCGGCTGTGTGCTTCCAATTAGAAGCTCCCAGGACGTTGTAATTAGGAGACGTTCTGTACATTCATGTATAATAATACTAAAATATTACATACATACATACATACATACATATGCAAATACTCAGGGGTGTTAGTTACCACTTTAAGTACTCTGAAGTTATATGCACCAGAACATTAAATATTAGGTGGTTTATTAAAACAGTGTATAAAAAAACTCTGAACAGCTCTTTAAAGCTTCTACTGAAGGCAAACATTTGACTGTGTGGCATTCAAGTATTAATAATAATGTATAAATGCACAAGTATGTATTTAAATATTAATATTGACCAGAAATCAACATTCATGCTGTGGTTTTAGTATGTGTTGCCTGGCAACTGGCGAGAGCTCCAATACATTGCTTAATAATTACACTAATTGCTGCCTATATTTATAGGTTATCCTAAGTGGAGACATTGAATATTTGCATTCTGTTCGCAGCTCTTTGTAACGATGATTGACGGCTTTGTTCGGAGACAGTTTGGGGCCTAAATGATGCTTCTTGGCTTGAACACATGCTCACTGACACGCTATCGCTCATGCAGGAGGGGGGTTTCCAACAGGGAAAAAGTGATTTCATGTTTCTCACCGCCTCCGTCTCCTCCTCTTCATTCTGCTCCTGTTTCTCTCCCTCTGTCCACATTTAAACATCTCTGTCCGTCTTTTTTTAGTCCCTCATCATCATCACCCTCCTGTTTCTCCTCCTGAGCACTGCTGCTGTCTGCACCGGCCGATCTCCTGGAAGCAGTCGGTCATAAAAAAATAAATGTCTGGTTGCAGAAGCGGCTGCTTGTGGAGCAGAAAGAGGCAAAGAAGAAGCTTATAGATACCTCATTGGTTACTGCCGTTGTATGTCTGTGCAGTCACCATATTGCGTAGGTCAATAGTTAACAACACAGAGATACAGACTTCACTACAAAATCCACTATAACTCGCTTAATTCTGAACCCATTTTCAATCAAGTTGGTTTGAAGAAATTTAACTGGCAGTTCAGTTTCTCAAAAATGTAGATTTCTATATATATTATATTGTTATATTTCTAGATCTGCTATGTTGTTATAAAGCTGAATGGTTACTTGTTTTTGTAAAATGTGGAATTTTGTCTACAGGGTATCTACATTTGCTATAACTAAAGGTGCTTCCAGACTGGTAGTTCAGTTCATTAGGTCCAGTGTGGTTGCCAGATCTCCTACGTTTCACTGTAAACCAGACGACCAGAAAAAGCATCTTTAGTGTCTGTAATGTGACAGATTTTGAGGAGAAAAGATTCACTGAAACTGTGAATTGATCAACAGAAAACAACAGATAATCCATTCATTGTTTTATATTACCAATATTTGCTGGTTCCTCGCTTCTCAACTCAACTATTTGTTTTTGGAATATCTTTGAGTTTTAGATGGACAAAACAAGATATTTGAAGGGGTTACTTTGTGTGTTGAGAACTTGTCTTTGTAATGACTTTATGTACAGTAGTAGTCTCGCCCATAGATATAGAAACGTCTCGATTTGACGGTCGCCATATTGTGGAGGTCAAGATGTGGTAGTTAACACTGTGCTACAAAATCAAATGTAACTCGCTTAATTCTGAACCCACTTTAATGAAATTTGGTTTGTTATAAATGTGAGAAATTGAACGTGATACTGGTTAGATCCACCCCTTGTAAACGGATTAATTGTAACTCGACAAGTAACGCTACTGGAGAAACATGGTGGACTCCACGGCATCTGTTGATAATAATTCCCAGGTAATGAAAACACAACAACTCCTATCATATATTCAGGTGATTATACACTAATGAAAACATACCTATGAGTATTATATTACATTTCTGCCAATACATCCTCCTAAATGACATTTAAGGCCAGGGCACCACGGGGAATAGAGGAGAAAGATCCTTTTATTACATCAGGGTGAAGCTTCGACTCCAGTATTATAACTTTTTAATTTCATATCATTTACTTATGCAAAACAGGTGATATCTCATTTAATATATAATAAAAAATCAGTAAAAAAACAAATTTGTCAAAACTTTTATGTTGGGAAACAACATACATATGCGCTTAAAAATTGAGATTTGTGCAAGGTTTTATGAATCCGGAGATTTCTGTTTTGAGTGTGTGAGCTAAATGTCAGTTAGTCAGCAAGTACTTATGCGGCTTGTGGCAACCCTGACTATTATCTGATCATGATCCGACTAGTTCATAGATTGACAGGGGAAGAAAAAGGAAGAAATTAATGAATTGAACCTAAACAACCACTAACTGACCATGACGTTGCTCTGCTAGCTATTACGACCCACAAGCTAACAGTCAGGTGCAGTTTTATATGTTGGCAGTGATGCTTTATGTATATGTTCCAGAGAGTAGAGGATGAGTCAGCACAAGTATTGTAACATTTCAAAAGAAGACAAATGGGTCTAAATGTCATTTTTAATCATTTTGGCTCAGCACTAATAGAAGAAAATAACAACAACCCTAGGTTCCTCTTCAGCACTGTAGCCAGGCTGACAGAGAGAGACAGCTCTATTGAGCCATGTATCCCCATAAATTTAAGTAGCAATGACTTTATGAACTTCTTT
>JAGRRF010004921.1:987775-1000615 GCA_019097615.1 Morone chrysops | reverse complement strand
CAACATAAAAAGGAGGAGCTGGGGTGGAGGTGGGTTGCAAAAAGGCTTGTAGAGGAAGCAGCAAAGATAGGCAGGCTAAAGCAGCTTAAATAAGGCGCCATGAATGATATTTGCCGTTGGATGCTTGAGGGGATCAGCTGAGCTGTCAGCTGACTGTGTATGGTTTCTAATAGGAAGCTTTGGAGGAATCAGCTGAGCCATCAGCTGATGTGTGTTTATGACTTGCTGTGATCAAATGATATAGCTGAAATTGAGAACCGAGTCTGACTTCGTGGCCTGCCTGAACTAACGCTATGCTTAATTTCTGGCAGGCTATCAATGCACAAAAACTAAATGAGCCACAGAGTTTAACAGTTTTGATTCTTGCACTCCTGTCTACAAACAACCCAACTGCAAATATTAGGAGATATACTTCTCGGAGGTGATGAGGACACAATGGGCCTCATGCAAGAAGTGATACACAAACAGAATTTGAGTTGAGTGAATTGAGTATGAACAGTTCACCCTTCACTTACCCCTTTTCAAGTGCAAAGAAGAAACTGTGGTGAACTTTTGACTTTTGGTTTCAGTTGCCAACTTACTAATAACAAGGCCTCCAGCTCAGGCTTCAAATGAATACAGTGTATCTTTGCAACTACAAGGTCTATTTGGATATTATCTGTGCCAAGATAGATGCTAAAACAGTGAAGCACAACTAGAAAGGTTTTAGTTAAGGAAAGTCTAGGCGGGATCTCCAAATTGGCCATTTTGGCACCATCTGTCCCATTTCAATTATCTCAGGTACAAAAATATAACACTTATATTTCACTTAGATGGAATGAATAGTTATAGTGAAATATAACTATTTAGTTTTTTTTTGTAAATCAATCAGACCTCTATACACCTTTCCATTCAAAGAAAACCACACCAAGGAAATGAAATTTGACTCCGACTGGAGCAGATGTATTCACAATAAAACATGCAATACAAATATATAATATATATATATAATAAAACTATGAAATTGCTTTTACACTATTTACTAAGTCTGGTATCTATTGTGCTACTGCTGCTTTTTAGTTTTAGGTAAGGTAAGGGACCTGGCACTTCCTGCAGTACATGGGTGTTTTCACCCTTTGAATCCCAACGTTGTGGCACCTCCTGCGGTACCGTCTGGGTTGTGTGGCATCAGTCCCAGAGTATATCGCCTTGTAAATGGTGCTGGTGCCGCTAAACCTTCAGCAAACCCCACCACTTCTGCAGCCAGCTGCTCCCTGAAAGTTTTCTGGCTATGTGGCTCTTTCATGTTGGGTAATTTCTCAACTTGAACATCCTTGTGGATGGGAAACTTCTGTTCACCACTACAATGTCCACAGAATGGTAAAAAGTTTTGTGATGGACAATGTAGTAATCAATCAAGGCATCGGACAAACCATCCATGTTTTGATCGTAATCAAGCATCAGGAACAGGTATAATCTTGACCTGCCACACATCAGCCTCTTTCACCTCTCTTTTGACCGTGAGTCTGCAGAAAACCAATATGAGTTTTACTTGTGTCACACCAACCAATGTTTTTTTGTACAAATCCTTAAAGAGTGCAGGGCTGGTGTCTGTAGCCCCCTCCAAGCAGAATGAATGGTAACGGGTCTATAACTGTAGAGTAGCTCAGACTGTCCTGTCCTGTTGCTGACTCCTTAACAGGCTACACGTGGACGTTTTTTTGACTACACAAACAGTTTGTACCCCAATTTTGTGAGCTTGTCCTTCATGCCACCATTCATTCATCTACGGCAATGTTTTGGTATGGCTGGAAGTCACTGTATTTCTGTACGGAGACTTTATTTTGAAGAGCCTGTCATATTCGGCGGCTCATTTTCCTCATCCTCTTGTAGGTCACTCAAGTGCAGCGACTACACGATGGCTTCAGATCGGTCCTGTGTCATTTTGTCACTGGGGAAAGGGTTAGTCTGATCTGTGATGTACACTTCCAAGGCCGAAACTATTTAAAATGGCCATAAAAACATAAAAATCTTTCACTGTCAGTGGTCAGTGGATAAACTTCAATCCAGCTTGTAATTTCTCGATGAGTTGAACGGCCTAGATGTGGCCAAGAGGTGGGTGGCGATGGTTGTGACTGAGGGGGTGGGGCAGATGCTGGTGGCTCATTAATCATCGTCATCTTCAGAACTGTGGAAGAAAAACAAATCCATTCATTCACAGGCCTAGTTTTGACTATATAACTTACAGGTACTTTCCGGTCACTGTGACCGTCTGCTTGAACTTTTGGAAGCAACAGGTCCTCATCCTCTACCGGTACAACGGGGGCTTAGCTATCTTCCTCAATCAAGCCCAACACCTCCTCTGTGGTGTACCACTTCTTCCTGCTGGCCATTTTCATATAATGCTTGTTTGTAGATTCCAGAAAATGGAAAAACAAAAGAAAGCGGTGTTTGTAGTCTGCTGTTATTCACTCTTGTTCCTAATGGTCGCTGAGCTGCCATTCAAAGACTCTTCAGTACGCAGGGCGATATTTCTGGACTCGATGGGCCTATCCTATGGAAACATCCCAAATCCAGGTCAACCAAACCATTAAGTATCTGTTAATACTCTGGTTTACTTCATCATAAATAATGCAATTATACTATATGCTGTCTTATTTTCTGTTTTCTATATACTGGTGGTTATATCCTGTAATCCAAGGCACGCTCTTACTTTATATTGTAACTATATATTGTAATTTAATGCACATATTTATATATATTTATATATTTTATATTACGTTCTTATTATTTTTTTCTATTTATTATAATGGCTAAATAAATCTATATCATCTCCAAATAAAATACATTATACTGTTTAATCCTTCCCTGACCTCCATTTAAAAAATCAGGCCTTCCAACAGTTTTTTCTCGAGTGCTGCTCCTCTGAGAGGCTGCTGAGCAGTCTGCAGCCTGGCGGTGCTTTTGTCCATCGGTCCGCCGAGACTCCCTCAGGACTCAGCAGTGAACAGCGTGAATGTCTGCCAGCCTCTGAAATGGAAAACACTGGGGAGCATCGCTTTAACAGCCTCCACTGACATGATGTCACCTCCTCTCAGCTTGGATCATGGTACTTTCACAGACACCCTCTCAGAGTTACAGTAGTGATGCTGAATAACTGTCATCAGCACAGAGTCAGATCAAAGCTAGTTCCAGGTTTATTTGACCTGCTGCTGTTTCCACTGTACTTTAGTTTCAGTGTCCTGGTGAGGACGATGATCTTTGATCTCAAAACAGAACCAGAGATGCAAAGAAAAAGTGCATTAAATAGTAAAGGCAGAAATAGAGGAAGGAAGTCATAAATATGTAAATGGAAACATTTACATCTTTTATGTTTAGAGCGGTCACAACAAAAACAACACAAAGTGTGAATCCTTTTACAAGAGAAGCTGCAGTGCAGTTTGTTAGGTGTGAGAACATAATAACCGGCAAACACCAGGGATTATGGGTAGAAAGATGTTTGTCTCACAGCCAGCAGCAGTTTCTCACACTTGAAATGCTGAGCAGAAGAAAATAAAGTCCAGTGATGTTTCAATTCAGCCTTTTTCAAGTGAAGACATACAAAATGTTCTGTACACACTGCATACAGTCACAGCTGGACAGAAATACTGGTGTTATTTTGAAGCATGTTACTCTTTATCAGGGAATTTTCCAATTGCTATTCAAATACTGCAGCAGTCAGTGGCCCTACGCTGACTTGGTTTCACAACGGGACACATATTTGTTTGCTCCTACATATATGGACCTGCTCTTGATATATCACCTCACTTTAACAGCACATCAAAACATTATGCCAGACAGGCGTGTCCACAATGCTAGAGGGTATCCACAGTGTCCTACTTTGAAGCACAAGGATACTGACCAAGTTGCCATATTGGTGAGATACGACCATATTACAGTCTACCGAAGCCAGTCTGGAGAAAACCTTTTCCATCAAGAAAAACTTTCAGTGCTTTGCTCTAGGTTCAATGAAGAAATACTCTATCCTGTTTCAAGTTAGCAGATGGCTAAACCGGAAGTTAGTGGCACGGCTGGCGGAAGTCTCTAGTGCACTTGCTCTATGTTGCAAGCACATAATGCAGAAGATCTAAGTAATCAAACCTTTTGGGCTTCATGCGCCATTAAGCAGCTTCCATAGGAATGAACGGAGCACCATCTAGTTCTTCTCTTAATACATCCATGGTCCGAACCCATGTGGTTGGACACAAGCGCATATGTTGAAGTCTGGCAAGATGGATTCTGGACTGATCTCATCCATCTGTCCAATACCTACCTTGAGTGTGTAAAATTCTGCAATAGTGCCAAATGTTTATTCTGACTTGGTTGAACGTAATGACCTTGTTCCTGGCCCAAGTGATGCTGCAAAAGAAAGACATGGAGTTCAAACAAACTCTATTGAAGTGTTCCTTTATGAAATAATTTATTCTTATAATCAATTTTAGACTCCACTTGGTCCTCCAAAGACTCCTGAATGTCTGAATGTACCAGGAAAGAAGTAACAAGATTTCCTGTCGCACATATTCATATCTGATATTTTATCCTCACAGCTCTCACTGTGTTCACCTCTGCCTCTATCAGGAGTCTCTCCAAGCTTGTTGTCTGTTCGACCTCAGATCTTAAAACTACTCGTCTCCCCCCCTGAGTGCACATTCACTCAAGTTTCATCTTATCCACTCATCCTGGCAGTCGATTTCAGCAGGTTAACAGTCAGAGCAGCAGGAAGGCGAAGCCTCGGCTCTCAAGTGGCTGCAAACACCAGAGAGAAGGCGTGAAGCTGAAATGAGACCGATTTGTAAAGTACTAAATGCAGTAAAATCCAAAACCTGTAGTAGTTTCTCTTCCACAAACACCTCACTCAGCGGATATTGAGTGTGAATGGGCTTTTATCATCCAAACGAGCTGAGCAGCCGATCGGTGTGGCGTTCAGGAGCATTAGAGAAGAGATGCAAAGAGCTAAAATCACAGCTCTATTGACAGAGAAAAGCTGCTCGCCGCTTTGTCACATTGTTCTCCTTTGAATCAATCTCAGCACTATTGATGGCAAGTTGTATAGAAGGACACAAAATGGAGAACACCGAATGAAAAAGGAGAAACAAAAGGAGAGAAAGAATCGGTTAGATGACAAACTGCTTAGGGGAGAAAAAAAAAACTCTTCTGCAGCTGTTTGCTCAAAGTTCGGTCATAAAAACAGATCATGTGTTGTTCAATGTCCAACAGCTGAAAAACTGCGCTTTGTTCTGCTGCTTTTGACAGAATTTTTAAGCTTTTGATCTTCAAGTCTCATATTAATAAAACATTTACAGTGTTTTACAGCCATTACATCTTTACTTAAACAGAGAGTCTCACAAAAGCATCCACTACTTCCTGCAACCTGTTAATGATCATTTTACAGACAGGAGATTTTAGCCATGATAGCATCACCTCTTCCTAACAATGAGCAAATTCTACTGGATGGAGCGTGACAAACTGTCCAGATGTACTACGAGTGATGTTGTAACCTTTTGTCAGCCTTGTTTCTATATAATTGGAGGAAAGTTTACTTTACTTTACTTGCAACTCCCAGCAGCTTCTCGATATCCTTTCAAACCTTGGAGTCTTATATTAGTTTAGGTAAAAGATCTAATAGTTTGTATATTTCAGTATGTAACATACTGGAAACCTAAATTCTCAAATAAAATCTTTAAAACTTTACCCACAATGTTAATTAAGACACATTTCCTTGATATTCCATCTCTTTGGAAGATTAAAGAACTCAGCTAGAAAAAAAAATAAAGCTTTGTGTTTCCCCTTTAAATATTTTTCATGACCAAAGGTTAAAGGGCTTAATAATGGTCCACATTAGGCTGGTTCATCATTCCGTCTGTAGTTGTTTCCCAGCAGGCAGGCAGACAGACAGACACAGAAGACGTTAGTATTCCAGCTCAGTTCGGTGGTTCCTTTGGGGGTCGTGGAGCCTGAACAACAACATCAGGACTGAAGCGAAACCCGTTTTATTCCACACAGACCTTCGTCTCTCACCTTCACAGCAATTCATGTTCACATCACGGCAGGGAGAAGAAAAACATTGCCGCTCTCGCCCACCGTCTCTGGATGCCTTCCTCCTCCTCCTCCACCTCCTCCTCCTCCTGTGTAGTTCCTCAATTCTGTCGGGCTTTAATGACATAGAATAACATGAGCTCTTCTCCAGTCGGCTGTGTTCTGAATTCAGATGGGTTTCTGTCTCTGCTGCTTCTTCAATTCAAGAAGGCATTCATTTCTTACTTGCTGTAACTCTCAACTTTCCTATTGTTTCCCTCAACGCCTTCCTGGCAGGTCTTTGCCGTTAAGAGACCCTTTTTATTGTCGGGGAGTGTCAGAATCACTTAATATGTCCAGACTGACGCTGGAAATCTTACAGCTGGATTAAGTAAGATTTCTACCAGTCTCAAGCACAAAACAGCTCAACTGTATCCACAGGGGAGTCAGTGTGGTTATTGATGAGTAAAAGTAAAAATCTTTATCAGTTTATCTGGAACTGAAAATGTCGGTAACAATCCCTCACTGCTAGGCATGAAACATTGGTTTGCTAGTCACGTGTCAGATGTGTATGTATTGTTCAGTTCTGAAGATCTGTGATGCATCCCACAACAAGGCAGTCAGAAGAGATTTGACGACAAGTTGTTTGTCTTGAACAAGTTAACAACGTCATGCAAGTAAGATGATTAGCCTCTGAAATGCTCTCAGTGAGACTTGAAGACACATAAATCAAAGAGCCAAACCGCAACATGGGAACATCACAGTGACAGAAACAAGTGTTGGTTAGTGGTTATACTTCCAATATGATGAACCATTTGCATCAACATCACCCCAGTGTGTCTGTGACAGTGCAAGGAGGGTCTAGTAGGACTCCCCACTGCTTTTAAACAGCCTCTCCATGCAGATTCAGACAAAGCAAAATCCATAACTAAAGCATTGGGAGGGTTTAAAGTGAAAGATATGAAGGTTTACAATGTAGCCCGACCAAATTCTAAATTTGTCCTCATTAGTCACTTTGACACACAAATATAGGTCCAAATAAGATCCAGGTAAACAACAAAAACCGGAAGTTACTTTTTTTTAACTTTGTAACTTCTCTGCTGCAGTCCCTGTTGTGATGATCCATATCCAATTTAAAACTTCCACTGAAGCATGTTGGATGTTTGGTGCCTTTACAGCCATTCAGTCAGTTTCAAACTAGTCCTTGGAGGATTTTCAAGACCTGCATAAACACTGCAGTAATGACTGAAGTTCTTCTTTAGCTGACACTGTGAGACTCCTGTAACTGCTGAACCATCACAGACCAGCAAAGTGCAAAGAAAGACATCAGACCTCTCTCTCCTGATCAGTGATGGACTTCGGCGTTTGAAGGTTTAAAGAAGACATTTTTCTGTCTAATGTCGTGCGTGCGACAAGTGGGATGCGACTCAGATGGCCTTTTAATGGTGTGCTGTCAATTAGAGGGAACCAGAGAGGAACTATTGGCCACCTGGGGATGGAGAAACAGTCAGGGATGGAGGGAGGAAGAGAGGAGGCCCAAGTATAGGAGAGGAGAGATTAGGGGAGTACAAGCTGAGGTAAGAAAGGGGTGGATGTAGCAAGCAGAGATAAATGAGATAAATAACACCTGAAACACCTAAACCATAAACATTTCAATTTACTGAAAACAAAACCAAGCACTTCTCTGATTGGTTGTTCCTTCTGACCTGTATCAACAGCACCGACCTATATAACATTAAGTAGTAGTAACTTCTATAGTATTATTGTCAACATTTTACAGTTAGTGGCAAATTATTGGCCTTCACTAAAACTTATGAAATAAAGTTAATAATATTGTTATTAATAATATTATTATTGTTAGTATTATATGAATCAAATAGATAGTGCAGACTTCTGACCTGTATCTACAGCAACCACACAGATATTGAATATACAGAGAAAAGAAAGTGAATTAGCATATTTCCCAAAGGTCACACTTTTTCCTTTAGCAATAATGTTCAGCCTGTATTTTCAGCTGATTCAAGTCTTTATCAGTTTTTTCTGTCAACTGAAAAAAACAACAAGCTTCAAACAAGAAGGCAGCGTTTATTTAAGCTTGACTTCCTTCCTTAATTCCATTTTCTACATTTAGGAGTAAGTAGCACTTAATCTTAAATTTCAGAAGTAGTTTGGTAAATGTAAATCAGCTGAGTCATGTAAATAAGATCTTTCCCAGTCGGCAGCAGAGCCAAACTAAATTAACAAAACTGATGTCGCTGAATTTTCATCCAACAAACAGGTCTTAAACACATTATATATATATTTGAAATGCCCTTTCTCTCAGTCCTAATGTAGTCACAACTTTAGTGATAGTTTCAGGCAGTTTGTCCTTTTTTTGACACAAAGGCAGAGAGGAAAAGGTCACAAAGGTCGCCAAATTTTACTGAACCACCAGAAAGCCTCCCATTTGAAACTCTAATAGCCATTTTGAAAAAATAAAATCCAGTTATAATGAGGCAGGCTGTTGTTTTGGGTGGATGTCAACAGTCCATCGTCTCTGAGACCGATTCCCCAAACAACAGCTGTATCCGAACACAGTGCTTGGAGTAATTACAGACCCTGCCTATAAAATATCTATCTCTCAATTAGTGGGGCTAGGTGGTGTTATTGTGCCAATTATGATCAAGTTCATTAGCATGTGGTCAATTTTCACAGGAGTATTCCCACGCGAGGAGCTGCCTCCTGCCTCACAATCTGACTGAGAAATCTGTTTTTCAGCCATTACAGACACTGATGGAAATCTGTCACAATTAAAATAATAACATGTTTATTTTTCTTGCACCGTTTCCCCTCCCCGGATGTTATTTGAGAAGTTTTTCAGACAACACAAAAACCCAACCTATACTGAAGAGAAACAACTGTTGGGCCATAGTGTGAAGTGTCTTGAAAATGTGTTTGGAGGTAAGCGTAAAGCGGAGCAAATGACTTAATGATCAATCAAAATGAAACTGTCTGAAAAACAATTAGTGTCAAATTATTGGCAACAAAAATTATGAAATAAAGTAAATATTTATATTATAATTATTGTTTTTATTATATGAATCAAAAAGAGAGTACAGACCTGCATCTACAGCACTGACCTCTGTCCTACAATACATTAGGAGAAAAACAGAATACAGAGCAAATTCCAATTTTCTATTAACATAATAGAGAAATGTTGTTAATTTACGTACCTAACAAGTTGATGCTGACTGTATCAGTACAATATTCACTGACAACGCATTTCATTCGAGAGAAATACAACTTTTAAGTCATCATTTTAATAAAAAATTATCATAATCATCATAAAAAAGATTTTAAGGCAGCACAGCAGTCCAATAATGTAATAAATGCTTTAGTTATGTGTGGGACTGGCTTCAGGGTGAACCAGACCACAGTCTTCCTACCATTAGAGCACTGCTCGTCAGACTCTTAGATAATGACTTATACTAACTTGTAAAGAATTGATGGTGAAAAACGCTACATGTCGCACCTTTTACCCCGCCCTCCATGCTCCTGTTGGAGCAGTGTTTGAAGTTGGACACGACACATTATCCTCTCTCAGTCTCACAGAAGTTCTCACTGTGATAGATTAACTCTCATGACTGAGGCTGAGAATGAAGAGCCGGCCAGAAAACCCAATTATTCTGTGTGTGTGTGTGTGTGTCAACGCTTGTCAGATATAATTACCCATGCCGAGGACCGTTGGCTGGATCACTCAGAACAAAGTTACACGATTATAAATCACACTAGTAATTTCAGTCTATTTTAATAAGTGCTCTTTGTGACAGGCCTATTACTCTCTCGCTCTCCTCCAAGTCTGACTTTCCTCTTCTCTTTTTTGATGTCTTTATGCTCTTTCTCTTCTCCACCCCACCGACTATAGGAGGTCATGACTGCAGCAGCTCACACAATAGATGGGTACAGATGAAAAGTTAAATAAAGCGTCTGAATTGAAGTCAAATAGTCATAGAGACAGAAAGTGTTCATATTTTCAAGATCGGCCTGCAGTATATGATCCAATACAATAAAAGAATTTAAAAAACTTTGTCAGTTCTGGTGCAACTTCTGATGATACAGACACGCACAATGATAAACTCAGTTATTAATGTTTCACAAACAGAGTAACAGAGTTATTAGAGTTTTGTAGTTTTTGTTAATTTTTTAAGTTTGGTTTAGTTTAAAAATGTTTTGTTTTATTAGTTTCAGTTTCAGTTGTTGTGTATTTGTGTATTTGTCAGGGGTTCAGAATAGGTGTTACAATACAAGCACACTGACTCAGTCTCAATAAACATGCAATAATATAATATTTAGCTGCAGCTCTGAAGCAATTATGTCTTTTAACTTAAGTAAAGATAAATATGTGGGGACGACAAATCAGAGAATGACTACAAGGAACAGCGACGAGAATAAAGAAAATAGTAAAAGAGAAAAAAGATGTAAAGAGACAATGGATGAAAACAGAGAATGTGTCCAGACAGAAAGAAAGAAAGGAAAATGAAAACAGCAATAGAAAAAGATCAAAAGAGAAGGTAGTAAAAGAGGCAGAGAGGATTACCATTTGCTTCACCAGGGATGTGATTAAGTTTGCTGTGGCGATGCTTGCTGTAACCATGGCAACAGAGACTGTAGGCGCTGTGCTGTGGTCCATACTAAGAACCAACAGTGTGATTGTCTGTCTGGATGTTAGACAGACGTGCTCCTTGGTCGACTCAGTATCCAGTGCTAGTCGGCTCCATGCTAACATGCTAATATACGCTGTGCTAAAGGAGAGCAGTTTATTATTGTAGCTTGAAACTGTTTCCCTCCAACCTTCCTGTTCCTGCTTTCATCTCAGAGCCACTTTTGTCAAATACAACTGCAGTAAGGTATATTTGGTGGTACTGCTCTTCTTCTGGGACCTCCCTGACCTCTCATGTACATCTGTGAAAAGCTTAAGACAATAAGAGCAGCAGCAAAGGACAGCGCAGGCAGTCACAACATCATCAGTGGCAACAGAAATGACAGATGTAGAGTTTCAAAGGGTTCTCAATCTGCCAGAAAGTACTACTTTCTTGTAGTACTTGAACATGTTAGAGCCGTGGTTGGTACAATTATTCCTGTTTGTCTGAAAACAGGAATCCTGTAATAATATGAATGTTACTGCTCAGTTTACTGCTCAGTCACTAAACACATTCAGATTGCAGCTGGTAAAACACTGGGAGACACCCGTGGTGTCTGTTGTTTGTCTTCTTCAAGACACATTTTAGTAAATACTCAAAGTGCTGTGTTACCTTGAAGGAGACATTTGTAATGATAAAGACCTTTGATGTGTGTGACGATTAGAGACAAAGATACAATCAGCTTGTTGATGTGAGACTGATGGTGCCATGCATAGCAGATTGCTCACACTTCAGCAGGGCTGTCAGAATCAATGATAGGTTGTTCGGATGTCCACATCCCACAAACACGCCGGTGAGGAAACGGCATCATGGGGAAACGCAATGAAGACTTATTTGGAAATTAACATGGAGGCAATATTTCCCAGAGGATAACAGCAAAGAATAACGCTGCCACTCAGCAGGAGATGTGCAGCTTAGGGGCTGAAATCACGAGAAATATGGAAAGCGGGAATGAAAGGTGAAGACCGACTGATTGAAATACAAAAAGACAGATGTGGTATTCAGAGAGCGTAGAAGCAGACACACCCTCTATGTTTTCTCCAGGTGAGGACGACGGCGGCTGCTTCTTGGCAGTGACATCTGGAAACCACAAGGGATTGTAGGGCAGACGGAGATGGACGCTGTTGCTCATGCCGGAGAGAGGTGAAGCAGAACAAAATGAAGTCTGACTTCCTTGACAGGTATGAACACCACAGGAGTAGAGAAGGGCAGACATACTGCTGAGCTGAAGAAACAGAAAATGGAATCAGTGAAGTTTTTAACGCAGCAGGAGTGCAGTCAGATTAAAGTACTACAGGTTGATTTCTATGTTTCTGCCCATTAACTCCAAGTCTGACTGCTGAGGTATATATATACTCGTACAGGATTTAGTTCATTTCTAAGGGGCCATTATTGCAGCAAAGCTATTTACAAATATGACTCAAGAGTTTGTATGTGTCTGTGTGTGCGTAATCAGATTTTTTAATGTGTACATAGATTTCTAAATGTGTTGACAAATACTTAATTTTTACTTTTTAAATATATTTTAAGAATAAGACGCAGGTCCTCTTCTACAGTACACCATTTTTCTACAATAGCCCAGAACTCACGGCCACTGTAGTTTCTCATAAACACTCAAATGCAGTTGAAAGTCACAGAAGGGTAGCGTCAGCTAGCTGCACGGTTAACTGAGCTAAATGAAGTCTGTTCTTGCTCTATGTTGCAACCACTGAGCCTGTTACAACTCAGTGTAGCATCAAAATGATTCTGAAGCTGTTGTTTTTATGGTTAAAAAGTTGAATAAAGTTGCTTTAACAGACCCTTAAATATTACATTCATGTAGTTGCTGTTTCCTGTCTAATCCCAAAGAGTTTGGAATGATGGTTGCATTTTATAGATTAGAATCGAATAAAAGTAGATGAATGAATTGGATTACATTACAGAAGTTCAGGCTTATTATCAAACATATTTGTGAAATGTTTCTGATTCGTGCACCACACGACCCGCCATGCCCTCAGTCAGTATGAGTATGAATACAGAAAACTCACAGCTACTGACTTTGGAATCAGATATAGGCATCTGTGTAGGTAATCGTATCAGATAATTGAATCATTTGCTTCATGTCATCGAGCCTGTCCCCCCCCCCCCC
>JAGRRF010004921.1:970308-981343 GCA_019097615.1 Morone chrysops | reverse complement strand
CTGTTTCTCTCTCTCTCTCTCTCTCTCTCTCTCTCTCTCTCTCTCTCTCTCTCTCCCAACTGAAGGTTCTGTCCGAGGTTTCTGCCTGTTAAAAGGCAGTTTTTCCTTGCCCCCGTTGCCAAGGTCTTGGCCTGTCCGAGGTTTCTGCCTGTTAAAAGGCAGTTTTTCCTTGCCCCCGTTGCCAAGTGCTTGCGGTTTGTCCGAGGTTTCTGCCTGTTAAAAGGCAGTTTTTCCTTGCCCCCGTTGCCAAGTGCTTGCTGTGGTGGTACTGTTGGGTCTCTGTAAATAATGTTATAAGGAGTTTGGCCTAGACCTGCTCTATTAGGTTTCTGCCTGTTAAAAGGCAGTTTTTCCTTGCCCCCGTTGCCAAGTGCTTGCTCATGGACGTTTCTGCCTGTTAAAAGGCAGTTTTTCCTTGCCCCCGTTGCCAAGTGCTTGCTCATGGTGGACTGCCTGTTAAAAGGCAGTTTTTCCTTGCCCCCGTTGCCAAGTGCTTGCTCATGGTGGTACTCTTAGGTCTCTGTAATTGTTATAAGGAGTTCGGTCTAGACCTGCTCTATTTGAAAAGTGCCCTTTATAATGAGTTCGTGCCAAGTGCTTGCTCATGGTGGTACTGTTGGGTCTCTGTAATTGGTTATAATGAGTTCGCGTTGCCAAGTGCCTGCTCATGGTGGTACTGTTGGGTCTCTGTAAATGTTAAAAGGAGTTCGGTCTAGACCTGCGCTTGCTCGTGGTGGTACTGTTGGGTCTCTGTAAATGTTATAAGGAGTTCGGTCTAGACCTGCTCTATTTGAAAAGTGCCCTGAGATAACTTCTGTTGTGAAATAAGGAGTTCGGTCTAGACCTGCTCTATTTGAAAAGTGTACTGAGATATCTCTGTAAATTTTATAAGGAGTTCGGTCTAGACCTGCTCTATTTGAAAAGTGTCCTGAGATAACTTCTGTTATGAAATGGCGCTATACAAATAAAATTGAAAATTGAAATTGAATTGAAACACACCATATGCTGCTTTATAAGCGCAGGTACACACATCAACACCGGGGGCAGCGTCATGGGATGAAACGCAGCTTTACATCCAGACAGCTGGCTGTCATCGTTGTGAGCATTTTAATTACCCCTCTCTGTGAGGTTACAATGGACTAGCCGGTAGGTAACACCCATTTTGCAACTTTTTGTTTTGTTATAGTTTGCGCCTCTTGTTCCAGGAAACAGTTTTTGCTGCCAGAAGGCAGCTGGCAGTTCAACATTATATTTAACTTAATGCAATTGACTCAGTTATGACAAGCTCACCACAATTTATACTTTATTTCTTCTTACAGTTGAGAAACTATAATTTCTTAAGTGTACGTCCCATTCATCTTCTGTTAAGAGTGTCTTTCATCATGTTTAAACTGATTTTTTTATACCTTCCATCTGGAAAATAAACCTGAGGATGCTGCTTCTAAAATTATACTTTACATTTTAATCTGTAAATTGTGGCAGCTTTAGAATGATAAACAATAAATCAATTAAGCTGCAGCCCTGTAGCTGGTTTAATTCAATGTAAGGGAATACCATCTTCCAACTGGTTTCAAGTTTATAAAGTACTGTACTTATGCAACAGCCTGCTGCACACTATGAGTCTACAACCTTGGAATGTAACACAACCTGTTTACATGTTTTAGAAATTCAGCAAAATTCCACCCCTCATCTGACTCACCTGAGACAAACCAGGAAACAGTGTGTTATTCTTCCTCACTAGATGATGAACAGGAGGCCAGGCTGGCTGCACTGGGGGAGGAAGAGAAGCAGAAGAGTCAGATGATGGTCTCCTACAGTTCTGTGATTCTGGATCCAAACACTGCTCAACCATATCTCCTCCTGTCTGAAGATCTGACCAGTGTGAGACAAGGAGAGACAGCAGCTTCCTGACAATCCAGAGAGGTTTGATTTTTTCCGCTCTCTTCTGGGCTCTGAGGGCTTTAACTCAGGAACTTACAGCTGGGATGTCGAGGTTGGAGACAGTACATTGTGTTTTCTGGGTGTGTTAGCAGAGTCTGTCCAGAGGAAGGGACTCTGGAGTCTGGATTCTGGGGAATAATGTTCTATCAAGGTGAATACTTAACATCATCACCACTAGCTACACTCACTGATCTCATAGTTCAGAGGATCAGAATGAATCTGGGCTAGAACACAGGATACTAACTATACCTACGCACACATACACACTTTCACTGAGAGTATGTTTCCGTACGCTGATGGTCAGGGTGGCAGTGGAACAGAGCAGTTAGAGATAAAGAGGATAACCTGTAATCTGTCATTTCTGCCACTAGGGGGTCTCTCACATCAAATCAATAACAAAAGGGAAAGTTTGATGACATTGTGAAGTAACATGGTGTCATGGAAGTCTTGTCATTAATGCAGTCAGCTTCTCCCGGTTAGGAGTCGTTCAGGAGGTTTTTCCAAAACCCACTGATTACATATTAATATTAGATTTGGTATAATGTAAGTACATAACTTAACAATATACTGTATATAAGTCTAGTGTTTATACATATTTTAATGCAGAAACGTTACATATTATAACTTTAAGCCTTAATATATGAGTTATATAAAAATGTACCCCTGTAGTCATGAAAGTATAAATTAGCGATGGAGACCAGTCCTTGTAGCGCAGCAATTAAACAATCTGAATGGATGTAAACACTTTGTCTGTTATTCAGACCATTAGTTAATTCACTAGTGTAATTGCACCCATGACCTTCCATCTATGAATTTAATAATCAGATCTGGATCCCTTTAAAGAGCCATAATTACCATCATTGCTATGATGCTACTAATTAAAAAACAGTTAAGACAGCTGACAGCCTCTATGACCTCCAACTTTCACCAGCTTTGCTTGCACTGTTCTTCACCTCCCTGCAGTCTGCCATTTGATTCGTATTTGAGTAAATTTAACCCTGCTGTTACAAAATGTACGTGCACAAACACAATTTTACCCAATTTGTTGAAGTGCCTGACCTGCCTTTTTTAGCCCCCCTTTGGGTTGCAGGATTTACGTCATTTGTTCTTTTTGATAAAAGTACTTAATGAAAGCCATTCAAACCTGACATGTCGGGTCAGACTCAAAACTGAGCAGACAGAGAGTAATAAAGACAGAGACAGATGACAGCGAGCAGGACTGATGGAGGCAGAGAAAGCGAGAAAATGTGATAAAATGTCTGGAGGCCGTTATGAGCTCCCAGGCCTTTATCCCCGCCGAGTATGGGGCAATTTCACAAGAAATGGAAGAGGTGGGAAGCAGGTGAGAAGACGGAGTTGGACAGACACTTAAAATGGAATAAATTACTCTACCTTCAGAGCTAGAAATGAGTAGAATTGATACCTCTGAATCCATTTTACTATTTAAAGTAGACTAACTCAAAACGTGGTGATTACCGTCAAAGTCCAGGATCACAGAAAAAGATAATAATTTGGTGCTGGAGTCAAAAGATAATGTGGCCAGAGTCCTCGCTGTTTGCATGACAATATTTCAGTGGTTGTAGACGCTGCTGCTGAATTACATGCTGCTGTAACCCAGTGAGACACCTCTTCACCTACTTTAAAAGTTAACCATGACTTATGCTGGATGATATTGACAGAAAATGGAAATAAATGGCTAATATATAAAATTAAACAGAGGATCTTCTACTCTGTCATGCCACTGTTCTTTCACTCCATCCATAAATAAAATGAACAGTGTTCATTGTTCAGGAGGTTTTTACTGGGGGTCAAATTTTCCGCAGAGGTCTCCTCTTCTCCAAAACAATTGGAGCTGCTTATTAAATCTGGTAGAAACACTGAATAAAGCAGTTCCACCTTAAAGAAGGTCCCTTCGACAAAAAGCCAATCGAATTTTTACATTGAAGAATAAGCTCTGTGCCGAACAAAGATTGATGATACTTGCATGTTATGTTCAGCAAGATTCTTTTTTTTATAAACGAACAACACCATGGTTGCATGATTCCAACGTCACCTACCATAACATTAATATGGATAACATCAATATTGCTACTATTATTTCACTTCAAAAGTTTGCTAACCAATTACAGATAAACAATAAGCGATACCCAACTCTGCTAACTGCTCAGCAGCCTCCTCATGAGAACACTGTGACAACAGTGGCACCAAGGTGATTTTCTAAATAGACTTGTTGCTAAAAGAAGTTAACTGACACTAACAGTAATTTTAGAAGCCGTTAGCTTGTGCAACTAATGTTAGCTGACTTAGGCCCAGGGTGCCAGGAGCCAAAACCAGCACACCTCGGTACTGTATTCCCTGTTGTCAAACTGGCCTCCGTTGGCATCGGATGCTGTATTCGGTCCTGGTCTGGCTGTGCTGTTAACTCGGAGCTCCCAGTCCGGCAGAGTTAGCTAATGGGGCTACAGCACTCTGTCGTATGGACTTGGATGTTGATGGATATTTAAATTAGGTTTTCTTCAGGTTTGATTCCCTGTCTTTACAAAGTCACTAAATTTACAACAAACTTCATTTGCCATCACTTCTTTTATTTTCCTACAGTACTTGTACAGCTTTCGGGCAATTTGATGTGTTAAAATAGCACAGAGTTGATATTTACAGCCTGGTCTGTATTCCATGCATTTTTAATGCCACTCTCATTTAAATTCAACGCTTTCTCTTTTTAAGATGGCATTATGCTAATGTTGTATTGTTTGTCTGAAAACCGATACGTGCTGCAGTGTTTTTGGTCAAGCCTTGCCATACATCTCAAAGGAGTGGACTCTTGTGAATCAGACAACACACAACAGTTAGGGCTGTGAATCTTCAAAGATAGTCACAGTGTGGACGCAGGGTTGCTTTTAGATCTACTGTGTGTATATATCAGTTCTGGTAATTATCCAGTTAATTAACCCAGTGAAAGACAAATGAGAGAAAATTGTTAATCAGAGGGGCGAACACTCCAGGGAGAGGAGCTCTACCATGAAACTACATCTTCCTCTGCTGCCTGGATGATCTCTCTGGAAACACACTTGTTAAGGCAGATGTGAAGGTGTGAGTTTATCCCATGTCTTCAAACTCCATTGACAGACATCTCATCATTTTCTCTGTGAAAAACAGAAACTGTAAACGTGTTAACACTGGTTTGAGAAAAACTCAAGGTACTCGCTGACCTTTAAAACAGCCTCATTTACTGTTACTCACTGAATAACAGGGCTGCAACTAAGGATTATTTTCTAGATTAATTGATGTCAAATGTCAGAAAACACTGACCATGCATTCCAGTGTGATACCTATAAATATCTTGTTTTGTCAGTCAGAAATGTTTTGTTTCATTAAATATAAAAATAGATAAAAATAGAGACAATTAATTATCAGAGTAGTTGGAGTTAATATAAATGAACCTTCTGCCAATCGACTAATTGATGCAGCTCTACTGAATAATGGGACTCAAGATTTGAACCTTTTCATACATTTTCTGACTATAACATAAAAATAAAACAATTACAAATAATAATTAAAAAATGTTTGTGTCCATAAATATTTTTTTCATGTTTCTACATTTAGTAATCTTCTCTAAAGTTTTTTGTGTTTATATAATAAAATGATGAAAAAAACAATTATTATTGTTTATTGACTTATATAACCTTGTAGCTGAGGTTGGAGGATATGAATAATGTCAAGATACTTTAGAAATGGCATCACAATATTTGGGACTGGTGCACCATTTAAGTAATTTCCTACTGGGATTATTAAGTATTTCTCATTCTGAGTTCAAATGGTTAAATCAACAACTTCTGATTAACCACGCCCACTTACAATTTAAGGGTAAAAGCCACTCCCATTCAGAGTATAGATACAAATACAGATAATTCAGTTGGTTGAACAGATCCAGGAAATTGTGAACTCTTGTGTCCCTTGTTTGACTACATTTTTTAAATTTACCGGGACAGTAGTCCCAAAGTTGCAAGGTTGGTTTTCCGCCTGGGGTCGCCAGAGGGGGTGGGGGGTCACCATTTTCACCGGAACAGGCCATTTAACCATCCAAATGATTTCTAAACCGGGTTTATTAAGCTAAAAAAGTTCCCCTTTAAACACAGCTGTGTTTCTGTGGATGTTTTGTTTCCCTTGTTGCTCCATTTCAGTAAAACTTTGTGACACTTTCACAGAAACCCTTGAAAGGTTATCTTTATAGCTAGAACTTGTTTATGTGTGTACTCAGGGTGGTTAAATCTATATGTTTGATATACAGCTCGCCATGTGCAGACCTTGCACTGGAAGGCAGCTGTCTTATGCCTTATTTTCATTTCCACTCCAACTTTCCCTTAAATCTAATCTCCCTGCAGCTCTGAATAACAAACTGAGCCGAACTGCTGAGCAGCAGCTCTGTTATATGAGCCGACCCTCCGGTTACAACCAGAACATCTATTCTTCTGCTCTGCTGGCGTTTAATCACCTGACCACTGGACTTTTACTGCTCTTCTATATCATGGGTTCATCTAGGAATAATAAACAAAACACAAATTTACCTCTACAGCCCTGCCAAAGCCTCTTATATCTTTTTTCTCTCCAAACATGGCTCAAAGGAACAAAACTTTATGTTACATGGTATTACATTGCCTATTGAGAATTACACGTAATTTCGGGTTTCCAGTTCAATTCACAGTTTTGGACCGTTATCAGGATTCTAAGGTAACGCTCATGGAGCCCAGGATGGAACATCAACTTTGACCACACTCACAAAAACTGTATTGTTAGTCATCGACATGAACAATATGACAACAATTCTTAGTATGAAAAAATAATAAAGTGCGCGCAAAATAGAATAGAAAAAATAAAATTAAAAAATAGAAAATATATATTCTTTGTTGTGCTTAGCCTTTATTGTCTTTTCGTTCTTCTTTTTTTTAATAATTATGAGCTCAGTTTATTAATTTTTTTTGTTGGGGCCCTTTAATGTGTGTTTCACTTGTCCTACCACACCGCAGGTTTGGGAGGTACGTTCAGTCGTCCTTGACTCCTCTGTTCCGGCTCGCCATCTAGTTCTATGGATCCGTCACTCCAGCGGATGTCTGGAAGCAGCCCGATGGCTATCCAGTGCTGGTATCCTCTTTATCGTCGACTACTGGTGTCGCTGACGTCTCTCTCTCAACATCAAGAGTCACCGAGTCACATCCTCTCAAAAAAACCTGACCTGTACAGGCCACATTCATTCATCTCAGTAAATTAAATTACTACAGGCCATAGTTCCTTAGTTAAAATAAATAACATAAATATGACCTATATATCAATTTAAATAAATTAACAAAAATATTTAATTTTATTCTTATAGGTCTCACTTCACCAGTGTAAATGAAATAAAATACTCAAACAACTCAAATTAGCCTTTCTAGCATCAATTATTTGGATTAAATAATGAATTAAGGCGTATTTCCCCTTTTTCTTTCCTCCCATACAATACATACACACACCTGCTGCACGTGCACACACACACACCTGGCGCACGTGCACGTACACACACACACACACACACATACACACACACAGTACTTCTGATACACGACATTCACACACAATCGCAGTGTTTTCCAGCTATTTCTCTCAGTTTTAAGCACTTCTGGGTACCTTTCCTTCAGGCAGAGCGTTCCTCATGCAGCCGGACGGTGTGTGCGCAGTTGCAGCGCTGTGCGCAGTTGCAGCATTTAACCCCATAAATGCCAGCTATCTCTCTCACACGTTCATACAGACTAAATAACGGACTTTTACTCCCTTTTCTTTTAACTTTTTTTTCCACAGCTTATAAAGCCCTATGTTTAAATTTATGCACAAAAGATCTGAAATATTTGATTGATTGATGGTATTGTGCAACAATAAAAACAATCCTGGGAGTCAATGCTTCACTCAGTGTAAAAATCATAAAGCTTCACAATCACCTCGTCCAACACGGCCCCACGCTTCAAACTAAGACACTGTTGGTACCCCTCTAGCATCAGTGTTAGCTCCACAGCACATCTGCAACAAGAAATAAAAATAAAAATGATTTCCAGTTAGATTTTAAGAATAAAGTTTCCTGAAAAACATTTCACATTTTATGAGTTTAAATCAGGGGTCAGCAACCTGGACTACCAAAAGAGAGAGAGAGAGAGAGAGAGTGCTCTTGTGATGAGTCTTAATATTTATTTCTTGCTGCAGATCAATCGTACCAGGGTGGAGGTAAAAGTAAACAAATCAAAATGATTTCTCTATTGTTTGCAGAGTTAGGGTTGAGCAAATACTTTAACTTATGAACTATCGTTCAACAAAAAAGTGTCTACAAAACAAGACAACATTTTGGAAATTTTTTGGTTCTGTAATAGTGAAGAAAACGTAAACATTAGCAGCCCTAACTACCAGTTATACTAATTGAATATTATATCAATATAGATTTATGTCAAACATGTTAAGTCACTTTTCTTCAAATGAGGACAATTTACTTTTAACATTTCACATCGTAGAGCTGTTACCAATTAAGGAAATAATGAAAATCATGGAAATAATAATATTTAAAATACTGAAATCATTTTAAAAAAAATTATTAAACCAAATGTTTTACTGGTTACTACTAGTATTGTAGTAATAGGTGCATATTACTCTCAAATACTAAAGTGTTATTGCAAGATAATGTTAACTGCAGTTTTATGACGTTCCTTACTTGAAGTTTGTCCCACGTTTAACGAGTAAAATTCTGTCCCTCTGAACCCTGTGAGGCTTGCTGAGGAATTCCAAAGTGTAATTGTAATGACACAGAGAGCCCATTAAACAAATAAACCTTCCTTACTGATGCAAAACAGGCATGCGTTCAGGGTTTTGCTGGAAGCCAACCAAACCTTTATGGTCGATTTGGGGACAGTTCTGTCCTGCTGGGTCTCGTCTGAACAGCGTTGGCAGTAAAAGCCCCTGGG
This sequence comes from Morone chrysops, assembly GCA_019097615.1. Classification (NCBI taxonomy): domain Eukaryota; kingdom Metazoa; phylum Chordata; class Actinopteri; family Moronidae; genus Morone; species Morone chrysops. The sequence continues at coordinate 972,425 of JAGRRF010004921.1, read as the reverse complement.
CTCGTGCTCAGATAATGCTGAATACAGTATTTGATGTTTTATGTTCCTGCCTTATTTTGTTCCAAGTCTCTTCACCACTTGTGCTTCCTGGCAGTGGAGGCAAAGATGTCTTTGATGACCATGATTGGGGTTTAAAAGGCACCACATTAATCCACCAGGAACACGACGGAGGACACATTGCTCTCACATTCCCTGTTCAAGGAGGTGGAGAGAGAGAATACAATGCTGAATTTGTTCATTTTAAAAGAGGTGTTAATCAGTGTGTCAGAATAACTTTGGCATTGAATTAAGTTCTTATTCTCTGTTCTAGATATAAAAGGAGTTTTATGACATTAAAAAAAGGTTTAGACCCTCAAATGTTTTCAATTTAATCAGAAGAACTGTGGGAACATCAATACTGCATCATGTGACTCCCTAATCCCTAAACAAGATATCTTTAATCGTATACAACCTGAAATGCACTTGCTACTGGATATCGCAGTGGAGCAAAACAATAGGACTGAAACTAAAGAAAACTCACCAAAACCATCTTTGTTTGTCTTTCCAACAATCACCAAGTCTGCTGTGGTAGAAATAAATCTTAAATTCAGAGTTAAATGCAAAAAATAAAGTGTTGCAGCGTATGCTAACATTAATCCTCTGGGACAAATGCGCCCATCAAAGTCCGTCCACTAAAAGTTGTTTTTGCCACTGACAGGCTCAGATTTCTATAATGTTGTCAGACACTTTACAGAGATAGACCTTTAATTTAATCAGAAACAGCCATAATATCACAATCACTCTCCACCAGACTCCAGAGACAAAAACACTCATTTTACCTAAGGTAAGGTTTCTTTATGGTGTCACCATCAAATGAAATGGAGAAGAAGAAGCTCTTTCATCTACATTACATTTACCTTTAATTCAGCCTTAACTATTTGGTATATTTGGAAACTGGGACGATGACTACAATCGCAAATCAAGTTGATGACGTTTTGTAGTAGTGTGGCCACTGATGATTAGAATTCTTAACCTGATGAATGTATGCAGTGTGAAATATGTGTTTAACACAAAGTGTCCTGGAGCTCATGACGGGCACGGAGCTGAAAACCATCACATCCAGCATGTTTGTGACGGATGGCCGGGCTTCAGAGCAGCTGCTTAGACAGATGTTTGTGTTCTGCTGCACGCTGGTCCCCAAACTCCCAAACATCTCTGATCCAGCAGCTGACAGAGAGGTGGACCAAAGAAAGCTGGACCTGACAAATACTAAAAGTACTCACAAACAACAGAATACCGTAGTAGTTCATTAGTGTATAATCCCCTGAAAATAAGAATTGTTTTTGTTACCTTAGAATGAGACTTTTTTACCTACAGATGTCGCCGATTGCCTTCAATGGAGTCCACCATGTTGAACCACCAGAACGGACAAATCAAACACTGGCTGAATCCTACACATTGGTTCTTTAAGGAGGAAAAACAATCCAATAAATAAAATCCTATAAATACATACAACAACAAAAAGCTAGAGCAGAAATTTGAGGACTTAAACTGAGACTCCACTTGAGTAGCTATCTTGATGAGTCACTCCTCAAAAACAAAGCCTATTTATCTGATACTGGCACTTTGTCATCTTCTGTCTGAAAACTAGCCGTCTCTTTACCGTTTATCAGAACACAAATGAGAAAAACCGGAGCAACAGTCTGCCACATTTCAAGTGTGTACAGCAGTGTTATTGTACTAGTGAGCTAAATCAATCTAAGAATTGAATTCAATCATCCCCGACTGATTATACTAATAAAAACTTTGAACGCATGCGCTGTCATGTAAGAAGTAGAAAAAGATGGAAATGTTGAATTCAGAGCAGTCTGAATTCTCAGCTTTACTTAGACATACACTTACCTCATTATATGTATGACAGAAGAGGCACGGTACTATCATTGTGTATGAAACAGTTGTAGACTGAGTCCCAGTTATGATACAAAGCTGTTTTCAGCTGATGACAGAGGTGTTACTCCCACACAGCAATGAAAATACCTGACTGTTGAAACTCTCATTACTGAGTGGGCCACCAGAGAGCCGGTCACATCTGAGAGGAGAAAAAATATTCAAGTGTGTGCCTTTTTTTTTTTTTTTTT
>JAGRRF010004921.1:955339-970250 GCA_019097615.1 Morone chrysops | reverse complement strand
AAACCGCTGACGGGAAGTGTTACACGATGTCACTGTTCGTCAAATTACTGACTGACTGAGGCAGATCTCCTCTAATGAAGCTCCGCAGTCGGCTCTCATCTCGTAACAAGTCTGAGCGAGGGGGACAAAGAAACCTGGAAACTGTTATTCTCCAGGCGTTTCGCATTTTGCTGTTCAGGTCTAAGCTGTTCAGCAGTAATTTTGGCCACTCTGGGGACCCTTAGTCATCGTTACACAAGTCTGAATACTTTTTGTAGTTCAGGGTCAAACTTTTGATGAAGTAAATCTGCTTTTGTTTTTTGCAACCAGGACAAAAACGTTTTGTGTACATCTGTGGTTGATGGTTCCCAAAACCCCAGGACCACTTTCAGTATTTTACCAGACAATTTAGAGAGATTTGACTTCCAGAGTGAGTCTGGCTGCCTGCCACCACAGCAGAACAGACTGTGTGGGCCTGCACAGCCTGTTTATGTGCTAATTGCTTGTTCTAAAAAACAAATTTTCCATTACTTCTACGGTTTTATCTGTCAATTAGTTTATTTAGAACCAGTGTACTGAAGTTGGCTTCCGATTCGGCAGTTAAGGGAAAACTTAAGGGAGCTTTAACTCATAGTGCTGAGCAACCGATCCTTCGTCCTTTTGCTCCTCTTACTGTTGTAAAGGCTTCAGTTAAAGCCTGAACGCTGTCTGAAACCCACTTTCAAATTGGTGAACACTTTTTCTACTTGTCAAAATGCTAACCCCGCACCCACATATAGACCACATTGGACCAGGTCTAGAGCAAAAACCACAATAACTAGACTTGTCAATCTGCACTTGCTTAGCCCAGAGAGACCAGAGACTCTTTAAAACTGCAAAAAAGGGTGATTTCACTGCTTTTTTTACACTTAGACCGCACTCTGGCTGCCTTCAGAGATAAAGTTGCAGTGTTTCTTGAAGGTGAGTGTCTGTGGTTTCCCAGGAGTGATTTCACCTGAACTTTTCTAACAAATTGCAACGTTTTTAAACATTTTGTCTCGTTTAAATTACAGGATAAAGTGTAAGTTTCTACAGGAAGTAAAAATACTTCAATTTGCAAATGCTTACAAATTACAAAAGGAAGGTGTGACATGAAGGGTGTTTTGTAAGCTACAAGCTACTACCAGAGTCCTTAGAGACATTTCCACTCACCTATCCCATTCTTACACACCTAAACCTCGAGGTTAAGATGACGAGAAAAAAACAATTATATAATAATATCCCAGAAATTAAGTTCTTCAGTGGCCTTATGATGATCTGACCACATTAACCCAGGCTGAATGAATCTGAATTCAGATCAACTAAAGTTCAGCACTGTGCACAATCAGCTCACTGAGCGTCTGTGGCGTGACTTGTGGCAGGTAAATTATTCAGACTAGAGGAGATGAGCTGCACTTTATCTGCGTTCACTCTGTCGTGTTGCCAAAGCTGAACTGAACATCCAGCCGTCATCTGATGGCAACAGAAGCAGCTGTGGAGGGCAGGACGGCTTTCCACCCTGAGGTGGTACGTTTGTAGTACTCCACTGTTGTGATCAGAAACATGCTCTCAAGCTCAATTCTGTGACTGTATATGGTCATAAGTAAATAAGTCCATTAAATATACCCTGCTTTATGGTCTGTTTTACTCTAAATGGAACCATAATTTACTAAATGAACATCATGCCGTATGAAAGAAGACTGAAACTAGAGACTGAGACCATACATTTATTAGCAAACTGTTTACTGAGCTCATAAATCAAGAGAGAAGAAGCTGTAGTTTATTTTTAAGTCTTTTTCCTCAGAGCAAAAAGCAAGTTTCAGATTTTCTCTTTTTGTTACACCCTGAAAGAAATTGCAGGCTCCTCAGTTTCATCCAAATTATCCATCTTTAAAGTGTCTTTGATTCAAAGTTACACTGAAATTTGCCTTTAGACAGCACATCTCCAACCAAACACAAATTATTGTTATGGTGAGAGGAAACTGTAGTCAACCAGCTAGAGACCAAAGCTGAAAAATCAGCTGTGGCGAGAACAACCAGTTAAAATCTGACCGACCATGTTTGAAACCTTTGAGAGCAAGTGCTGTCCTTTATTGACAAGAAAGCTCCTGGAAAAGAATTCCTTAAAACAAGTCACGACTCTTTCACCCCTGGCTATGACGCCTCTGAGATCCTTTAGTGGAATTATGGGTAGTTGAGCGTTGCTGTTGGTGCTGCTTCACTATCCTAGCCTTCATCATCACAGTTTAAAAGAGGTCTGCTACGGCTCTAATATCCGAATTGAGAAACACTCTCCTGTCAGCACCAGGATGTGAAACCACACCAAGAGTCAGACTGACCTCTACCACCTCGCAAATCTGTCTTTGGTTTGGATGAAGAGTACTCCAGTTTTCACAGTCTGCTGCCGGGGTCATCTCTAAATAACACAAACCCTTCGCCGTGACTCGCCTCACGTCTCCACAATCAAAACATCCCGCCGGCTGGATGTGAAGCTTGGCTCTTCTGATGCTCCGTCTCTTCCTCACTAACCTCCACCTGCCATGAATAAACCCTGCACAGATATCTGCACTCTTTCCATCTCTGTCCGACTGCCTCTCTGACCTCAATCATCCCACAAGCACTGCGGACATCCTGCTTCTGTCATCGTCTCTCTGGGAAAATACTCAAATCTTTGAGGAAATAAGTCATGAGTCACGTCTAATGTTTCTGCTCCTCGGGGAGAGAAAACTAAGCCCATCTTTTAATCTACCCCGGCCTTCCTTTGGGAAGCTGCAGGCCGAGGTTAAGGCCATCCTTTTGCATATTTTTCATAATCAACATATACTTTACATTACTAATGACCATTATACAAATCATACCATCAGTTTTTAGATTAATTCTCCAGCTTCCAGGCAGCCATTGGTTTCAATTTATTTCTGAGACTTTCTTTAGACAGATAATCCATCACAGTGAGTCGCCTTCCCCTTTTTGTCAAAGCTACATTAAAATACCATCATATACTGTATCACTGCAGTGTTATCGTGTCCTCCAGAACAGGATGTCAGGTTTTTACTACATGATTATTGCGGCTTTTATTGAGTGTTTTGTTCCGTTTTTAGGCAAACAAAAGTGCTGTACCCCCAAATTCCACTGGGCACGGCCGAGACACGTTCCGGCTCCACCGTGGTCGATGGGAGTTGATTGCACCCGTTTTAGAGAATGCTCTAAATTCCACCAGTAGCGGTGTTTTGTTTTTAAGGACAAAATACACAAGGGAAGAGCATCAGGCGGGGAGCACGCTCTGAAGACGGCAAACAGCACCATGCCTGTTTGAATTACTGGGGTTACCGACACCTCTGTTGGAGTGTGAACATAAAGAAACAGAAATGATTTTAGAGCGGCTGGATTATTTACACCAGTGGTTCTCAGTTGTACATAACCCTCTAGTGGTACACAGAGGAATCTCTGAAATACGTTTTTTTTTTTAAAGATATAATAAAAAACCTGTAAAATTTCTATTAAAAGCATGTAAACTATGAGGTCACTGAAATGTTATGCATTTAGTTTTAATATCAGCCTGCCACATAACGCATGCGTACATCTATAATTAGTTAGTCAGCGGAGGTAGAAAAAAAATATATATTAAAAACGCTGAAATCGTGGCTCCATATTAATATTATATTACACTAATGACAATAGATCCTCCCCCTTATAACGTCCATGGTTTTTTCCCCAACCCTAACCTAGTTATTTTTGTGCCTAAACCGAACCTCAACAGGAGGAACAATGTCTCCCTGCTGATGCTGTGGAACAACAACCTATTTTATCATTCAGTTCAGAGGACATATTGTCCAGAGCTGATAGCTGTCAGTTGAAACACTATTGACGAACTACGTTGTTGGAAAATGAGTTCCAGAAGACAAACAACAAGTAGATGCTGTGAACATAAAAAACAAAGTTTTTCTTAATAGGGTTTGTGTTCAGCAACCACTCACAGATTCTGGCAGAATTATCTGGGCCTGTAGTTTGAGACACAAAGACTGGAAACGTACAAAGAAAACCGGAGAGAATATTTTTAATATATTTTAATAAAAGAACAACAATCTTTCCCCTTAAAAATGACGGTTAAAACTCACTTTAATATCATTCTTGTATGAATCCAGCGCAGTCGTTCTTATCAGTAAACCAAAAAGAGATTAATGTCCGCCAGATATAAATACAATGATGAATGTGTGTTAAATACTGCACAATATGGAGGTGAGAGCACATCTGTCGTCTCTCCACTGTAAATATTCACATTTAAACCTGCAGAGGATGGAAGCTGCAGCGAGAGGACTCAGGACCGAGAGGAAGAGCACTTAAAACATGCACACATTTATCACCCAACTTGTGACAGCTACATGGACAAACAAGACATCTGCCATAAATTGTGACAGGTGGCGTAGATGTGGAGACATAAAGGACACCTGAGTGAGGAGACGGGAACAGACAGGCCATTTCAGGACTCATAAAGCTGGAGGAAAGTCAGAAACACCATAAAGTGTCAGCAGTAGCGTTAACTGAATGGCGGATTTCATGTTAATTACGCATGATAACTATCAGGTCACATAAATTAAAAGAAAATAATGAAAAATGTATATTCTCAATTTAAATTACAGCCAATAAATTATCAGTTGATCATTTATTTTGATTCTGATGCAAAATGATTGATATTCTATTGATGTTCTATTAAAGCCGAAGTATGTTTGTAAAGTATGTTGAGTCCGAACATTTGAAGAGTCAGAACTCTTTCTTTTTTGTAAACAACAGTGATGTCAGTTAGATTGCGTTAAAACAGAGATATGAAATATTAAATCATCCATCTCACTACATTTTAACCTTTCTTAACTGGAAGAGTGTAAAAACTGCAGGTTATAAATGTTTTAAAATACACAAAATGCTGAATTACCGGTTTTCCACTGTAGCCCATTTCCGCCAGTGAAAAGGGATTCTGTAAGTCTTTATAATGACAAACTTTATCAATATATTGACTTTGCATCTCAATATATTGACCAATTCAAAATATTTTAATCCACTTCAAATCTAGAGTTTAAAAGCAGTAAAAAACTGTGGATGGTAAAAAGGGGATATGACACCATTGATTTAGAATATTGATAGAAGCAACTACATATAGAACATAGCTCTAGAGTTTATGTACTGTTTAATAATGAAATGTTTAAGATTACAGCTTTAATTGCTTTTATTGAAAGAATACACAACAAAAAGATTAATATCCAAATCCCAAAACCTACCTGGATAGTGAAATATTCGGGACGAGCCCTACTTTATTGTCCATCTATGTTCTCAGCTACTTCTTCACAGTCACTCTTTCACCACAATATGACCACATCCACAGACTATATATTTATTTCTGGCGCTCAGACTGTCCCGTCTCTCTATTATCAGACAAACCAAAAAATACCCCAAAAAACAGGGTAATAAATTGGAGACCGAGTGCCTTGAAACGGCGGTTTGAATCTCATCTCTGAGGAACATTAATGACTTTGTCGAGCTCCCACACTTGAATAGTTAGTAATGAATCTCAAACAACGCTCTCATTTGTTTTTGTTTGTTAGCTTTTACAAACTATGTTCCCATGCAGGCGATTTAATTTTACAGTTGGAGAGCTTCATTTCCACCAAGGAGAAATATTTCCTCCACTCTTTGCCTCCCTACTCGTCTCATTTTCTCTGTCTGTGAGCTAAGATACTGACCTGCACCAACACACACACACACACACACTGTGTAATGAACTGCTTGGTTTAATTAACTGAGAGTACAGACTTCATTGACGAGCGACCAACTAATGACTTTTTCTTTCCTACATTGGTTCTGCTGAGACACTCAGGACTCATCAGTCATCTGCACATTAATTTGAGTCAGATTTGTTACTTAAGTAATAAAAAAGGAAGGAAGAAGGAAAAATTAGCAATTTATTGCAAGCTTTAGATTCTCCATCAGCACTTTGTGAAGTTTGGTGTATGCAGGTTTCCACTAGTTTCCATCGCAACAATTAATGCAAATTCAATCAATGTGAATTCTGTCCAAAACCACAACTCTAACACAAATTTGACCAATAATTTCCCCAAACTTACTTACTTGTTTCTCGTCATTTACCCACAACTGTTATGCAGTAAAGTGAAGGTAAAGCAGGTGCATTGCTAAACGTGTAACAGAAAGTCATCAGTTTCTTCTTTCTGAGTGAGTAAAATGCATCAACACAACAACAGACAAAACAGGCCTGAAAACATTTTGACAATGCAATTTTTTAGAAAAGCTGCAGTGATCAGACATTTAGGCTTGTGAAATCCTGGAAGGACTTCAGTATTAACATTTGGACTGAAACAATAGACTAGGTCTGCACAATACGGTAAGAAAGTCACATTGCGATGATATTGATGGATACATATGGGAATGATCATTTTTGCATCACAAATTTATTGAAATAATGATTTTTTGTCACATTTATTGGCGTTTCTGCAGCTCTTCAATACTTCATTATAACAATGTTCATCACACAGTTTAGCTTTATCCAAAAATTGCTTATTGCACTTGGCCAAATTGAGATTTAGATAGTTGATTGGTTATGCAGCTCTAAAATAGACCAATTTGCAGTTGAACGTCAGGCACTGTGGTGACAGAAAAAGGGTAGAAACAAGTGGAGAGTAACCGAGACATTGAAATGGTTGTGACGTTCACGAACGAACCCAATCTATCGAACGGCTCTTTAACATGAACGATGGGAACCAGGTTGCAGTTGCGAATCGTTCTTTTTTTTTAATCGCTGTCACTCACACAGCATGCGCACACAAGCTAAAGTCAAATTGTTAGCTACACACATTTGCTTTGAACCATTATTGTCATCTGAAACTGGACACGGTTGGCAAGCACAAGATGTATGTTTTATTATATCAGAATCAGATCATTGAATATATTGTGTATATTGTTTATAATATTCTATCCATTTTTTTTTCTTTTCATATTTGCGTCCAGAAATTTGGAACTCGTAAATTTGTTCATTGAACTGACTGTAATTAATATGTGTTGATCAGAAGTTGCTATATTTGTTAGAAAAACTATTTGATACAATTGATCTTCAGGGCAATGTTTCTGGTCACAAGAGTAAGAGAACACGTATTTTAAATAAAAGTTGCGAATACTGACACATTTCGTTTGGTATATGTATATACAAAGACAGCCTTCAGTTCCGTCACTCTATGATTGGAAGGGTGTCTAAGATGGCACTTTTGCAGTGTTTTTTGGGCATTGAGGTCTAGAGGAGAGAAACTTTTCGTGTTTTTGTTAAAGTTACTCAAAATGTCTGTGATCGCTGATGTAATTTGCAAGTTTCATTACACTGTCCTTGAAAGTTCCAGAAATGTCATCGTCTGTTTTTAAATACACCAGAAAGTGGAGAGAATCTGAAATTCTTCACTTCTGAGAAACACAATAAAGATGAAACCTTTTGGTCTGACTGCAGCTCTGAAGCAAAGAGGCAACAGAAGGTCTGTGTTGGTTTATGAGGTGTGTTTGAGGTGTGAATATGAGTGGAAGCCATAGCTGGAGACCATCCTGTGACTCGTTTATTGAGCGGCAACAAGCTGAGAGATTCACACTCAGACAGAAGAGGTTTCCACTGTTTGCTTTGTCTACTGTGAATGTAGAGGATGGCTGAAGCCAGCAGGGAGGAAATGAGCCTGCACTTTGGGAGAGTTCCCGACAAGTTAAAAATCCCTGAACTTCTCAAAAAGGAGAGAAAACTGTCAAAGTTTGTCAAAAGCTTTCAAAGCCTGCGCTGCTACTCTTTCTATACAATAATTTAGAGGAAGTCTGACTGAACAGAACAATGAACAAATTATTGTATAAAATACCCTGTCTGTACTGATTCATGAGCACAAGCTCTCTCCAGGAGACTGAGCAGCTGAATCCGGCTGGAAGCTTTCATCCCTTCTGGATGTAAACGGAGGCAGGTTGAAGGAGTTGTAAAGCCTTCGGGCTGCGTGAGACACAGGGAAAAAGTTGGTGCAAGTGCGTGAGGTAGGTGATAATGTGTGTTGTGTATACACTGTGTAATGATGATTAAATGTATGACAGAGTTCCATAAAGTTTACTGGCCTGTGATACTAGTCTGAGGACATGTTTCAAATCTGGACAACAAGGGGATTTTCATCACCTACTGGCTGAGCTGAGGCCGGACAGCCAACACCATCATTAGTGTTTGTGCAGAGCAGATGGATAAAGTTCGGTCACTCATTGGCCCCGAACAGGCTGTTGGACTGAGGTAAGTTGCAAATTTAATAGACAGTAAAACATTGAGCACAAGATTAGGTGTTATCGTCCAAAATTCTCTCCCAAACCTTAAAAAAACATTGCAAAATTAAAAACCTTGAAAAACTTAAAAACTACTACTAATACTGATTACATCGAACATTTTAAGTGACTTTTGTTGGTCCAGAAAGTGGCCAGTGGTATGAGATCCAGATCCAGGACCTGGTCTATGGCTGCTGGATATGTAACATACAGTATGTGAGTTGGTTTTATTTGTCTATTGTTTTGAACCAGTGCTGCTGCATCATTAGTCCGTACATGTTTGAACCACAATCACACAAAGAACGGTGACTCATCAATATAAGCTACACAATCCTCGGACCATCCAGACGTTTCCACAGAATGATAAACAGCATTTATGAAAGGTTTCCTCTGCGGTTTCACAGTCACACCGTGTTTGTTTTATGAATCAGACGGATTTATAGATGCTGTTAAAAACATCTCTTGTGCTCTGATTTCATGTCGTTTTTCCCAAGTGGGAGAGAATCGCAATATAACAGAGCTTATGTCACGTACGACACTGACCTTTACAGCAATCGCTCATCGAACACAGGCTGCAATTAAAATCCTGTGAAAGTGAGTGTAAATAATTTTTTCAGATTTCATGTTAGGGCTTCAAGGTTACGGTTTCCGGGGTCACACACTGAAACGTGTTTTTTCAACCTTTAACAAACTGCAGGCAGACTGATGAAAAATTGAAGCCCTCCTCGCCGTGTTGTTTACGTGTCATACGAAAATGAAAATGCAGCGGAGGGTCAGCCGAGGTTTAACATCATCTGAACATTATTCATGAAGCCAAGACGTAAGCGGCCTGTGGTGTTTTTTTTCTTGTGCAGCTTGGAGAAAGAGATTCAATTCTTCCTCATATTTAGCTTCTAGTTTAATCTTTTAATATTCTGGTGCTGCAACACCAGAAAAACCTTTTAAAGTTCTTTGTGATTAACATTCACATGACGCAGCGGGCCTCAGTCACTAATATGTGTGTGTGGGAGTCAAACAGATCTCATCAAACAAAAGGCCCTAACGAGAACTAACGTTACGCTAAGAGACAGAGAGCTAACAATATGCTAGTAAGATTCAAAGTCATTAACACTGCGTATATGGTAAACAAACATATAATATAATTTCACAGTAGGTTTAACGAAAAGACAAGCTAGCTACCAGTCATGTTATCATCCCTAAATCAATATAAATGTTTTCACGAACGATAAGACATGTACTGACGGCCGCAGCCTAAAGTAGTGAGGAACTACGTTTTCATACATTTCCTCCTAACGTGGAAATCAGGTGAAAATGGATTGTCGCTATCTGGAGGGAGAACGTCACAGTTAGTCCACATATGTTGAGTGTGTAGCCGGCATTTAAAAGAAGAAGATGTTCGTTCGAGACAGGGAGGAAACTGTTAAAGAAGAGTTGTTGAAACGTTGTTTAAGCGCCCGCCGGCAGGGGAGGGACATAGAGGATGGCGCCTCAGGAGAGGAGGCTGGTTAATACTGTCCTCCTGGACCAGGACTACACTTCGGCTCTGGATCAATAACATGTCTCTCAGAGAGGAGATCCTCCAGCTGAGGGAAAAAATTGAGAAGTTGACCATGAATCAGCGATGCTGCATTCGGTGGGCCAATGTGGAAGATATAGCCTATTAGAGCACGAGGTCCATCCCTCCAGTGGAGGTCAGAGGCTGTAGAAACTGTCACATGGTGGCCCAACACCTTCCTAAGACGCTTTATGTTGTTTTTTCTTTTAAATCTGCCCCCGTTTGCATATTGCAATCGAATATAAGGACATTAAAAATCACTCTGCGTGTGCTGGATTGTGGACGAATCTGAAGCGCTCTGCGGATACAACATTTTCCCTCCAGTGACATAAAATTGCACATCCTCAGCTTACACACAAAAATACACACTTTTGCTCGGCAGTCTGAAAACATGAAAGCCTGCTTGTGCATTCATTCAGGCTGATCCTGCTGCAGACAGCTTGTGCTGTGACAGTTAGTGTCGTTTCTCAGGGCACTTGGCGGCTCTCCTCGTCTGTTCTGCAATGTTAAGCAGCCCCAGTCAGGTATTGCTACAGCCAGGCGGAGCGAAGGTTGACTTCTAACACACGATGTGAGTGTTGTATTAAGAGCAAGAACATGTCTGGCCTGCAGAAACATGCCACTCCCACCGGCACTCAAACATTCACACAGCATCATGGTAAATAGCATAAAGGTTTTTTTGTGCTGTTCTTTTTTGCCTCTACCGTGTTTCTGTTGACATGCAGGTTCCCCCGTCCTGGGGTTTGGATGGAGAACATTACCTAACTAGTCTCATAATGTGTTTTTGGATGCATCCGGCCGAGAGGAAGTATCAGCATGCAGACCTAGCTTAAACTCCACCACTTTAAATACACTGAACAAAGCAAGTCTAAATTCTCGGGACCAGCCCCTAGCAGCCACAATGCCCAACACACCCCAAGAACCAGTCGATGGTCTGATTCTAAAGTTATGAATCTGCTGACTGAAGCTTTGCTGCTCACAGCGTCTCCACTCTCAGGAAAGGTAAAAGGTCAACACCAGGGTCAGTTAGCGCAACAAGCTATAAGAATGAAAGTTGGACAAAGTTCCATCAGTACGATCTGTGGGACAGCAGTTAAATCCAGCAGTAGCACAACAGATCTAAACACTGATGGTGAGACCTACGCAGGCTGCAAGGAGTCAGTGGATGCTACTGCAGACATAACTGAGCTCCAACAGGGCGAGGTCAAAGGTAATCACTGCAGGATGTCTTAGGATTCTCTGGTATTTTATATTATTTGAAGGTAAGCAATGTCACTTTATAGAATTGGTTCCGTATTAAAATGTCCCTGAATCATATCGTAGCTCATGTATCTGGATACGTATCAGATATAACCCTAACTATGTATTACTATACAGGAAAAATCTACATCTACTAATAACTATTTTTTGCAATTTTAATTCTTTATTAATTTAATTGCCAAAGAATGTCTACAAACATCACAGCAAGCATTGCAATTTGTTTAGAAAAGTTGCTGTCCCCCCAAAAAGCCATAAAGGTCAAATGTGACAGTTATAATGAAGTCCTGTAGAGCTGCTGGTTTTTCAGATGTCAGAAAACATGTTTATATGCTACAGACCCCCAAAAAATCATCATGATTTTAATAGTTGAGTTGTCCAAGTAATCGCAATAGGATGTTTTTACCATATTCAGAATGTCAGAATTAGTTTTTTTCCCAGAGCAACCAAATGAAAGGAAAACCAGAATGTGACTGTGACTGTCGCTGCGATCGGGGCGTTCCTTGAGTGTGAACAGGTGCTGAGGTTGATTCTCGCTGTGCGTCCTGTGAACCAGGTCACAAAGTTTGTCTTTGAACTTTTGATAACAGGTTTGGACCAGCTTCTGTTCGTCCACCTGCAACACTCGGAGGCTTTAAGGTGACTCATCCCTGCTAATAACGTTGCTGCACACTACAACTCACACTTTATACCTAGAAAATCTTTTCTTACTGTGTTTTTCCCCAGAATGTAATCTCGACCCCAGTAAGCACTGCAGGTTTAAAACAGGCTTAACAACACTCTTCAAACGGCGAGGATCTGATGTAACCGCCGCTCATCGAGCCATAATCCAAAGCAATGAGCCAAACAAGACGACGGCCTTAAAGATGGGTTTCTTTTATTGGATGAGTGTTTGCAGTGATTTGAGAGGGGATTGGTCGGAGGCGGAGGACTGGCTCCATGGTTGGATGATCAGAACCGAAGAGGCTTAAATTGGGATGAAGGTGATCAAAGGTGATTTTTGCAGCACTTGGCAGCCTCAAGAGGTCAGAGAACAGGAATAAATAACTCAACAGCAGAGGGTTTATTTCTGGTTCTTTCTATAAAGATTATAAAGATATTCAGCTTTATAATATTAGTGGACAGACGTTTACACTGCATACTGAAAATACCAAATATCTACTTTATGTTAGTCATTCCAACCTTCTTCTATCAGTGAGTAAACTGACTACATGATATATTCTATGTATATATTACATTATCTTGGTCAGTATCATTAACAGCTGATAAGCAACTCCTGCAGGAAGTTTATTTCCTGTGAATATTGATCAGAGATTTCCTGATATATTGATACATTCTCTGTCTGTATTTTTATAATTTTAACAATCAGACTTAATATTCTATTTTCTGACAGATGTTTACACTGTTTATTCTCATTGTTCTATCAGCTGTTTGCTTTCTGATGCAGGACGAGGCTGTTGATCAGAGACTGAAGCTCTGTCACTGTACACTGTGATCAATAATAATAATATACACTGTGATCAATAATATTAGTTTTCTTCACACATTAAATCAAGAAGAACTCGCAACCGCTTGTGAAGTTTTGGCGCCCTCTAGTGGGTCCCAACCCCCAGGTTTTCAATTCTCTCTTGTTTGATGAATATTGGAAACAAATATGAAACATTTTAAACCTTAATGTCTGACTCTCCCTCTATCATTTATAAGCAAATGGATTAAAATGAGTTTGTGTGTCACCAAGACGGGTCACATACTCACTTCCTGCAATTAGACTGACAAGCTCTGTTCTTGAGGATCATGGGAAATATTCTGCCCCCAAACGTCCTGCTGGAATCTTTTGTCCTGAGTGAGGGATTGGAGGAGAGGAAGGATGGTACACACTGATGGTGATGATAATTTAATCTGTGTGTGTCTGAGTGTGTGTGTGGAATGCAGCGGGGCGCCCAAAACAAAGATGGCAGCAGTAAAAAATCAGCAGCAGTGGCTCTTAAATCTGTCAGTCCGTTTTACAGCCGCCTTGAATTTTATGGCCACTCTGATGGAAAGACAGGCGGCGAAGATTGGCTTCATGATTGGCTGCAACACACACACTCACTCACACACTCACACACAGCCATCATCACGCCATCGGAGGTTGTTAAAGGAAAAATTCAAGCAAAAAATAATAATAAAATGGAGATTGGCAGACAGGAGACATGAAGAAGTCACAGAAACTACAGATTGATCTCACAGACACACACACACTCTTTCTCTCTCTCACACACACACATCAAACTCTGCTCTTACATCATGGAGGAGGAAAGGAAGAATAAGCTGTAGTTTATGCACAGCCATTTTGACATAAATAGTGATTAAGGTTAAGTTCAGGTCAAACAGAGTCAGTGCAGCCATTGGGTCTGTCAGCAACAGCCCATAATTAACAGTTAAAATCAGGTAGAATTAATTTTATTTTACATAAAATTAATCTTCTAGAAAGTTTGTTCTTCAAGCAGTTGAGTTTTAGACTTTATACAGACCCCGGTTTATGTAGGCCATCTGAGTGAGGGGCTAAAATACCAGAATTTTGTTTTCTAGGATGAGTGGGAACCCTGCTGGGAGCCATTCCGGGCCCTCCATTCGTCTCCCTGTGGCCCATGACATGAGGTGAATAATATGATATAATCGACGGGGATCGGACGCACTGGTCCACTGGTTGTTTTAAATGTGCTATATAAATATATAAATAGTGTCCAAATTACATCAGTTTCTCCCTCTAGTGTTTAAACTGTGAAACTGCAACCGGAGCATTTTCATTAAAGTCTTTCCGCTCGTGAAACACACTGAGGACGATTATAATGTCCACAATCTGAGTGAAGTCATAGAAACGAGCTCCAGCAGACTCTCTGTTTCATTACTGAGTGATCCCTTCCGTTAACTCTGAGCAGCAAACCGCACAGACCTACCACAGAAGAAGAAGGGTTTATACTTGAAGTTACGGAAAAAAGAAAATCAATTTCAGGCTCATGGACGAAACCTGGTGAAGCTGTTCGGCTTCGTTGTATTTTCATCATTACTGAACAGCAACAACAGCAGAATCACAGAGCAGCAACAACAGCCATCTAAATGTAAATCAAATGTAAATCATCAACACATTGTCTCAGCAGAGCTTTACACACACTCACACACACACACGTGGTTTCCTGCTAGAAAATAAACTGCCAAAGACATAAAACATTGAAATAACATGAGGAAGCTTCAGGATTAATTAACAGTTTAACATGTAAAGGACCAGTGGGATTTAGTGGCATCTAGCGGTGAAGTTGCAGATTGCACCCTACTAAATACAGCGAGGGCAACCGGTATTGCTGATATATTCACGCAGCAGTGTGCCAGCTATATCACGGTTTCTGGGGAGCTTCTTCTGATATATTTTGATGTGAAGTTAATGACATTGTGCTGCCACAGAAGTATCTAGTTTCTGTCTTCTCTGAACTGATCAGGGGTCTCATTTATAACCGTTGCGTACGCACAAAACAGGGCTGAAAGTGGCGTACATGACTTTCTACGCCAAGGTTGTGATCTATAAAAAACAAACTTGACGGGAGAATGTGCACAGCCCTAAGCAGACTCTGACCCATGCGTACGCATGGTTTGGAGGAAAAGGAGAATTGGCGACACAGACGGTGTGGTGGTGAACTGAAGTCAGACTGAAGAAAAAAGTAGAGTGAGAAGAACCATTATGTTTTATCATCGCCCTTCATAAGTTTAATTTCAACCCGTATCATGCGTTAAATCTAT
>JAGRRF010004921.1:923033-946163 GCA_019097615.1 Morone chrysops | reverse complement strand
TTCACAACAGAAGTTATCTCAGGACACTTTTCAAATAGAGCAGGTCTAGACCGAACTCCTAACAGTACCACCATGAGCAAGACCTTGTTGTAGATGTTGAACACTACCTAATAATTACTACGTGTAGAGATAACATAAATCCAGTGTCCACAATTTATTCTTTAACTGCAGTTGTTATATTTATTGCAAGATTTAGCAAGGGCTAGCATACAGCATAAATTGATTTAAAATTGATTATTCACATTTACTGATAAATCAATTATTTCTGATATTAAAAAGAATTGTTTAAATCTCAAACCCTGATGAGAAGGCTGTAGGTGAAAGGTTAAATGTCCAATTTGAAGAAAGAGAGGGAAGGTTGTACGGCCAATACAGTCCTTCCTCGCCTGCCGTACTGTTGGTTGTTGTTGAAACTCCCGACTTTGTCCACAGTCCGCAAAGTCTCTGACCAATGCG
Organism: Morone chrysops; assembly: GCA_019097615.1. Lineage (NCBI taxonomy): Eukaryota > Metazoa > Chordata > Actinopteri > Moronidae > Morone > Morone chrysops. The sequence continues at coordinate 945,707 of JAGRRF010004921.1, read as the reverse complement.
GTCTCTGACCAATGCGGTCTCTGACCAATGCAGTCTCTGATGGCAGGGTGAACAAAAGAGTGATCCTTGGAAATCAATTGTAGACCTGAAGCCGGGTGGAAATGTTTAATCCTCCCTTGCTCGACACTCTCGTTTCAGCTTTAGGTTGTTGGATTGCTCTTTCTGCGATGTTGGGCTGTTCGTTTGCTCCGTCTCTTGAGTTGAAATTCTAAGTTTAAAGATGCGTTGCTCCGATGTGGTCGATCGATCAGCAAGGCTTGAACCCGAGAGCCAGCCTTGTGTAGCACCTTTTTTCGCCCTAGAGTGTTCGGTTCGGGCCGTGCTACTTCCTCATTTGCTCCTCACAAGATGTGTCCAGTGTGTGTGCTCAACTTACCCTTTCTCTCCTCACCGGACATGTCCGGTTGCAATACATGCTTTTTCACCTAGTTACTCAACACTTTGATGATGATTTGCTCTGGACCTTACTTTCCATAGTTCTATCTTACTTCTATGCATTTATACTCATTAATGATCAAATAATTAGTTACAATCATATAATCATGTTTCCTTTCATTGTTACATATTCCGTTTTGTAATATAGAATCAACTTCTTAAATCTCTGTGCATTGCGTTATTCAGATGGAGAGTCCCTAATGCTCCGTTGTTACCTTTCTCCGTTACTCTATGGAAAGTCCTTTGCTTTCCAAAGTAGTTTTAGCGGATCAGGGATCTCAACTTACTTGACAGAAGGTTTGTCCTTGGTGGAGGAGAGCTTCCTGCTGAGTGTGTGTGTGTGTGTGGGTGGGTGGGTGTCCCTCAGGATTTGTCTGTTTTGTTGTTTTTTAATCTGCAGCAGCAGGAAGCAGCCGGATGAAAAACTCCTGTCTTCAGACAGGAAGGGAATTAATCAGGAGGGACGACGGAGAAACTTTACTAGTTACCTGTTCACACACACACACACACTGTGAACAACCAAAGAAGAAGAATGAATCCATAAACTGGAGGATGTTGGTCTTTCTGATTTATAAAACAGCATTTCCCAGGATCCCGCACTGTCTCTCTCTAGTTCCATCCAGAAGAGAGGAGGAAAAAAACTTCCCACATAAACCACATTTATCTGGTATATTAGTATTTAAAAATGTCTTCTGTTAAATGGTGGTACATCATAATTACGTGATAAAAAAATAGATTTTATGAGAAAAAAAGTCTAAATTACAAGATAAAAAGTTACTGGATGAGTTTATGTCTGTGAATAATCTATAATATTCATAATTCATAATAATAATAAGTTTCTCATTTATGCTTGGAAAAGGAAGGTGAAGCGAGGGAGTTGCAATCTGCAACTACACCACTGGGTGGCGCTAAATCATACATGCTGGACCTTTAATGAAGGTGGAGAAACATCAACTTTTTTACAATTTGCAGTAAAATTAACAATTTCATTGTCATGTGATGGCGTCAAACTTCAGGGAACAATATTAATTATTGTTTGTTTTTTGAAAGGTTCTTTGCACCTCTGTAGCCGAGCCGAAATGAGTTTCAGCAGACAGACTTATGATTGCCATTGACACCAGGTAATCATGGTTACATTTATAAAATTAAATAACTTCGACCGTCAGACGCATAAATCCAAAGAAATGAAGGTAAAAAAACAAACAAACTTTTGTTGTGGATTATTTTTATTTTAGCATTCGTCTTTTCAGCAGCATCAGAGACGTCTCAGCCAATGACAGAAGAGGACAGTAAATATCAACCAATAAGCAACAGAGGGGCTCTATCGGCCAATCACAGCAGGGCGTCAACAAACAGCATCATCAAAGCTCGGTCACACAAAACAGGATGTGATGTCACAGGCCTGACGCAGGTAATCAGGAAGTATGATGATATGATATTTTTAAAGAGACGGAGCGGGTATCTGTAACCCGAGGGATTGTGGGTAAAGAGAAGCAGAACGTGTGCGAGAATGCCGCGTTTACGTCACGTGGGAACATTTTCGAGGTGAGTTTATTGGACATGAATGCAGCATTAATGCAGAGCGACAGTTATATGACCAAAAACACACAAAAAAACACAACTAAAACTCAGAATTTGAGACGTTTGTGTCGAGAGTTGAGCTGGACGAGCCCCCAAATCGTCTGGTTTCATTTAAAGTGCATTTTTAGACTGAGACGCTTTACAAGCTTACAATTCAGTGTTAATAATAATAACAATAATAATTACAGTGAGTAAGACTGTACAGTTTATCACATAAATAAGAGTTAGCGTGGCGGCGAGGTAAAACACTGCAGTTATTGCACACAAATTAAAATTCAACAAAAGGCAGGAAATGGCAGGATGTCTGACAACGTAAAATACCAGTCCTTCAAGTTTTCAAAATAAAAGTATTTACCCAGACAACACACAGAGTGTACAGTACAGGAACGCAGCAGAGTGGACACACTGTAGAGACATTATTGTGATTATTCAAGATTGTTCAGATACAACAGGAGATATTAAACGTCCATTTAAATACGTGTAAATACAGAAATTGAAATATTATCGACAACAAAGCAGCTTATTGTGGAAAACCTGCAAAACATCAAACTGTGAATTCTCAAATTGTTATTTACCTCAAGTTTTGATTATCTTTTATCACATTGTAGTGTTTTAATTTAGATAATAATATACATTTCCACAGCTAATTAAGAGTTTCGTCTATGTTCTCCAAATGATCACAGAATAATATTTAAAGCCTTTTTCACTCATAATAATAATAACGGGGAACCAGGAGGGACAAAAAGATCTAAAATTATTATTAAATACACACATTTATTGATGTTTATCTTACCTTTTTATTCACTAATTATTCCAAAGTCTCTTCTACATTCCTTGTTGTTGAGCTACTGTCAGTGGGTCTCAACACTTCTTGCACTTTCATATTAAAAGTATTCTGACAGCTTAGAGACGATTTCTCTTCGCCTGGAAGGCTTCTAATGTGAAATATCTCCAGGAAGGGTTGTGTTTTCATTGACAGCATACAAAAAAAGGAGACGTGTTTTGGGATTAATTTCAGTTTTTTGTTACAAGACAAACTTATGTTCAGTGGAAATGTATATTACGATGAATTTAACCCAAAGCAGCGACTCCAGTATTTGTTTGCTGATTATTTGAGGTTTGCTCAATACGAATGAGAATTTACATTATTTGATCTTTTTCTGAGCAAAACTGAAACTTATTAAAGGCCATTTCAGTGACATTTATGACTCCTAAACATGGTGAAACCTGATTGGATTAGAAAGAAAAACATACACAGCGTTGTCAGTAATGGACACAATGATCAACAGAAACAGCAGCAGCACGCCAACGTGTCTGCAGCTTAACTTTACTGCAGATTCCAACAAATTACTTTTTATTCAATGTTTCATTGTTTGTGATGTTCAGTTCAAATATGAATTTTCATTTTTCACACTGGAAACATCTGTTGTTTCCAGTGTGAAAAATGTGGATGTGACTGAACAACAACAACTACAACAACAACAATTCATCCGGTTCTGGTAAAGAGGTTTGATTTGTTCATCTAGGATGAAGTTATCTTAATAACTGTGCTCTTATTTTGAAATACAGGTGAAATGAAAGTAAAAAGCAGCTCTTTAATGATTGGTTTACATGTGGTATGGTTCTGGTCGTTGTTTTAATGCTATGCTCTGAACATTAAATAAAACCTTTCATGAAGCAGATTTAAGTACAATCTGAGTTCAGTAAGTTTGGACCCATTAACGAGTTGTTTTCATTTACAACCTTTTTACGGTTTAGAAACACCACAGAGAAACATGAAGGTTGGAGTGAAACCTTGAGACCGAACCGATAATGGGTTTTATTTTGTGCCTGTGTGTGACGTCTTTCTGTGAAATGATAGAAATGAAATGATTTAACCATGTTTGCAGCCGAGCAACAACTTGCTAGAGCGTATTAAAGGGGGTAGTGAAGGAAACCAGGAGACATAACGAGGAGGTAGGGAAGGAGAATTTATGTTTCCTCTTTTTTACGTTTGTGTTGAATTGTTGCAGCTATAAACGGTTTTTGTGTTTGTGTGTGATTTTTGGATGTGAACGCACCCCGATGGGTTTTTTTGACACTTGCCTGAATTAACGGAGCTCCGATTGCCACCGCTGGAGGCCAAAGAGCAGGTCAGTAGTAGAAGAACGGCGCCGTGACTCAACATAAAGAGAAAATATCATAACAGCTGTCTGAGCAAATCTCCTGATATGTGATTGATCGATTTCAACAGGACGTTCGAGAGCTAATGTACGTAGTGTAACTGACACACAATGTTACAAAATATGGTAATTTAATTTATTTATGGTCATTTTCTCAAATTTTACCCAGATGTGTTTGCAGAAATCGGTGCCCTTTGGGGGACAACGTCAGTAACAATCACTTTATTAGGTACACCTGACAATAAATAACGTGTCTTTGCTGACTGAACTCAGCCTGTGTTTGAAACCAACAACTTTCCCTGCTGTTGGATGTGAGCGGCTGCTTCCAGCTGTTCTGTCAGAGTAGGATTTTAATTGGCTGGCGGGCTGGTGGGAGGCAGATTAACTGTTATTTCCCTTTAAGATGAAGTGACCTTCAGGTTTATGCCATCTTTAGAGTCTGTTCTGGGGTGAGAACGTTCAGCAGGTAAATCCAGTTTAAGCTCCAGTTGAGAAACTGTTAATCTGCTCTTGTTTTACCCCCAAATCCTCCCAGTTCACTCCCAGTCGGAGGCCGCTGATAACACACAGCTCTGATTAACAGCGCGGAAAACTGACGGTGGAGGAGGCTAGGAAAGGAGTGAGAGGGGGAAGTATGAAGGACAGTAAGATAAGGAGATAAAAAACGAGAAGAGTAAAGAAAGGAGGCTGTAGAGAATCCATGGAGAGGGTAGGAAAGGAAAGAAGGAAGTGAAGGAAGGTGAAGGAAGGTTAAAGAGGAGGTGTGAACAGAAGAGGGAAATTAAGGGAATAATGACATAGGAAAGGAAACATTGAGGAGATACAGAAAGAGCGGAGTAAGCAGGTAATGAGGAGTAAACATAGTGAGGAGGTAGGGAAGGAAACAAAGACACAGGAGAGGATGTGTATGTGTGTGTGTGTGTGTGAATCCTCCAGTAACCATGGCTGCTAGCCTGTATCACCATGGCAACCAGGTTTATCTACAACACCTGAGTGGTACCTGCTGTTGCTCCCAGGTGTGTGTGTGTGTGTATATTCAGGCATTATGAAATAAGGAAACAGCAAAGGGAAGGAAATAAGGATGTAAGTAAGGAAAGGAAGTGAAAGATCAAAGGAGGGAATAAAAATAAATAAATACAAGGAGCAATTGGAGCAGACAGCGACCTCCTCTCCCCGCCGGCCTCAGAGAAGAATAAGGAGAGGAGAGAGAGAGGCATACGGGGTCGCACTCTGTCATATCTGTGAGAGAAAATGATGTGACGATGAGCTGGTTCAGAAATTCGGAGATTTCTGTTCATTATTTGTTTATATGTCTGTGAAAGCTAATGGAGATCAAAATTAAGAATAATTGATAAAGCTGCTAATTTCACTTTAAAATCTGACCAATGGCGGCACAGCAAGTGTTCATCCATTCAGGTGCTGACGTCCGATTGGAGGAATCACCTCGCAGAAACTTAATGATCATTTTCACTATCGATCAGTCAGATTATTTTATTGATCATTTAAGTTTCCCAAATGTCTTTTTTTGTTTGAACAACCATAAAAAAAAGTAACTAAACCTCAAACCACCTTTTTCTGCTGAAACTCTCTGTATGACCGCTGTATCTGGGTGTTTACTAGCGTTGGTTGATTCAGATACTAATCTGGACATTTTAGTGCATTAGAAGTATTTAAATTTGACATATTCTGACATAAAAATGCACAGCGACCTCTACTGGGTGAAAAGTAGAGAAAAGTCTCAGCGGACTCTCTGTGTTTCCAGCGTGTAGTCTGGCAGCTGCTGCTCATGGCTGGTTAGCTTTTTCCACCTGAATTTTGGGGTTTAGTTACACTTGCTGCTGCTGTTGCTGTTGTTGTTGTTGTTGTTGTTTTAGATTTCATCAGTAATATTTCAAGCATCCCGAGGTTGCAGCGATCTCTGTGTGTTCCTCGTTACCAGCATGTATGATTTCTGTCAGATGACCGAGAACATTTCTAGGATTGTCTGTAGGACCACAAACCATCTGCGGCTGCAGGAAAAACTAAGCTAAGTTTGCATATTTCTGCACCCTCCACTGTTGCTCGAGGGCACGGGGGTGGGACAGAGTATCAGTTATTGGGGTTAAACCTACAGTATGATGTTGCATATTTTATTGCATATACTGTTAATATCAAAGCAAGCAGTGTTGGATAAGGAGCACTGCAGAGTCACTGATGTAAATGAGATAATATTGTACTCATTGTGTAGGTAGAGAGTAAATGTCAGCAGGCTCCTTTTACCGTCTCACCAGGTGTTTTCTCTGACAAAATGTTAATGTGAGGACGGATCCTGCAAATGTCTCCTGAATGCATATTTCAGTCTAAAACGTGATGTAAGATGTTATAAACTGACAGAAGGGAGTTTTCAGTCTTTAGAAAACTGCACCTTATCTGTTGAATGTTGAAGACTGAAATAAATACCCTTCCAGTCATCACCACAGTTAGTTTAAGGCCTCAGTATGGTTCAAACCAACAGTCCAATGTGCATCCCTCATCTCTCTCCAACAACTCTAAGGACAGTGGTTCTCAACCTTTTTCCAGTCCATTGGGTTGCACTGTATCAATATCTGTACTGTATTAAGAAAACTAGTTCTCTTACTCTTGTGATCAAAAATGTTGCTCTGAAGCTCAATTCTGAGTCTGTTCTCTTTGTAGTTTTCTAATATAGCAGATGCTTAAAGGTCAAGTGTGTAACACTGAGGAACATTTATTTCAGAAATAAAATATAACTGGTATGCCTTCTTTAGTGTATAATCACCTGAAAAAAAGAACTGTTGTGTTTTCTTACCCTAGAATGAGCCATTTTTATCAACACACGCCGCATGTTGAGCCGCCATGTTTCTACAGTAGTCCTATTTAGGGACCGTAGTTTCTCCTTAATGCTTGAGACAGAAGATTGAAGTGAGGGGGTTGTAAACTGCAGCTGCACCACTAGATGCCACTAAATCCTACACACTGGTCCCTCAAGTATCTTAAAAATGTACTTGCAGACAAGCGCTACGTCTGAAGCATACTGAGACCTTTAACCTCCTGCAGGCTTTAGCCAACCTTGAGGGATTCTGTGAGATTCTGTTAAAAACCTTGTTCCTCCAACATGTTGACTCTTCAGATAACAAGAAAAAACACCTTGTTTTTACAACTCAAGTTCTCTCTCAACAAGAACAAGGACGGTCAAGTTTTCTCATCTCACGCAGGAGCAAAGGAATCGCCAATGTTGGAAGAAGGAGGTTTTCAATTAGTGTTTGACCCTCGGATTGTCACATGAAGTTGACCTGTTTGAAGAAACTCATTTGTCTTTCTAGGTGGACTCAAAAAGGAATCATAGTTCTCTGGACTCACAAGGATATGACTACAAGTAAATACGAGAAAGAACAACCAGGTGTGGACAGTTAAGTGGAGGAAGAAAACTACAACAGAGGTTTCTGACCTTGGAGACGTGTTGTTTTGCAGAGCAGCAGGTTCTTAAATGAACAGACGAACAGACGGACAGATGGATGGGTCAGGGGTCATTGGGATACAGGTCATTGTGTTTGGGCGCCTCCCCAGCGAGGAAGACTTGGTTTCTTTGTTAGTGGAGGTTCCGGTGAAAGGACGGGGGAGCAGCTAGGTTCGACGAGTTTCTTCCAGTCCGAAGTTGGACAGGAAGTCAGTCAGTCAGGCACACAAACAGTAAAACTGCCTCCTAACACGCGTGGAGCGAGAGCTGGAATATTTAGATGTGATCTGCTGAGGAACAGAGGAACCAACAAGCTTCCAGTATTGGCTTTTAAATTTGTTCTGTACTTCAGTTTTTATGTATTTTATTGGTTTTCTCCAGGAAATAAATAAACACTTAATGTATCAGAATCATTTTAAAGGTTTCTGGCAGCACTTTATTTTACCGGTCCCAAACTTTCTCTAAAACAATGTCGCCTATAGAGAAAATAGAGTTATTTTAGTTTAGTTTGTAGATAATTTAACTTGAAATAATTTGTTCCAGTTAAAGTACTTTATGTAATAATTTATTATTGAAAACTTTATTTTTTTAAATTTTCTTTTTCAAATTTGAGTTTATAGCAGCTGACCTGCTGTGCACTCGCTAAAAGACTCTTAATTAACTGGAATTAATTATTGGGAAGTGACAGGCAGGTGTCATGGAGAAAGCAACAACAGATGACATTTCTTTTTTTTTTACACCTCTATTGTGGAGCATTCACTCAGCTGGAAGTTTGAAGAAAAGTTTTTATGAACTATATGACATCTGCAGTATCAGAGTTTTTAAAAAGTCAGTTATATTACTAAGTTCATCCCAATATCGCTGCCTAAGATTAAGTAAATCTGATCAAACTGTCAAACTAGAAAAATGCTAAATATCAATGAAGATATTACTTGATTTACTGTTTAGCTGTAATATGTAAAAGTTTGTTGGCAGGGCTGAAAGCAGCAGATTGAAAACCAAGCACTGCCCGACTCGCAGTTTCGTCGACTGTATGCAAACATTTACGACGGCATTACTGACATTTCTGTAAGAACTAAATTGAGTTAATGAGCTATCGTGTCTCCGAAGCCAAGACACAAACTGTAGACTTTGTGTACCGTTACACCTCTACCAAGAACATTCCTGTGGATTTAATGTTATATATTGGGGTCTTTATAGGAAATCATTAGGAGACTATAGGACCTGTAAAATAAAGTGTCACCAAGTTTTTAAACCTTTATCAGTCAGACTGCTCAAAATATTAACAATAAATAAGTTATCTGTATATATTTCATCTCATTTACAACTTAAATAATTTAGTGATGCTTTAGCGTCTTGATCACATCGTCCCCGGACTATAATAATCAGAAATTAGGAATACAGGAAGTCTAGTTTTCTAGCAGCAGTCACAGGTTGGCGTTCAGGATCAATCATTACTGATAAACACAAGCAGAATTAGGGCCGTCGGTGGTCCGTTGGCTCACATCATTGCATGTTAAGGAGGTGGTTTAAGAGGCAGACACCTCAGTGGCTCTTCGGCTTGGGGAGGCGGGAGGAGCTGGAGGTGAAGGCCGCCATTTTGATCTTAACCCCAGGAGTGCTCTCTGGGTCATGAGGCAGCTCCCTGGCCGACCCTGTCCTCGGCGGCTTGGTGGCAGCAGAGCTGGAGCTGGGGGTCTGAGACAGGAAGACTTTGAGTTTGGAGGGCTGTGGGAGCTGCAGGGATCTGGTGTAGGTTCTTCTCCTCTCTTTCGTCTCTCCTTTATCCTCCTGTTTCCTGGTTTGTTTCAAATAATCCATTTCTCCCTCGGTTAGGGGGTCATTGGTGGCGTTGTCAGCAGGGATGTTGGGTCTGGTGGAGCAGGGGTCAGCTGTAGGCAGAGCTTGGGTTGGCGGTGGAGCTGGGCGTTGGTCCTTTAGTGGTTCCTGGTCTTCCTGGCTGGAGGGGTGAAGTATCTGTGACTGAAAACAAAAGAGAAAAGTCAGAAAACAGCAACAAGGATTAAAATTGTATGGATGTTAGACTGCTGATGTATGACAGGGGTATAAGGAAATATTGTATCGCGATATTTTGTTTCGTCATTGTATTAATTCTTAAAAGCACAATGTTGGAAATTACAGCGACTGTAATAAATATAAATTCAAAGCCAGATTCTGGCCAATATACAGCCCTAATGTTTCAGGAATCTTAAGGAACATATATGCAATTTTGTATAATCTGTGCTGCGCTGTTTGAAGGCTGTTTAAATATAATACAGACGGACGAGGAAACAGAGACACAAAATCTCCTTTGTTAAATAATGTATCACTTGTTGGAAGTGAGAAGAAAGAAAGGCATTGAGAGAGAATACAAGAAAGAAAGTTATTCTTTCAGATGACTGGTCATTTCAGACATCAGCGCTTTGATCTGTGTGTACGGTTTGCTTTGATGTAGGTGTGTTCATGAGTGTGTGTTCTCCGAATCAGTAAAAAAAAAAAAACATTGTACATTATGTTACATATTACAAAAAAAGGTCCAATTTTAATTTCCATGCTGTAACTTTGGTGATGAAAGTGTTGAAACGCTGGATGAACAGAAACAAACAGCTGAAAATTAACCTGTTTCTCACATTCTGAAAAGGTTTCAACTTGATAACAACATTTCTTCTGTTTATTTTTATCTCTCTCCACAGAACATGTTTTATCTATCTATTTTTATTCATTACAGCTAATTTCCAGTGTGTGTTATCATGTAAATAAAAGTTAAAGGTTTCATAAGCGGTCAAAAGGTTGGCAGTGAGTCATCGCCAGAGGCAAACCCGGATGTAAGCATCGCTCTGGTTCTTTCAACAAAAAGATGACAGTTGTTTTTTTTTGCAGGTTTATGATACAGATTTTGTTCAGTAAGATCAAGTTGTAAAATTTCAGACAAACAACAATCACACCCTTGAACATCTTCAATTTCCAAAAGTGTCCTACTGTTCCTACTTTCAAAAACATTCCCAAGACTCTTCTCTGTCCAAAATGTGCTGACCTTTTTGAAAACATCGCAACCTTTCAAAGATGTCTTCACTTTCCAAAAAACAAATTCCTTTCAAAACATTTCCCCAACTGCAAAGTGTCCCAACTTTCCCGAGTCTCTTCTCGTTCCAAATATGGCGTTATCTTACAAAGAAATCCTGACTTTTTAAGAACATCCAAATTTTTCCAAAACAAACAATTTCCAAAAATGTCCTGACTTTTCCCCCCCAAAAAAATGCTTTCAAACTGCAACTGCAAAAAATGTCTCAACTCTCCTCTCTTGTCCCCACATTCCAACATCTTCACTCACAAAGACATCCTCAATTTTCAAAAGTGTCGTCACTTTGACCGCCTGCTTCTATAAATGTCTCCACTTTCCAGAAACATCATCCCTTCTCTCTCTCGGTGTAAAAATGTAAATGGTCCTCACAAATATAGGACAGCAGGTCATTGAGCGGTATGAAACGGTGCGTCACTGATACAGAAAGCGTTAAGCTTCTTGTTGCTTTCCACGCTTTAATCCTGCAGCCTGCTCTCATCTACACACTGATAATCCGATTTACACAGAGAATCAGAGGAAAAGTCAAAGAAAAAACTGAGCAGTGAAAACCATCATGTGCTACAATCTCAGTTTATTGATCCTGGAAAACTCCTGTAAAGTAATAACTTATCTGGTGCTACCACTCTGCTGTCATTCACTTATTTGACAGTCTTCGCTCATATCGTTCTAATTTATTTATGCCTCTTATAGCCGGGCAATCCTAAATAAATGAACATGCTGTGATTTAACATATATTAATAATGGTACTTTGGGGGATACCTCACAGTTCTTTCAGACCTGAACTTATACCAGGTTTTGGATTTGGAGGCCAAACAGCGCTGGAGTTAGGGAGAGTTTTATTATTGATTATTCTGTCAATTATTTTTAACCTTGCAGACTCTCCGAGGACATATACTGACTTAGATACAAAATTAGAAATTATCTGCTCAAAAATTTATCAAAATCTCTTGTTTTACACAAACTTCCTGCAGTTACTGAGTTCACTGTTTGGGTTTTTTGTGCAGTTTTTAATATAATATTAGATATCCATAAAATATTTTGGATTACATCCGCTAAAGTTGCAAAAAAAGACATTATAAGAGAAAATTTAAATATGTACATTATGTCACAGTATATAACAGTGGTATCGGTCCTACTGCAGACACATTTTGTTTGGGGACTATTCCAAGCAGCGGATTAATCCACATTTGGTGCTGTAGTAAGTGTTTGGGGCAGCAGGACACTGTGTAACGGAGGAACACTGATGAGTCTGTAAAGATACAGACTTTAACACACACAGTAAATGTTAGAAGATCAATTTACTGCTGGTTGGAGTCTGAACATAAGATCTGGCGACAGGAAGAAAACACTAAGTGTTTGGGATGCTCCTTTCAAAGAGGAAGCAGGAATATCTGCTGGTGAACAGTGACACATGGTGGCGGAAGGTGGTACTGCAGACTACCCACCTCCTGCAGGGGACCCCTTTCCAATGTCTGAAAGTGTGTCCATCCCTCATTAATAATGCATGACAGGATGGAGGGATTAAACAGAGAGAGAGGACAAAAGAAAGAAAAGAGAGGACGTGATGCAGAAACAAAGGAGAGTAAGGGGGGAGGAGGAGGAGGAGGAAGAGGAGGTGGAGGAGGAGGAGGAGGAGGACACAGTGAAGAAGAGTGTCCTCGACCACATGCAGGTGTTCTCAAGGAGGATTCACTCTGTGTGAGAGTTGGACAGAAGGAATCAGTCCACTGCCAAATATTCTGCTTCCCTGATTTATAGGACGTCCCCACAGTCACACACACACACACACACACACTTTTTGGCGTACATAGTGCTGATCCTCCCTCCCCTCAACCTCCCCCTCCTCTCTCTGCCGTCCTTTCATTGGCCCCCGGAGGCTCATTTGATGAATAATATCACTTCACACTGAATCATCAATTAGCTCAATTATTAAACTTACAACAACGATGAATAAACATGAGGGAAAGTACTCGATTACTTTGAGTGGTAATTAGCACAACCGTGGAATATTAAGAGACTTAATCTGGTCCAGTGGTTCCAAAATGGGGACCAAGAAACATCTGACAGTAACGAGGTTAAAGAGCTAAGACTTCTCTGATTATTTATATTCTCTTTTCTACTCAAATACTGGATATTTTTATCTTTTTCGTTCACTTCTGACTTTTTGGTTCTCACGCTGAGGTCGTAACCCACCATGAAGGAACTGTTGGACGATATGTTAAAACTGTCAGTCCAACAAGCAGCGATAAATCTGTGTGCTCCTGTAGCTTCAACAAAATAAACTCACAAAATGTCAAACAGGAAACACTAAAAACACATAAAACACTGATTTTAGTGATTAAACCTGCAAAATATGTAATTTCTGCCACTAGGGGGAGATAGCAGGTCCCAGGTTATGATATCATGCTAACAGACTGAGGCTAAAGCTAACAGACTGATGAAGTAACTACATTCCTGCTCAGGTGTTTTCTCATCTGGAGCCGCGAGATCCAAAAGTTCAACAACATCAGCACGTTAACCACTAATCAAAACTCCCACAATCCTCGGCGCTGTGTGGACCTGATTTCCCCAGAGACGTTGCGTTTTCGTGTTGAGGAAGAGGAGGGTTGTCCTGAGCGGTCTCATTTCCAGTGGATGACAGCTTCAAGCGACTGAACAAGCTGAAGTGAAGTGCTCCTCATCTAATACAACATTTAAGAGCCATTTAGAAAGATAATTTTAGCTCCGTGCTGCCTCCTTACGAGCCTCTGGACTCGGCTTTACTGGAATCATTTCAGTGTGAAGGAGAAGGTGTGACCTGTCCTCCGGGGAGCAATGAATCACGGGTAAAACAGTCTAGAGAGCCGGTCTGGGGCACAAGGGGTTAGTTATCAGTTTTACTTATGAGCACTTTAATTTGCATGTCAGCAAGTTGTATTTATCTGGTTCATCTACCTGACTGCCAGACCAGCAGACAGCAGAATCCAACTTTTGAACACAGTCAATACCTCATCATTAGGAATGTAATGATATATCACGCCACAAATATGTGGAGATTCAAATCGGTAAAACGTAGGGCAGCTCCCGACAGCCTTCCTACTGGACTGCAATCTCTGTAACAACCAGCAGGGGGCGGCTGCAAAATGAGTCTTACGGAGAAGTTGATTTATGAGCTCAGTAAACAGTTTCCTGATGAGCGTTGTGGTCTCAGTTTCTAGTTTCAGTCTTCTTCCATACAGCATGATGTTCATTTAGTAAATAATGGTCCCACCATAAAGCAGGGTATGCTTTAGGACGGGGCCTTGTGATTGACAGCTCATTCAGCCCACCCACATACAAGAGACACGTGAAAACTGCACAAAAAACACAAAAAAATAATAAAAACAAATTAATAAAAACACTAAAAATACAAAAAGAATAAGGAAAATACACAAAAATTATACAAAGAAATTACTAAGAATATGAAAAATACACTAAAAACACATGAAAATGCAGTGTTGGACAGTGCTGATCAGATATGGATCCAGATTCTGTTGTTGACTATTTCTCTCCTCAAATCTGTTCACAAACACATTTTACTGTTTATCTGGAATCCCAGATCCTGTGTGACCAGGCGAGCCGCCATTGTTTCCAAACCAAGAGCAGTCAATGAGAGCAGATCAACTCGCAGTAAGTCACCACAGCTGGCTCCAACTAACTGTCAAGGTCGACGACCATAACGCCAAACTGGAGGCTTCAGAGCGGTTCTCCACCAACCGATGGATGACATGGGAGGTTCTTACAGAGGGTCTAGCGAACAGATCGGACAATCTGGGACTTTACTGGTGCAACAACAGAGGCAGTGATATGGTGAAGACTCCAAAAAGCAACTGAAACAACTTTAACGGCGGACAAGATGATGGACAGACGACACAAACTATCTTATGGGATGGGGAAGGGAGGGAGGAGGAGGAGGAGGAGGAGGAGATGGAGAAGGATAATAAAGATGCTACCGTACCACGCTGTGTCACTGAAGTAAAGCACTAGTGTTTCCACTCCTGGGCGAGGGCAGAGAGGAGAGACACACAGAGGACAGAGGGAGGACAGTTAGAGGACCAAATACACTCAGAAACAGTTTCAGGCAGATGCACTGAAGGTTCGTCCGTCCTCAGAGACAGATGGGACAGCGGGAGGAAGGATGGAGGATGAAAGAGCTGAAAACTAATCAGGAGAGTTTAGTTCAAGTTTGGAACACGTTGATTTAGTATTAAAGTTGGAGTGAAGTGACCAGCAGATTAAACTCGTGTCTGAACTGATTTTCCCTCTGAAGTCGCTGCTGCAATGTTCAATCATGAATAAGTTAAAATAACCTTCAATGTCGCACAGAAACTTTTAATTTGGAGCATTTGATTCAGTGCAGCTGAGTCTTGGATGAGCAGGATTTCGACTATAATATTTATTTTCTGCTGGAAGTCGTCTTTATTAAAAACATCTGACCTTTGACCCTTCACTTGCTAACTTCTGACTACATATGAATGGGCAAACTTGGGTCGTTGCTGGCCATTTTGTATTGTGTATTTGCAATGGAAACTAGATTAATCCAATAATTCTTTAAGCTATCAACCTATCAGATGCAGACACCCTGTATGTTTATGCTCGAGCTCTGATTGGTCAGTCTGGGTTTCCACCAGGCTCAGCTTTATGATAAGGGTCTAAAATAAAACATTATTTATTATTTCCATGATATTTGGTCATTTTAATAATGTGTGTGGTCCGATATGCCGATGAATCTCTGTTCTATCACAGAACACGTCTATAATGTATATCTATATATATAAAAATACAGAACTACTGTGCAGTCTGATTTCAGCACAATGCAGAGGTAGTGCTACAGAAACTGCAATCAGTAATCAATTTAAAGTTAAAAAAATTATTTTTTCTGTGCAGTTTTAAAGATTCAGATTTTTATCTGTTGCTCAACTTGAAAGACGACAATTAATGTAGTCAGATTTTCACATTTTAAGCTCTTAAATCTCTAAAAATTGTCATTCTCCGCTGCCAAGTTAGGGTTGTGTGAGAGTTTTATTTAAAGCAGCAACCAGGAACTTTGAATTTGTGTTGATTATGGTGCCCCCTGTGGACAAAAGCGGTAGTGTTTCTACCACCTTGTTTCATTGATTTTAAGGGGAGTCTGACCCAGTGGCAGACATTAATAATAACTATATAGAAATATCTTCTCTGATGGTCTGATTTGTTTTATGGAAAACAGAGTGCTGTTAAATGTTTCCTATAAAAACAAATGATGCTGGATCGAACACAATCTCAGACACCAACAGTAAATCCAGTACCGAGGTGGTTTTCTTGCCAGGTTTGGCTCCAGACATCTCGGAGTTAGGTTAGCTAACAACAGTTAGCGGTTGGCTACTGATCTGAATCTGTCCATCAGAAACTCTGTAAATGACCTCGGTACTGTAACGTTATTCCCTGTCGGTCTCGGAGGCGGTGTTCGATCCCGGTCCAGCTGCTGAGCCCGGTTCAATCGCCCACTAACAGCAGATACATTTAGAAGCAGCTAATTAGCAGACACATTTTACTTTTTACTGTAAATTCTTTTAATTAACTAATTCAGTTAACTGAACACAATCTGGTGAAACTGCAGCCGATATATTCAGATTTTTATTTCATGAATTAATCATTTGGTAAATTTTTTTCTTTTTTATTCATATTTGAAATTCATGAAGAAAAAGCTAGCTAAATATTTTAAATCATTTTAATTATTTTCAGTCCTACAGGCAGGATCTACCGGGGACAGATCATGATGATGAGGTGGAGGAAGATAAGGAAGGGTCAGCAGTGTGGACTGGGTAATGGGAGTTCTGGTTCTGGTTAGGGGGTTATAAGACTCACTTTTTCTAGCGAGGTGGGAGGGGATGCTGGGCTTCGGCCTCCCCCTGTAAGGCCTGGAGCGCTGATACTGCCAGGGCGGAGAGAGGAAAGGAACAGGAGGTAAAGCCTGAGGAGAGACAGAGCGGAGAGAGACAGAGAGGAGGACAGGAAGCTGAGTCATAACGTCACGAGGAAGAAGAAGAGGAGGAGGAGGAAGACAGGATGAAAGGAAGGGAGTAATAATGATATTTACAGCACCAGAAACCTCCTCAGGTACGAGCATCTAAGAACAGCGAGAGGCAACTGTTTGTATTTCAAGGACTACATTACCCACAAACCCTTGCAGGTGACTTGAGTAAAGCAACCTGTCTGAGGAAACACTGATTGCTGGTAGTTTTCTGATAAATATTGTTCTGTTTTGTGAAGCACTCTGGGCTGCACCTCTGCACGAAACCTGATAAATAATCAATAAATCAAACATTGTGTGTATATATGTGTGTGTGTGTGTGTGTGTGTGCGCGCTCACAGCATGCTCTCTCCAGGGCGTCTGCGAGGCCACACTCTCTCTCTCCGTCGCACTCGTCTGCGTGTGGCGGTCCACCCTTCCCGTCATCTCCTGGCAGCGACACCTGGTGGTCGCCGCGGGAACAGTCTGCTAAAGAGGACACGAGGACGCTCGTTAGCACTTAGCATGTGGAGAGTGAACATGCTAAAGAGAGAGAGAGGGCAGAGAGATATTGACACAGACCAGCTGCAGGGTGAGTTGTGCGATGGTTCGGTCTCGGCTCCTCAGCTCCTCTCTGAGCTGCTGCACCTCCTGCAGGAGACCCTGCACCTGAACACACATATTGGATTAATACTGGAAGGAGCAGGTGAGGCCGGCTGAAGGAAAGAAGTTTGAATAACGTTTGAAACATGCTGACCTGTGTGTCAGAGCCGTGGGAGGAGTCGTTGGCTTCAGGAGTGTCTGTGGTCAGAGTGTCATCGTCTACGTCCTCCTCCTGAACGACATTTCATTAAAGATTATTAGAGAATGAACAGAACATCCTTTCTGTATGGAAACTGTGGAAACTGTCCTGTAGAACAACATTAGAACCTTTAATGCAGCATCATCTTAAAGTAAATCAAACTTGGAGTCCAGGCAAAGATGCAAATTGCCCTGGACAGTGCAAATTAGCAATAAACATCTGATCCAAAATGCAAAAAGCAAATTCAAATTTATGACCCTGACTTCAAAAACAGCTGAAAAAGAGGGATAGAAACCAAAACTGACGCCTAGAACAACACAGAGTCCAAAGATAAGGCTTGTGTAATATATTGTCTTATTGTGGTTTTAGCTGACTAACGTTAGCCTGCTTTAATTTAGCTTGCTAATGTGGAAAATTGCTAGCCAGACAACTGGGGCTGATTTGGTTGGATTTCCGTTTGTACGTACTTTGCAGGCTAACGTTATGGCTAGTTAAATAAATCTGAGCGGCTACTCACCTGAAGCAGCAACCTCTGCAGGTACTCCAGCTGTGATCTGACAGCAGAACAGTCTTCAGCCAGTTCCTCCACATCCACACCCAAACCAGGAGTCCCGGGAGACAGGAAGGGAGACCTGGGGGGGCAGAGCTCACATTACTCCACTGAATCAATCAATAAAGGTAACAGAGATTAATATTAGACTGTCAGACAGCTACCAGGAAATAATGACTCAACATTACAGTTTCAGCTGGAGCTTTAAATAAGTATTAATGTGGTGAACTGGGAGCTCTGGTTGCACTGGTGATTCTGGAGAAGGTTTGAGTCACCTCGGAGGACAGAGGTCCAGAATGAGGTCGCTGTCGGTCCTCTTGTTCCCAGGATCCTCTGTTAGCTTGTAGCACTGGAAGTCACTAAAGGGGCGACAGCATGATGCATTATGGTCATTTTCTATCACAGCTACCAGTGTTTGTCTCAGTTTAGTTGTTATTAGGGTTTTTTAAATTATAATATGTGTACTGATACGGGTAAAAAAAAGAATATATACGTTTACAGGTTTTTCCTGTTTATATTACTTTTTTAATTTCACAATATTATTTCTGTTAGTTTAGTTTATTTGTAAAGTCTCGTTTTTATTTCCCTTTCAGTTTTATTTCAGCTCACAATAACAACCTCAGCTCTGACCCAGTACACTGAACTTTGAGCGGTCAATAAATAAAGCCAAAAGGTTCATAAGGTCACATTTAACACTTTATAGAGTTCGTTTTACAAAGTCCTCAAATTATCAGGACTGTGAAAGAGGAGCAGCTACGATTGATTATTCCCTCCTCTACGGGGCAGAGGTCACAACTTCTCCTCATTCACCCATTTGTCTGTGACCAGAATATCTCACAAGACATCTACACGCTGACAATCAAAACATATTGATTTCAGTGACCCTGCGACCTTCACATAGCCCACACACACACACCAATATTTCTCTAATAAGCTGACTTTATAATAACACACAAATGCACATACTCCCAATAAAGAGGAACAAACTTGTTCATGTGGTGCATTTATGACCCTAAAACCACCATCAGGAAAACTTTTCAACTTTGAAATTACCCTCTCTGACCTCCCCTCTCGCCACTGCGAAGTTAAACTTTGGCAGCGTTACAACAGTATAATGGGGAGGACGGGAAGGTCTTCATGTTAAGTGTTTTCTGGTAATCAGTCGGAATATTTCTACATACATTCACACAAACGTTTGCAGTGCCTTGCCCTTAGAGAAAGCCCCGACGTGATTGTGACCACCAGTCTGCAGGTTAATCCAGGACACGTTAACAGTATCTTCCCTCACCTTTCATTGTCATTATGGACGTCCTGCGTCCCCCAGCAGAGCTGTCTCATCCTCCACTGAGCCATGTGGGAGATCCCGTCTCCATCTGCAGGGTTCAGACCAGCAGCACAGGGGTGAAAATGGGTTATTACGAATGAAAATCATTTTATCTGGAGTATAAAAAGCTAATTAAGACTGGATTTGTAATTACTAAATCATCCAGACATCATGAAGTTGTTTGTATTAAACTCTTGATGGAACAGGTAGGCAGGTATACATTAAACAGCACAGAGGTCCGGGACTGCAGTTTTCTGCTGGGGAGGAACTTTTCAAAGATTAAACCAAGATCGAAACCTGAAGCTAAACTGCTTTAGCTGCTAAACTGAACTGTTAGCTAACTTAACGAGGAGTTAAAGCTAAATATTACACTTTGTAGCAACCTGATATCAAACATTCAGCAGTTTAAATCAGCTCACTTTCAGGTTCTACATCCACTTTGGATGAATTCATTAACTATTGTCTGTTCTGAATCTGCTGATAGTATGAATCATTGAGCCTAATAAAACTTAACAGGAAAATGAGTCAGGTCGTGTCACACATCACAGGCCTTATGTGACCTCGGTGGGATCCATCATTTTACTTAATGAGTTTATACAAACGCACCGCTGTGCAGTGAGGCATCTTCAAGGACGTCTGCGTCCAGCATGAGGTCATCATCATCCAGATCACAAGAGTCCAGGTTGTTCAAGATGTCCTGAAAGACACAGAAAGAAAGTCTGACATCATCTTGGACACCACCACTGGTTTTTATACTGTTTTTTACATTGAGGTTTGCTCCACATTCTCAGGTAATTACAAGTTTATGCCTTTTTCTACCAGGGTTTTTGAAAGGCATTCTGGGAGACGCAGGAACACCATCATTACAAAATATCAAACATCACAGATCAATGACATAAACTACAATAGCAAAACTACGATTGTAAAATTGGACGGTTAGCTAATCAACCAGTTTTATCAGATAAGCTGAACCGTTAACCGCTAACCTGAAGCAAAGTATTTGACTTTATAACTGTTTCAGCTGCTAAAGTAGACTGTTAGCTAACCAACTGGTTTTAGCAGCTAAACTGAAGCATTAGTTAACCTGCAACTGTTTTAGCTGATAAAAACTACGGAAAGATGATAAAACTACAATGGGAGAGAGCAGATGATGATTTGTATAATAATTCTATTTCTATTTGATTTCC
Organism: Morone chrysops; assembly: GCA_019097615.1. Classification (NCBI taxonomy): domain Eukaryota; kingdom Metazoa; phylum Chordata; class Actinopteri; family Moronidae; genus Morone; species Morone chrysops. The sequence goes on along the minus strand of JAGRRF010004921.1, from coordinate 925,120 downwards.
AATTTTCTGCAAGGTGACACAGAGTTTTCCTAACTGGCACAACATAAAATCCCAGAACAAACACACAAAAGAACAAAAATCAAAATCCAATCTATTTCCTTCACTGGTGAAATTGCAGCTACAGTACGAAGGACGGCGTAAACTTTCACCAGAGGCTGATAAAAGACTAAAAGACCTTCTGTCAATGTGAGGAGAAGGTCTTTTGAGCCTGTTGATCAATGGCAGCTGAGGGAGTTTCTGCACAATGGAGGAGAGAGGACTCGATTCAGACGTATGTTAAAACTGTAAGAGCATTAAAAACAAAAGTTTTCACTTTAGCATCATTATTGTGATCGGTGGTCCTTATCATAATAATTATTTCAGCTATAAATGAGATTACAGGCTTATTTACAATTGCCTACCAACATTTATCTTCACAGTTTTCTTTACCACCCTGCAGTTTATGTAAAATGCCTGGTTCAAAATGCAAAACAACATACACATCTTAGGATCAACTCTTGTACCAGAACAGTGAAGAAGATGCTGGTATTATATGAAACTAGATGATCTAACACATCTATTGGTACCAAACACACACACAAACTAGCTAGTCTGGAAGGGAGCTAAATATTGCTTCAAACTTGAAGCAATATGGAAAAACTGCTTTATTTGGCTAATGTTATCGCTAACAAAATACTGAGTATAGTTGGCATACTTTAACGTTCGCTTGCCAAATTACTTCCCCAGCTAATGCGATCCATGTTACTAACTTATGTATTCTGTATTCTGTTGTATTTAGCCAACAATAAATTATAACTGTACAATTCACTGGTTTCTCACAGACTCACAAATCAAAACGCAAACTTGCAGAAACAAAGACAAGTTTTGGGAACAGACAGAAGAAGAGTTTGTTTCCTGCCTGGAGAAGCTTAGTCACAGCACAGTAACCTGAGAGCAAGCGTTCACCCTGAATAACTGCTGCAACCTGCAGCCTGTCCCTGCAGGCTGAGACCACTCATCCACAGCAACACATTACCTCCTAATCTCCTCCTCCTCGCTTATCTCTTCTCCTTCTTTCTGTCATATTCTCTCCTTTCATCCTCTCATTTCTCAGCCTTTTCTCCTCCTCTCATCTTCGATCTTTTCCTCCTCCCCTCCCTCATCCCTTCTCCTCATTATATCTCCTAACCTCTCCTCCTTTCTTCCTTTTCTTTCTTTCTTTCTTTCTTTCTTTCTTTCTTTCTTTCTTTCTTTCTTTCTTTCTTTCTCCTATTTCTCTCCTCCATCCCTGATTCTGATTTAGTTCTTCTAATCTTGTTTTCATCTCAGTTTTCATTGACAACATTAACACGGTCTCCTGAATCCTCTCTTCCTCCTCCTCCTCCTCTTCGCTCTGACCTCTGGAGTTATCGATGATTTAGTCTCGTACACAAACACAGACTTCCTCCACTTGATCAGGCAGCGCTGCACCGACAAACAAACAACAAAAAGCAGCTTTTTTTCTGTGCTGAAAAAAATAGAAAACATCACCTTTCTGCTGATTTCAGGTTGTTTGACCTTCCGGCACAGATCACAGCCCGTCCTTAGACCAACACTGACCTCTGCTGCATTTCAAACATTATTAAATAACTATTTGTGTCAACGCCAGCACAATAAAGACAAAAACCAGTCAGGTATAGATATGTAAAAAACAAAAAACAAAAAGGAACTCGTTAACGTTCTGAGATCATTAAGTCCCAGAGCTCATTAGAGTCAATCACTCTTTAAGCTCGTTAACACACAGGGCACATTGAGAGAGAGAGAGCTCATTAACACCCACTCAACATTATCCAGGAAGTATATTAACTGCAGTGAACACAAGGTTGGAGACGATTGATTGACTGACCCACCTGACGATCCTCTCTTCAATTAACTATATCGCTGGTCCACAATCTTTTTCTTTAAAGGAGCTCTATTCCATTATTGAATAAAGTGACTATATTTTATGTGTATTTCATATTATACTTGGAGATGTTCCGATACCATTTTTTCCCTCCCGATACCGATTCTGATACTTGTGCTGTGGGTATCGGCCGATACCGAGTACCGATACCAGTATGTTATAAAAC
>JAGRRF010004921.1:891575-910468 GCA_019097615.1 Morone chrysops | reverse complement strand
TATAATATACATATATATGTATATTATATATATTACATATATAATATACATATATATGTATACATGTATATATATATACATACATACATATACATATATATATATATAATATATAATATGATATATATGATATATTGTATATTACATATATATAGAAAGACAGACTGTAACTGACACAGCGGGTTCCCTCTGGACTGACACCAGATCTGTTCTTCTGCTGTCAGAGAACACACTGCAGGAGGAACCACAGAGCACAGAACCTGCAGAACCTGCACTGACTGTTGGAGGTTTCTAAAGAACCAGTAGAACCGGATGAAGAAGGTGAATAATGAGGTTAATATGTGAGAACAGTCACATCATCCTGATTTTATTTGTTTGTTTTCAGTGAAACTTTAAGATTTCCAGGTCCTTCCAGGACTGGAGATGGTTTTCCAGGTTTTCCAGGTTTTCCAGGCACCTTGACAATGTCACATTCTTATAATTATTTGTCATTCCAGTAATTAAATATATAATAACAGTAACGTTTGTTGGGCTTTATGTTAATAAACAAACATTTAAAGAGTCTGAACTGTTTGTTTGTTTGTTTGTTTGTGGTGAGAAACTGAATCTGTAACACCGAAATGTATCGTATCTAACAATACGAGTTCAACTGAATCAAAAAACTGTAATTAATTACAATTACAGAAAACCCTGTAATCAGATTACATTTTTAAAGTAACCGCTCCAACTATAGGAAATATAACTGAATACTCTGCACACAATATTCAATTTGAACATTACAAATACAAAAAATTCTGATTAATTTTGTGTTGATGCTAAAATAGCTTTTACTTTTCACATGTTTAATATGTGATTATTAAGTAATTACTATATATAGTATAAAATCTGGATTTTATGACATTTCCATATTTATCTACAGTGATGTCTGTAATATTATAATATATTTATAAGATACCACAGAATATTATAAAGGCGTTATTACTGGTTATCAGGAGCATATAATATATCTTCCTGGTGAATTTTCATTTTGTTTTTGGAGGAAGTATAAAGGGAACTTGTATAAATGTCCTGTGGTCTGCTGGTACAGAACTCCATTAACAAAACGCTCAATTTTCATTCACTCGCTGTTAGCTGGCTGTTAGGTGTGTTTGTCAGCGTTTTACCTGTTGTACAAGTGCAGGATAACGTATGTAATGTTAAACATGAGCTGGCACTCAGTGTGGGTGTGTTACAGACACATTTAATGGAGGTAGTTTGCGGTTTATGTCCGGGGGAGGCTGACACTCACCTGCCGGGTAGACGGAGCATCAGACGTCAAAAAATGCGGAAATGTCGAAGTTGAGACGGTTGACTGAAAGCAGCTGGGTGTCAGAGAGGATGAGTCCGGATTAAATCCAACCGGAGAGAGTCCGAGAAAACACAACAGGCGATAAAAGTCCCGGAAAATACGAATAAAGGGATAAAATCCACAGGGAGACGTGAGAAGGACAAAACCGGCCGTTTTCTCTGCGGACTTCGGCTGCTGCTCTCCGGCCTGCTCCCACTACACAACACTACGGGGTCTCCCACACACATACATCACCTGCACGGGTTCGCCGACTGTCAGATGTCAAAATAAAAGTCCGTTTTTGTTTTTCCGTTGAAATCCGCACGTGTGCTGCAGAGGTCGGGTGGCTGCGACTGACTGCTGCTGCACGAGCTGCTGAATCATCCACACACACACACACACACACACACACACGTGCACGCGGACAGCGCTTGCGTGAGGCACAGCTGACACTGACGTCATCTGTAAACATAACCCTTTCCTCACCAGACTCCATTCTGTAAACAGCGATTTCTACCAGAAACACTTCATCGTGAACATTTTAAAGGCTTTTAATGAGAATTTCATTCATTTGGGAATTATTTTTAGTAAGTCGATAAAAACGTCTCGTAATAACAGTCGTAGAGAAACTAATATTTACTCGAGGAAACCAGTGGAACCTGAACACAACTCCCAACTATTGCTGTTATTATCTTTATCTAGATGGTAAATCTGTAAATAATTGATCATATTTTCTATTATAACATGGCTATATGTGAATTTGATGCTACATGTTTTCTTTTAACTCTATCATTTCTTTTTGCTTTGGCAACATTATGTTTGTTACACTCATGAAGCAAATTGAACTGAACTGAAACTGAATTACTGTTTGTTAGCTGGTGAATTTGATCTTTACCTGTAATAATTCAATATTATACATGATTGATTATTAATTTATTTATTTGAATGTACAATATGTCATTTCTGCCTCTAGGGGGTCTCTCACGTCACAGCAAAGACAAAGAGAAGAATAAATATATTTATTATATTTATCATTTAGCAAAAATGTTGCAGTGTTATTTATTTATACTATATTGTTATTTATTTATTTTGTAATATTTATCAAATATCACTTTTATTGTGTAGAACCTTCAGTGTCAGGCAGGAGGGAAACATTTCCAATGCAAATGATCCTGTTACGTACCAACAACAACTCGTTTATGTTGACAAACAGTGTTTGTTGTGATGCAGCTGATAGTTTGGTGACAGTTGCACCGTTGCCCCGAGTTGTCAGGCCCTACAAAGCGCTGCAGGCCGCCTCGGGGCAGGAGAGCCAGCCTTAGGGGCTTTGGGTCCGAGGCTCAGTGCACACAATGGATGCTGGAGGCGGTTTTTATGGGATTTGGACCCGAAGGTTTTTTATTCAATCAGGAAAAACAGGACAAATGTTGTTTTTACAGACTTTAAAATGCAAAACTGATCCTATAACTGAAATCTGCTGCTGTTGGTGTGTTGTTACTGTTTGTCCACTAGAGGGCAGAATTGACTTTTCTTTCAGTCTGCAGCTCTGAACACATTGTCAATAATAACACATTCATCCATCATTAACCTGTCAATAAAAACTGATTAATGTGTTATTATGACCAGATGGAAAAAGGAAACCTTTATCAGGTAATATACATTGTTAACATTAAACTGTACCTTCACTGTGTCAGCCTCTGTATCCTCATATTTATAGACTAGATTTCCTTCAAATTACACTTACTCTGTATCGTTTTTGTCCTGTGAAATTATATTATGGATAAATTAAAATAAATATGACTATTTTTAATATAATGCAACACACTGTGTGTTCAATGATCTGTGTAATGTTCCATCAAACATAAAAGATTTTATGTTGGAAAACTATCAAACCATTAAAAGACAGTAAAGTATAAATAAGTTAAATCCAGTTAACAGTAAAACACTGTGATATCTTATAGAAAACTTTTATTTATACGGCATATTACATCATTTTTTTAAATATTACAGCCTGTAAATTCCACAGAAAACCACCGTCATATCATTCATGTTGTTGTTTTGATGGTAAAAACGTGTATTTATACAATAAAATATGGAATAAAACTCTGAAATCAACAGTACTAATATCCTTTAACGTAATAGTTCTACTGTATTTATTAGGAGCCAAGCACAGCCGACAGTGTTTCACATTGTGGAAAGTTTCTCTGAGCTCAGTGAAAATCAGATTTTAAGGGGCGGAGCCTACGAGCATGATTTGTGACATCACAAATAGTTGAGAGGTCAGTCCTGGTCCAGCAGCTTGTACAGATCCCAGACACTGAGGCTGAAGGAGGAGACAACCTGTGTCAGAAAACATTTCCATATTCACAGATTCTGATTCATAATGAGGTTTAGAAGGAGGAGAAGAGTTTTTAAAGATTTTAAAGTGCAAATTATACTTTTGTATAAAAAACACATATTGTTGTTCCAAGCACATTTGTTTTTACGTCTTTAAATTCTCCTTCTTCCTCTCCATCCATTTAATCAGCAGCTTTATTTATGGACATTAAAATGTATTTTAACGCTGATTTGGTTGCATTTTCCATCTGAAACAATGAAGGAGCAGAGTCAGTGCGGCTGTGAGATCGATATGTTGTAGTGTGAGAGTGAATATGTTAAGGCTGGAGAGGGTAAACGCACTTTAGCAGCCTCAGTCACTCAGCAGCCGCCGGTCGCTTCCTGTCGGGAGGAAACGGACGCACAGAGTTTGGAGAGGACGGATTCACGGGGAGAGGCGGACATGGCACCCTAACATCCATGGAGAGGTTTCACAATGAGAGCCACAACCACGACCAGGATCCCCGGGTGGTCACGGCGGGAGCAGACAGCCCCGCGCCGGGCGGAGGTGTCAGTCTCCGCGCGCTGACCGGCTGCGTCCTGTGCGTCCTGATCGTCTCCACCCTGCTGGGGAACACCCTGGTGTGCGCCGCCGTCATCAAGTTCCGCCACCTGCGCTCCAAAGTCACCAACGCGTTCGTGATCTCTCTGGCGGTGTCCGACCTGTTCGTGGCCGTGCTGGTGATGCCCTGGAGGGCGGTGTCCGAGGTGGCCGGGATCTGGCTCTTCGGCCGCTTCTGTGACACCTGGGTGGCGTTCGACATCATGTGCTCCACCGCGTCCATCCTCAACCTGTGCATCATCAGCATGGACCGCTACTGGGCCATCTCCAGCCCCTTCAAGTACGAGCGCAAGATGACGCGCAGGTTCGCCTTCCTGATGATCGCCGTCGCGTGGACCCTCTCCATCCTCATCTCCTTCATCCCCGTGCAGCTCAACTGGCACCGCGCGCACAACTCCACGGCGGGCAACCCGGACGACTGCAACGCGAGCCTGAACCGGACCTACGCCATCTCCTCGTCCCTCATAAGCTTCTACATCCCCGTGGTGATCATGGTGGGCACGTACACGCGCATTTTCCGCATCGCGCAGACACAAATCCGACGCATCTCGTCCTTGGAGAGGGCGGCGGGGCCCCGTGCGCAAAACCACCGCCACCGCGCGTCGACGCACGACGAAAGCTCGCTGAAGACCTCCTTCAAGAGAGAGACTAAAGTTTTAAAGACTCTGTCCATCATCATGGGGGTGTTTGTGTTCTGCTGGCTGCCGTTCTTCGTCCTGAACTGCGTGGTTCCGTTCTGCGACCTGGACCAACTCGGAGCGCCGCCGTGCGTCAGCGACACCACCTTCAGCATCTTCGTGTGGTTCGGCTGGGCCAACTCGTCCCTGAACCCGGTCATCTACGCCTTCAACGCCGACTTCAGGAAGGCCTTCTCCACCATCCTGGGCTGTAATAAGTACTGCTCCACGTCCGCGGTGGAGGCGGTGGACTTCAGCAACGAGCTGGTGTCTTACCACCACGACACCACCCTGCAGAAGGAGGCCTGCGCCGTGCCGGGTCCCGGGGCGGCGCAGAGGCTCCCGCCGCAGACCGGAGGGAACCTGGAGCAGAACTTCGACAAAGTGTCAGTGATTTCGGATGATTCCCGCCCCCGCAGCAACCTGCTGCTGCCCGCCATCCTGCAGTACGAGTGCGAGGCGGAAATCTCTTTGGACATGATGCCGTTCAGCTCCTCCGGACCAGCAGACTGTTACCTGATTCCGGGTCAGATCCAGGACCTGTGAGCAGCCCTGCGTCAGTTGAAGTGGGTGACCTTTGACCCCCTGCTGACGATGACGTCATAAAGGTGTTTGTGTTGTACACTGTAAAACCTGATGAGTTAGTTCAACAAACTGCTTTTCTATCAGAGAGTAAACTGATCAATGAACCTGTGAATAGTGATCAGAGTTTTTATGATATTTTTATAAAAGTCTCTGTCTGTGTTATGTTTTTATTTTTAACAATCTTACAGACTATATAATATTAATACTCTTCTTTTCTGACAGATTCACTGTTTTCTTCTCCCTGATACTTGATGTCATTGTTCTCATACAGTTTAAATAAAAACAACAACAACAAAACGTGTTTACATCGAAAATTTAAAGCAGCACAACTCAGTTTTCTAATTTAAGTATTTAAGTACTTTTACTAGTTTTATTTTCACAATTCAAAAAATCTAGAAAAAGTTTTAGTTAAATGTATTTATTTGGTGTAATATAAACTTTAACAATAACCGTTTGATTTAGTTCCTGATGAAAGGTTGAGATATAGAACGACTGTGTGTTCTGTTAAGTTTTATTTCACCCTCGTGACTCCCTGTGAAGGCTTGACGACCCCTAGTGGGGGCCCCGACCCCGAGGTTGGGAAACACTGACTACTCCAAAAAGTAATTCAGTTGCCCCACTTAAATAAAAGTCTGCAAGATAAAACGTATAATTTATAACGTTGGACAAATGGTTAAAGTTGGAAATGATATTTTGATGAGTTGGAACAAGTAAATTTTTTTGAGAAGTGAAATCAACTTAAAAACTTGTGTTTATGCTACTAATTATTAAATAAGTGGTGATTAAAAATACATTTAATTGAAGAGGAGAAGCTAATTCACAGAACTCAATGTACATTATAAAAATAAGTTAATTTAATTAAAACATAAACATTCTTTAGTAGTTTTAAGTGACAATGACTTCAGTTTGTGACATGTTTGATGTATTTATATGACATAAGGCAGTTTAGTACATTTGTTAAAGATAATTTCATGAAGTTATCATAAATCAAACCGATTGATGCAGAATGTGTGTTAATGTTAATATTTGTTGTTAAGCTTAAACATTTGTGTTTATGAATTTTTATATATATTCATTATATATCATGAAGTACAAACAACTGATTTATTGTAAAAGGTAAATTAAGTTAATTGTGCTTAAAACTAGTAATTTACACTAATATACAGCATTTCTCAAAACTTATTTAAAATGTGTGAACATAATTATACTGAATGACTTAAATGCCTTTTTATATGTATGTTGTATATATCTTTAATGTTACCATTTATTTTCTTTAAGTTGACTTTATATATTATTTAAAAAAGCCAAAATTAATTAGCTGCCATTTTGATTAATTGTAAATCAACTGGTTTGACAGGTAAGAAAACTGAGTAAATTCAACTAAAGTGGTTATATTTATATAAAGAAGATGCAGTTAAGTGACTTTATCATAGATAAATATAATAGATAAAGTCTGTGAACACATTTTAGATAAGTCTGGAGAAATGCTGCATAAGACTGTAATTTACTTACTAGATCTTAGTTCAATTTACTAAATTAAATTGGCAAAACTAACTTAATTTACCTGATTTACATTAACAATAAATACTTGAGTTACTTGAACAGAAATAAAATATTTGTTTTTGTTAATGAACAGTTGAACTCACTCATCAGGTTTTAAAGTGCAACATTTAGAGGTCCAAACCACAAATCTGCTGTTACATTTATTTTGCTATTGTATTACGATTATTTGACAAATATATTAGTGGGATTTAATATTTTTGCATCACAAACAAACAAACAAACAAACTACTAGATTTTATTATCACTGGAACAAGTTGCCTTTTTGATTTTTAATGAATTATAAAAGAAAATATTTGTGCAGTCAAATCAAATCCTGGAGGGATCGCCACGCTGCTGTTGCAGTTTGTGATTTAAGACATTAATTACTCTTTAATTTAAACAAATTTAATTACATTAGACTTACGGAATGTATTTAGGAAATAAAACAATGTATTCTTAAGATACTTCTTTTCAATACTTTACTGATGTGCCACAATGATGTGTTTGAGTTCACTAAGCAAATATTACATGTTGGGAAACAATGCTCCAAAGTAAGGCAAAATTTAAAAAATTTAAAAAACTTTGACTTCTAACCTCAAGATACCTGAGTGGAAGTTGGTTCTATCACCTACTGTTCTATGCCAACATGGCTGCTGTAACAAAGGTCTCTAAAGCCTCAGTTGCTCAGAAAAACCACCAACGTCACTGACGACAATTTGCGTTAAATTGGAACTTTTTTTAATGGAGTTTGGTTTGATGTCGGTTTGTTGGAGGTTCGTTCTTTCCCTCAAGTGCGAGACCGACAATCGCACAGTTGCAAAAAACATATCTAAAAACAGAAACACTGCTGTGAAATCAGGTATTTTAGGGCTGCAACAATCCCAAAAAAGACTGACAGATCATTAAAGGTCCAGTGTGTAAATAATGCTCCAAACTGAAGCTTATTTTGGTTATAGAAAACTGGTGACCTGATGAGTCTTGCCTTGCTAACCCCGTGTTTTTTGCATGTGGTATAATTGTGCTATTTAAATACTTGGGGTCCATAAACTGTGTTAGAATTACATACATTTGGAATGAATGGAAAGCTGAGACACATACTACACAGACTCTTGTATAAATCAGCGCCTGGTCTGGTCAGTCTGGAAATGCCCCTGCTCCGCACCAGCCTCTGGACACCATGAATACTTCTCTCCTGTACATGAGTTTACAAATCCTCCATTTCATGAATGTTTAATTGACTGTGAATGTCAACAGAGCTACAGGGTGAATGGTGTCATGTTGCATATTATAAATTTATGTTGGAAGTGTGGCCAGATGAATTTATTAGTCCTGTTGAAAATATATATGCAGTTTTTTCTGTCTCCAGACTGTTAATTTACTGGATTTTGCCACAAATGTTATTTAACCGTCTTGTGCTGTAAACTCTGTCAGCAGGTGAAACAAGACTCTTAGACAACAGACTCCATTGACAAAGACATTACCTTGCATATACTCAGTCAGTCTTTACACCAATCATCAATGCTGGTTTGTTCGAAATAAACCCTTAATTTCAATAAAAGTAAAAACGAATGAGAAATACAAAACTCTGTTAATGACTTTAAATCCAGTTGTTTTAATTGATGCAGCGAGTGACATTTTAACCAACGTTGTTTGATGTGAGTGCTCACTTTCTCGCTAAAACCTGCCTTTGATATGTTAAAGAAGGCTAATACGACGAGCAGGGATAATTAATATCAATTACATCATTAGTTTCAGGGTTTAATTGCCCCTTCAGGTAATTGCAGGCTGTTTCTGTCAGAGGTCCTGCTCCTGTTAAGATGAGACATTCAAGTGTTTGTCCTTTCACATTGAATTGTGTTGTAAAGGTCCAACATGTTTAAACTGAAGGTTGAATTATTTTAGACGGCCTTTCTCGGGGCCTCTCGGCTAATGCCAAACTGGTTGAAGCTTCAGCTGTTGCTTGGAAACCGCTTGGGACAGGTGGACATATTGGAGGGTTTTTTTCCCCTTTGTCTGTTCAGTGCCTTTGAGGTACTATCAAGCCATTTAGCTACACTATATGTATGAGACACATAATCTGTAAGCCACTGTTGAATTTTGTGTTGCGTTTCATGAGTTTGAGCATGTTGCAGCTGCTCAAATTAGCTTACACTGCAAACAAAAATATATACTGATGGTGATAGTATTCCTACAGGAGGATTTTGAGTGCGTTATTAGTACTTTCACTGTAGTTCCGAAGCGGAGTTTTCAAAGCCAGTTTGAAGGACACAAAGGGTCGCAGCGAGGTGTCTGATCTTTCAGGCCAAGGACACAGGCCTTGTGAACAGGTGGAGTGCTGTGATTTTGACTCTATTCCAGATGAGAGGTTGGAGCCGATTAACAGTCAGCTTCCTGCCAGGCAAAGGATGAAGGATAAATTGTCTTTGCATGAGAAGTGTTCATTTGGCACCACTCTGTTCCCACAGGGGAGTTCTGCAATCTGACAGCAGTTTGTGTAACATGGATGAGGAAAGCTGAATGTGAGCAGCAGCTTTCCAAATATTCTATGCATAATATTTCAATTTGTAGGCTCAAATCATGAAATTCATTTAGAAGACCAATGTGTAGGATTTAGTGGCATCTAGTGATTCACCCTCCAGTTCAAAGCATTTAGGAGAAACACCCCAATCTAGAACCACTGTTTGGTTTGTCAGACCAGAGTCCAGTTTTACAAAAAGACAATTTTATCTTTGCCATAGTCAGACCTTCATCCAAAATCGTCTGTTGCAAAGCGGCCATGGTTATATTAAATGTACAGTATGCAGTTTCTGCCATCAGGGTAGCCAGGCACTGCTGGATCATGGGAATTGTCTAGAACCACAAAATGTTCAACTTAAGGCATAAATGAAGCAATGAAGCATATGCAAGTTTCCATAGTCAGATTTCTTTTTACCACTGTTTAAACATGTAAACGCTTCCAGGACAGTTGAAGTTCGGCCTACAAAACAAGGACAAAGGTTAGATGTGATGAAACATTAAAGAATATATAAGATTTTAGGTTGCCTTTTTACCCCTTTAGTACTTCCTTCCATCCTTCACTGGTGGAGCCGATGCCTCATTCTACGACCTGAGCAACTGGATACCGTCCCGTGGTTTTCCAGACTTTAGCGTCTGGGAAACTGATAACCAGGAGATGCCGCAGAGTGGGAGCAGTCCGTCTGATTTGCCTCCTCCACCAATCGTCAGTCCTGGAATGGCTATCGGCGAGCAAGAGAAGACTTTTCCCACACAAAGTACTCCCTAGACTATGACCCACCAGCCTTTCCCTTGGAGGCTGCCAAAGCACCAAGCAAGAATCCATCTCCTGAAACCCCGAACCTTGTGGATGTTTTCAATTAATAAAATCTATAACAATATATATTTTTTTCCTTTTTTTACTCTTAAGGAGTGCAGTTAATGGTTGCTTTTAAAATAAGGGATCCCAACTCGAAAAACTAACTTGGATTTTGTTGTCTAGTTAAGTTACCTGACCGTAGCCTCTTAAAAACATAAGCATGGCTCTGCTAGTGGGGTGTCTGCCCTCAATTTAAGGGCAATTGATTGTTAATTACTAGTGCTAAAGTAAGTTAGGATGGGCCTGCTGGCTGGAAGCTGGAAACAGGATGGCTGTTAGGCTAACAGAGCCAGATTTAGTGAACTGAATAGGCTTCCCCACAATTTTTAAAAACAAAACCATAGGTCCCCAATGTTGACCAGCAATCCACTACACTTGGTACCAAAAGTGATGTTTTCCTGTCTAGCACACAATGGGATGCTGCTGTGCTGTATGGCTATTATGCAGGCTGTAGTTATGCTAGCAAAAACTACAGGTGCTGCAAGTCCCTCTATTCAAAAATTCATGCAAAGCAAGAGCAGTACACATAACGAAACAATGGAGGGCAGTAGTGTGTGAACTCCAAGTAACTGCCCATGAGATGCTTCAAGAATGTGCCTGCAATGAGGCTGGCTTCCTGTCTGGGGGATTTAGATGGTCATTCCACAAAAAATCCAAAAGCAGGAAAATCTGTGCATAAGCAGGGTCTGTTTAAGTGCAAGGGCAGGAGTTGAGGGAAAGCATTAAAAATGTGACCTCAATGTTCTCAAACTAAAAGACCACTCTATAAAGAGGAACTACCCTTGTAGTCCATCAGGAAACTATAAATCAGCATGAAACCCAGAAATATAGAATCTGATTCAGTTTCACTGAATAAAAGGTGTAAAGTTGTGCTTTTGTACAGTAATCACTAAGGCCACTGTCTGTTTCAGCACAATGTCTTCACAACTCAATTATAACCACAGGCAGCAGCAGATTTTATTGATCTGGGGCCGTATTACAGAACGTCCTAACTTCCAGATCTTAACCAGTTGGTAACCATGGTGATTAGAGTCAAAAGCCATTGCAGAAGAACACTTCCTAATCAATGTTTCTATCCTAACTTACGATAAAAGAACCTAAATTTCTAAAAAAGTTCTAATAAAACTTTTGGATAACCTCAAGTTTCCCACACATCCTGGAAGACCTTGAAATTTAGAGACTAGTTGTCATCTGCTGCTGCTGTCTCTGGTAATTATTAATCACGAGGAGATGTGAAGGACAGAGTGAAATTAACTCCCACAGATCTTCAGCAGGGACTCTCTCGGTGTCCCTCGCCTTTTTGAAGCTTTTGTTCCACTCGTCAAAGTGTGGCTGCAGCCACATCGGCAGCCCCGGTGGAGGGGGTCCAAGGTCAGGGAGCAAATCAGACAACAAACACAACAGGCCTTAAGAGCTGTTCCTAACTCCACTTTCATCTGCAGCAGAAGAAGGCTGGGATTGTATTGCAGCCTGTCTTCATTCGCTCTCTGAAGTCATTCAGCTCAGCGCGACTGCCGTCACACAGCAACAGCCATCAATAGACACTGAAGATGAACACAGTATTTATCCTCAAGCTGCATTAATTTCACGTCACTGATGATGGGAGATAATTCAAGTGTAAATCCATTGTTGTTTGATTATTATATGTAAAACCAGTGTTTTACACTGATTTTAAAGTGGACATGAGATAGTCTTTTTGGTGACTTTTGGACAGAATTAAGTTTCTTAAAATATTTGTGGGATAAATGTTAGACATAAACTGAATACACATTATTATAATAGGTGTGTTGTGTTTTAATGCATGTTTTTGCCCTGGCTTGCATATTGCCATTGTGTCACCAACTCCACTGTGAAAAGGAAAGAAATGCTGGGGAGGCAAAAATAAATATACTTGTAAAATGTCATTTTTCTGTAATTACTTTACACAAAACAATGCAACCGCCTTTAAATACATGTGAACACTGCTATAATACAAATAACCAGGCTTAAATTTACAGAAGAGTGCAGTTGATTTATTTTATTATCTAGAACTAATTAATCATCTGTGACATTAGTTTGCTCATTTCATTGTGAAAACTTCCATAATTACTGTCAAACAAACCCATGTAAAATTTGAGAATACTGGTCATAGATTTGCAAATTATGAAAATATACATTAGGCATTTAAATTCACAGGAAGAGGAATTTATTTTAACAGTTTAAGATTGTAATTTATTGGCCAATGAAATTGACAGAGTTGAATGTTTGAGGGCCGATTCATTAGATAACTATGGCTTCACTGATTACTGTACAGACCCACTTTATAGCTTAGTGGATCAAACAGCCTCTGAGATAGGGAACAATGTTAGGTCATTTACAGAGTTTCCTGATGAAAGATTAAGTAGCCGACCGCATTAGCCCAGTCGCTGTGCAGCTAACCTGCCCCTCTTTGAGTTCCCAGCAGCAACTTCCCAGATGGCCCTTTACCAAATCTAGCAGTTAATTTCCTTCAAGCTAAGTTTTAGTACAAGTTTAAGTCAATGGCCATTAACATGAATAAATTCCAAACTGAGGGAAACCTTAACTAGCAGAGCAGTGCTAGTGATTTTAAAGACAACTTTTCAAAACAGGAAGTCAAAGTTAAGTGTTTACAGTTGGGACCTCTTTTAAGAGAATATAAACTGCACTTGAGAAATCTTTACGTTACAAAAACAATGACAGGATAATACTAGTTGTAGAGTATTAAATGACAAAGCATCCACAAGGGTCAAGGTTTCAGGAGGCCTGACAATCTGCTCATCAGTAGTAGTTGTAGAATGGCGAGTCTGCTCCTCCAGGAACACCTGCAACAGCTGGGTTTCCATAAGGCACAGCAGGGTTGCCGTAAGGAACGGCTCTGTAACCCAAGCTGTAGGCTGCAGGAGCGGCGGTGTAAGGAAGAGATCCGCCAAGCCCACTGGTGGCAGTGGCGTTAGGATTTGTTTGACCTGAAACCAAAGGACAAAATTTGTCCAAGAGAGCTTTAAGAGTAAAGTTAAAGTCAAGCTTCTGAACTACACAGGGTTTAAAAGTCAACTTGAACGAGTAAAATAAAGTGGGGAGTGGCAGATTGTCATGTTGTCTGTATACAACAAGCCTTTACGTTGGTAGCTAACTGATCTAGAACAAAGAACCACTTCAGTGAGGGGCTGTAGGGTACCTTACGGCCAGCTACACATTTAGCGAGCTACTAATTTCTAGGGCTGCCCTAGAATTGTCAGCTTAACTGTTAATTGCCAAGAAAAGTCTTGAGCGATATTAGTTGATAGTCACAGAACATTAATTCTGGGTTTCAAATGAGACCTTTTGTGACACTTTGAAATGAGGTTTAGTCACCTCACTGGTTGTTCTGACACATTCAGACATATTACAGCTTTGTTAGAATTTCAGAGGCCTCTGTTCAAATGTTTGACCCTTAGGGGTTCCTGGGTACATTTTTCTACCATTCTGTTTTTTTATTTTCATGCCATTTTGGCTGTGTTCAATGAATGAAGCTCAAACTTGCTAAAGGTTTTTTATTTTGCATTTTGTTTAGAATTCTGGTCTTAGTTCCTTAAATTTGCCTAAAATGTTAAAGCTACGCACAAACTCACACATAAGTTCCTACGGCAGAAGAGTGTCTGTGTGTCTCTGTGCCACAACAGCAGAGTTGTGTAAACATATTGGCCTTTAAAGGGTTAAAATCTAAAAACCTAAATAAAATATTTGATATGTATATTTCAAGCTGAAGTAGTTCTAAAAGATTGAGTCAAGTAAAAAAAAAAAACTATATATATATATATATATATATTTTAAAACTCCTTAAGATATATTCATATTCATATTATTCCCCTATTGTACAATTTATGGAAAAACATTTACAGAAAATCTATTTATTAATGTTCTCTTCATCTGTCTCTTATTTCCGGACTCATTAGTGAACATCCGGAATGTCTCTTCTGTTTCGATCCCTCAGGCCCCGGCTCCATGGCTCAGTGCTTTGATAAAGATGAATCTCAGCGGATTTAAGTTTTAATTGGTTTTACCATAAACCTTCTGAGGCGTCTGATAATGAAAATGTGTTTCACAATAACTGGAGATCTGATAGTGTGAGTCTGTCTGCAGGTTTAAAGAGGACTAAATCACTGTGGTCCTCTGAAATCAACTGTAACCTGCTGGGAAAATAAAAAGAATTTATGTCAATTAAAGCTCAAAACTGTATTTAAATCACTGAAAAATACTGTATTTTTATGAGTCTGTTACTTTCTGATATTTTACTGTATTTGTTTGGTGTGCAATATTACAGATAAAGAAATAAAATGTTTACAGTATATCACCCCCTGGTGTCTGACTGCAGTATAGCTCATAAATCCTCAGTGTTACCAGACGGGACAAACTAAAAAAATCAAATACATTTTTACCAAAGATGGTTTCTGTCATTTTAAGTTGTTCTTATCACGCTGATCTGTTTGTTTCAGTGTTAATTTGTATTTGGTTTTAATTAGTTATTTAAAGATATAAAAATGGAGTGATGATGGCAGATTACAGCTTTAATGTCATTAAAGTTTGTTTTAATGTCAGACCTAATGCTCTTGCCAGAATTATCTATACCAAGGGCCCCAAAACAGTATTAGTCGGGACCCCCTTTCTAAAGATGTTGTTAAGACACAATGACAGCAACGTGAACTCAGAAATGATAAGTACCAAAGTTTTCTGTTAGAAATGTTCAATCTGGGTCTCCAGGATTTAGAAACGGACAGATGCTAACTTGCATATTTGGAATTTCCCCATTGTGGGACTATTAAAGGAATATCTTATCTTATATGTTGGACAACTAGCATAAATGACATTAATAATCAAGGTTTCAGCAGCTGCTTGGCCTGATCTGGACAATATAGTAGTGGTTCTGGGGGTTATTGAGGATGTTGAATCTATTTCTAACATTTTCAAAATACAAAATAGCCGTTTGAACCAGAAGTGGTCATATTTCAACTACCGGTGGGCTGAAACTGTGACCATCAAACCAGAGATACAGGGTTACAATATTGTAGTATGTATCTTTGTGTCCTCAAATGGAGCTGGTGTGATGCAAGAAAAATATCTGACAATAAAGTATCATTATAAGCCACCAATGTTTATTTTAGAGGTTCGTAGGTAGACTTAAGTTCAATATTTAAATTTTTTTTACAAGATGCAAATATTCGTTCCCTCCTCACATCCTGCCTCCACGTCTTTGACTAACAACATCTATTTGTACATCATGATTGAATGTTTTTCCTGTTAATGACCATTTTAAACACAGTGTGAGGAGTTTGCTTCCAAAATGCCACAACCAAGTAACTCTTAAACAGCACCATTATTATCTATCAGTTCGTACAGTCGGTGAGATGTTTACTGTCCCATTTTGGATCCAAACTCTCCACATTCAGCTGCTGTTTTCCTCCCAGTCAGACAGCACCACAGTACCATGCATCAGGGCAGGAAACGTCCCCATTAGTGCCCATTAACTTCACATTACAGATGACAGCAGAACAGTCAGAGCATATTTACATACACAACACTCACATTTTGTTGTACCTCTGAACGTTTTACAGTCTGACTTAAGAAACCCACAGAGGTCTAAGTTACTGTATGTGAGCTTTAACGTATCACTCACTTAGACGTCATTAGAACTGTGAACCACATGAGCTTCGTCACTAATGTAAAACAGTTCGTTCTTACTCCAGCCAACAAAATTATGATTGTCAGCAGTTGATGAGCACAATCAATGAACAACAAATGTGTGCAATGTAATGTAAACAGTCGCAGTTTGGTTATGTTCAGGCACAAAAATCACTTGGTTACGATTAGGGATAAAGTGACGTAACTTAATTACATGAATAAATGTAACTTAGAAGAAATTATTTACTTTAAGTTACGAACAGCAGGGTTAAAGTCCTGTGTTTGATTGAGCCATCCATCCACCTTATACTCCATCACCTGACTGTGATGGTGGGCGTGTCCAGAAATGACACCAGATACCTAAAACATCATATTTTAAAGTGGAGGGGCCATTGACTGAGCTGCAGTATCTGACGACTTGGGAGTGGTAGGACTGGAGCCACACTGGGCCGCCATGGACTTTTGTGCATTTGTACTCATTCAAAAGAGGCTGAAGCTAAGATAAAGATATAGATAAACATGTTTTTTCTCATATTGTGTCAATGGCTGATCACCACAGTACATCCCAATCAGACTTTTCATTCAGAAAACACTGCCTCAAATACCCAGGAAGAGATATTTCATTTTACATTATAAACGCTAATAAACCGACATGCTTGTACAAAAAATAAGTATACGCAACATCTTCATAAAATAAATTGAATACTTCACCTCGTTAGGATGTTGCCAGGCAACACGTACTGCTGCTTTTTGGAAATGTTAGTGAGGAGAGACTCTTCAGATGGGATGAGTCATTTTCAGAAACATCAGTGTGTCTCCTGCTGAACAGCAACATTAGTGTTCATTTCTTATGTTGTTTGGAGCCATTAAACAACATTAACTGCAGTTCTGATCATTTTCACGTAACTTCAGTTTAAAAATCACATGTTGCTGAGTGGATGAAGACTTCTGCCATCGATTGATTTTATAAATTACTTTAAAAGCACATTAGGTGAACTTAGGTGTTTTGTTTTTGAAAATGGGCCTTTTTTAACCCTTCCTAAGTCCCGCCCCTTTTTGCTCTGTGCCCCTATTGAAGTAGATTAACTGGTTAGCTAGCATTTTGCTAACATCAGTAGGATGTTTCTATGTATATAGTTATATATATATATATGTCGCTTTTATCTTTTAACCTTTTGAAAATGTGGATATCTTTTCAACTTGGATTAGCCTAGCACATATCATAGTACAGGAAAGAAGAACGAGGATTCACATATTAAGTTAGCTGATGTTAGCAAAATGCTATCTAACTAGCCAACTAATCTAAATGAATCATTAGTTATATCTGACAGCTAATGTTAACAAACGCTTGCTAATTAGCTAATAATTGATGTAGATTAACTAGATAGTTGGCTCGTGTTTTGCTAACATCAGCTAACTTAAAATGTGACTATATATATATCCTCCGTCTGACGGGGACACTGATGTGATGAAACTGACACATCCTGTCTAAAAGGGCTGTACCCTGAATCACTGGACGATACGGTTAGTGACAAAAAGACAAAATCAACAGTCACATCACATCATGACACCACCTGTGGTTAATAAAGTGCATAAAACAAACAATAGAAGAAAACAGGCATCTGGTAAAAATGTTTTATACATTGTATAAATAAAGTTTTTTTTGTGCATGCAGTTATTGACGCTCAACTGATCAGATGAGCGCTCTTCATCTTCAGTAGTTATTTGTCTCCACTTCCTTCATCATCCTCTTTGTCCTCATCCGTCTGCAGACTCGTCAGGTTTCAGGATCTGGTACGTGATCAGATACTCTGGAAAGGCCTGTGGGCAGCAGAGAGGCGTTCACTGACAGACAGACACTCGAGGCCACGACTAGTTACCATAACTCTGCTGACTTGGTTCGGACTTTAGACGCTGTAGAAGCACCGGACTGCAATCTTTACCTTGATCCCACACTGACAGCTCCTCCAAAGACACACACACAGCCTCTAGCTTAGCTACAACACAGGTATCACAAAGAAACCTTTATAAACGACTGTGAATGTGCTTCTAGTGACTGTAAAAGCTCCAGTAATTACACTTTAATAATAAAAAACAATACATTTAAAAACAACATGTACAAAAAGGGATTAAACATATTTCCCAGTAGGTTTAACTTTTACTTTCAGACTGTGATTTTGTATCAGATCTAATCAAATTGTGACTCACTGTCACTCTCATTGTCTCACATTATCTTACAGAGTCACTGTTTTAAACAGCAGAAAAATACATCAGATTGAAAATGTGATAATATGAGAAGGTTCAGTGATGAGCAGCTCTGCTTTAATGCTCCCAGTTCCTCTTCATCTCCTCGGTCCCGCTGCTATCAGCCTTACAGCTGACCACCACATGTAATTTCACACACTAATAGCACCGTTGATTGCTCGAGTGGACATCTATTCATGCTCAATTTCTGAAGTGCCACTTCTGAATAGCTATTGGTTTTGCCAGAAGACATTATGTGTCCAATCGTCTGTGCTCCCCACTTATACAGCGACTATCTGCCATCCTCTCTTTTATGTAGGAGACCACTCTGCCCTTCAAAGCTAACCTGACCGCGCTACAGGAAGCAAAGGTCGGGTCGCAGAGTGCCAATCAACATAAATTACACCACAATATCTTTTCATTTTAGTATCAGAGTTCAGAAGATTAATAACACAAATAAATGAGAAAAAACAACCGATAAATTAAAACATTTACAGTGGTGTGAAAAAGTGTTTGCCCCCTTCCTCATTTCCTGTTCCTTTGCATGTT
>JAGRRF010004921.1:875669-891475 GCA_019097615.1 Morone chrysops | reverse complement strand
TGACAAACATGCAAAGGAACAGGAAATGAGGAAGGGGGCAAACACTTTCTCACACCACTGTAAAACAACAAATGGCACGCAAGCACAATAGACATGTATAAAATGTATTCAACCTGCTCTCCTCTGTAGATGACGTACTCGGCCAGAGCGAGGCCGTTAACACTCGGTCTGCCGGTAACAGAGTGGTGACCCGGCGGGGAGTGAGCCATCTTCATGGCACTGAACTGCAAGAAGGACTTCCCCAGAGTCACCCTGCAGAACAACAGGTGCCTGAGAGGAACAAAAAACACCAAAAGTAAAACGGTAGCATAGAGACAGAACAGGGCAAAAACATTACACAACATAACGTATTCATAACACAAGATGTCGGTTTGCTGGACTGTTAGCTGGACAGGAATGCGTTAGGTGTTCAGTCAGTTTGGATATTCGAGTACCTGTGGCAGACGTAGCAGGAGCGGTCTTTGTGCAGTGGGCAGCCGGTCCCTCCTCCAATCCCGTAAACGTACTGATTGCTCTTCGACGAGTTCTCGGCAAAGTAGATCCCAGCACCGAACATCCCACCGATGTAGGCGTGGCGCTCGTCAAAACCTTTATGGATGATGGCGTTGACGAACGGAGAGCCTGGGAGGACATAAGTACTATACTATAAGTGCTGTTCCAGCTGCTACTACTTCATTTACTGCTACATTCGTCTATACTTCAACTGCTACATGTGACCACTACAAGCAGTACTATAAAAACAATCAGTACTACTGCTACTTCTGGTAGGACTGTTCATATTCTGACCGTGGAAGAGCATGCGTTCATTGGAGTGGTTGTGGTTTTCCTCTGAAACTTCCTTCCTGCGGTGGGTGTACCGCTCCCACAGCTTCTTGTTACAGACCTTCTGGATCTGAAACACAAGAGGTTGGACAGAGGTCAGATAGAGGTCAGACAGAGGTCAGATAGAGGTCAGACAGAGGTCAGATAGAGGTGAGGATAGTGACCAGGACTTGATAGCAGTAACAGAGGATTACTAACAGGTTTCTTTCTGCCACTTTGATCCAGAACTAAATACGTCAACAACTACTGGATCGTTACCTTGACCAGCGAGTATCTGTTGAAGACTCCTCCAGCATGGCCGCCGTCTCTGTGCTCTCTGATCGTACTCTGCATCTGTTCAACACAAACAAGGTTTTTATTGGTTGAATCTGAAGGTCAAGTGAAAAACCACAAGAACGCATAACGACCCCTCCAAGATGATATCAACTCATTTTAGTTCTGCTACTATTTGAATCCAACAACGAACTAGTTATTCTGCATCAGTCGTTTAGTAGATAGTTAGCTAGTGTTTTGTTAACACATACTCACTGTCTGGCTCCCTCAGTTTCACATTCTTATCCTGAACACACAGGATTATTATCTTTCGCTTATTGGGGACGTAAAGAATACCATCAATCAACTGGATTTTTTTCATTGCTTGCACAAGGCACTTTTACAGTTTCAATGAAAAGGAGGCCACAGTCGCTCTCATCTAACAACACATCTTTAACCACGTACCTCCTCCTCTACTGACTGGAACTCTTTGTCATCGGCTGCGAGGTCGATCAATATCGTCCCACTGTTGGCTGTATTCAGCGTCAGATAGGGGTTCAGACCTGGCACACACACACAGATCAAGATTATAAATCATATTGTTTCTCAAATCTTTTCTTGCATTTGATGCAAATGCGATGTGATTAATATGTAGTGTTTAAGTGTGTGTGTGTGTGTTCGCGTCCTCACTCTGCGGCCCGTTGATGAGCCTCTCCACTCCTTTGATGATCTTGTGTCTGTGTCCGTAGGCGTTGATGCCGATCTCCTTCAGCTCGCGGTGACCCATCTCCACCAGCACATCCACAGTGATCTGCACAAACACACACACACACACACACACACACACACACACACTGTTTACAGACTGCTCTGCTGCCCCCAAGTGGCCATAATATGAATAATGACAGCTTTAACATCTGGACACAAACATCAGTGAATCTGAATCACCAGCAGTAGATGATTTACTCTGCGTTGACTAAAGCTCTGCAGTATCTTTGCAGCAGTTTGCAAACTGCTGTTATATGCAGTCATTTTCCTACATTTACAACCTTTTTCCTTCAGGGAGAATTCAACAAATACAGAACAGCTGGTACAATGTACAATGAACACGAACAGTGAACACAATAACTGCAGGAATGTCTGTCCAAAATGAACAATTTGGAGAGTTTTTCTAATAGTTTTAGGAACAATCTTCCAGCTGTTTTCTTCTCCCTGATACTTGATGCCTCTGTTCTCAAAACCAACATTTGTTATTCATATTCATATTGTGAGTAAATGTTGCGTGTTGATGAGCTGACCTGCTCTCTGTCAAAGATCTCCAGAAGATGCTCCAGTCCGAGGTTCTTCAGGAACTGACAAATACTGTGCTCAACACCTGGAACTACAATAACAATAAATGAGATTAGCTACGAGTCAGAGGTGGAAGTAGCTAACTATAATTACTCATGTTACTGTTATCAAGTCATTTTTTGTGTACTTTTGTGTACGTAATAGTTGGCCAAGTTTTCAGGTTGTTCTTTTACAACTTGTGCATTTTTTAACTTTCATTTTAATGGTGGTATGTGGTGTCTATGTGGGGTCTGTATCTGCATGGACATATATTAAGTCTTAATTTCTAACTTTCTGACCTTCCTCTTTCTTCTCGACCATCGACAGCAGCGCCGACATCTCAGGAAACACAGAGGATGATGAAGATGGAGGAGGTGGTGACATATTTGATGCACTAGATGCAGCGGTGGTGTTACTGTTGGTCGTAGCCGCTGTTGTGGCGTCGAGACTAGAGGAGGAAGAGGAAGAGGAAGAGGAGGAGGAGAGGAGTGGTGGGACCACGGCGACAGGTGGAGCAACGGACGTTGACTCTGCCACACTTATGACCTGAGGTTTGTAACAGCCGGGGAGAGCAGAGGGAGGCATGGCTGCTGTTAGCAAAGCCCGAACATCATCAGCCTGCAGGAGGAGGAAGAGGAGAAGGTGAAGAAGAGAAAGGAAAGACAGCATGATAAGTAATAATTTCGGTCTGTCCTTTTAAATGAGCGTGGGACGGACCGTGACCAGGTCTAGCGCCGATTGTCCCTCCTGGTTTCGGAGGGTGGGGTCCGCTCCGTGAGCCAGAAGGAGGGCGCACAGCTGAGTCCGGCCCTTCTGAGAGGCCTCGTGCAGCGGAGTGAACGCCCACTTATCGGTGGCGTTGACACAGGCGTCAGACTTTATGAGCAAAGCAGCTACGTCTACGTGCTGGAAGATCAAAACGAGACAATGACTCCATGTATCAGTTCCATATTAAAGTTATTAAAGTCAGTAACAGATACTAACCTATGTATTCTAAAAAACTGTGTTGATTTTATTTAACAATAAATGATGTAGTGGCGCAAAGCTAACAATAGCTTTCTACTAGCCAAGAGCGATGTGAGGCAGGGGCCAGCTAGCTAACTGTAGCTAAGCTAAGCCGGTCCATCTGGCTGTGTCTTGACTGCACATTGTGGGTCTGGTGTTGGCTGATGGGTGATTTGTAAACGGCAAGCTAGTTAGTAGCATGGAGTTAATGGTCCAAATAAAATCTAGGAACATTGCTGATAGAACGTTATTCTAAATATGATTGTGTGCAACTGCGGCTGCAAGAGCGAATGTTAAAGAAAGGACGATGAAATAAGAGAGATAAAGAGAGGTGTAGAGGTGGAGGAGAGAGCGAGGGATGAATAGAGAATGATGGTTGAGTCTCTGTTTTAATCAACTGATCTGACTGGACGAGAGGCCTGAAGAGCTACACACTCACATCTGTCATTTCCCTCCTCATCACTGGTGTGTGTTTGTGTCCACTTTCTGTCTCTGCAATCAGTCGCTCATCAATCAGAGGACTAAGTTAAAGCAGTCAGTTCAAGGATTCAGCCACAATGGAAACCATAATGTGTTTTTACGCCATTTTCACAGATTTTTTCAGAAACGCTAGCTAACATTTCTAAATGGAGTCTACAGACGACCGACACTCACCACAACACAAAGTCCAAAGTTATTTCAGCATCATTTTGAATTGAGTTTATTGACATTAAATTACAAAAGTAAAATCTATTAAATTAAAAGATAAATCTCTGTATGTGTGTGGGTGTTATTCCCCTCCTCACCCCGTAGGAGGCAGCGTTGTGCAGAGGAATCAGTCCTCCTTTATCTTGAGAGTTGACCTCCGCTCCGTGCTGCAGCAGGTACTCCGCCACCTCCAGGTTATTATAGCCCGCTGTGACACACACACACACACCGAAGGTTAACAAAGGGCGGCTGTGGCTCAGAGGTAGAGCTGTTTGTTCACTAATTAGAAGGTTGGCGGTTCGATCTCCGGCTCATCTTGCTGCAAGACGAAGTCCTTGAGCAAGATGCTGAACCCCAAATTTCTCCCGATGTAACAACAGACCATTAAATATTTTCATTTCTCTCTGTACTGCTTCAAAGTATTACATTTGAAGCTTACAAGTATAAGATTATGAGCATTAATATAACAACTATTCTCTATATATTGTTATATTCGTGTTAGATATAGTGTCACATGGTATCTCTCTCCCTCTGCCTGTGTTGTATCGCAGCCTCTTTGTGGTTTGTTTCCATAGCCGGTCTGCTCCGACTGAAACTGCTCTTTTCATCATCACGTCGGTGAATTAAGGATTTATTTCCACCAAACCAGAGTTGGTGATTGTTGGAAACACTAACAGAGTTTTAATGAGTTTTATTTTTTTATTAAACTCTATTTTATTACCTTTAAGAGGACGTGTGCTCCTTGTCTACTACACAACACACTGCAGAGGTAAACTTATAATTTTACTTCATAATATCATTAATATTCTAACATCAGTTTGTATTGTTAAGGTAACTGTGATGTTTCAGGTGTATTTCTGTACCTGCCAGGTGTAGTGGTGTCGAGTGTCTCCCCTGTGTGTCTCTACAGTTGACGTTATCGTGTGTGCAGAGTTTCTTAACCCGGGCCAGGCAGCCTTTCTTGGTGGCGTCCAGCAGGGCGGCGTTGCCCCGCAGCAGGTCCTGGATGTCAGTATCGGCGTCCTTCACCAGATCCAAAGGGGTGCTTCCATCCCGGTTCTTCCTAGTCGGGTCTGCGCCGTGCTGGACACGAAAACAATGACACATTAACAAACCCTCATGTGTCCAGGTTTACCTCTCACAGGTCTGTGTTACTGTGTACCTGCAGCAGGAGTTTACAGATGTCGTATTTGCCTTTGGCGGCAGCTTCGTGCAGTGGTGTGAACTTCCAGAGGTCGGCCATGTTGACCACAGCACCGTGAATTACCAACAGCTCAGCAACCTCGTAGTGACCGTACGAGCAGGCGTTATGGAGAGGAACCAGACCTCTGAGGGACAGAGAAACACTTTGCTCGAGTCCGCTTGAGCTTTTAAAGTCACTAGAAGCACATTCACTGTAGTGAGACAGAAACATGCTTTGGATACTAGGCAGAGTTTTGCTTTCACAGCAGTTTGAGCTTGAGGACATTCTCACTCAATATAAGAATGCAGATAAAAGGAGTAAAGAACTCAGTCTGCATGCATTATTAATCGTCACCCTTTATCCTTAGCGTGTACGTCGGCTCCGTGCTGCAGCAGAAACTGGACGACGGCCAGCCGGTTGTATCCAGCTGCGAAGTGCAGCGGCGTCGACTGTCGACCCTCCACATCCCTGCAGTTCACGTTCTGCGTCGTACAGAGTTTCTACACAGAGAGAGAAAGAAATGAACAAACTTTTTCATCCTCAATTTTGCTGAGCGAAGCTACAGGCAAAGGCGTCGTTCAGTCATTTCATCTTTAAATGAAAGATTAAGGTCCATTAAGTAATGAAGCAGAACTTAACACATTTGAGTGATAAAACTGTTTCTGTCCTTGTTGCTAAGCAGACCAGACCTCCAGTATGGCTGCCAGAAAGGAAAGCTACCTTAGAGTGTTTCTACCTTGACAGTTTCCACATCTCCTGTTTTTGAGGCTTCCAGCAGCTGTTGGTCGACTTCAGAGTTCCTGATCAGAACTCCTTCTGCTGAGACACACAAAATAATCACAACTCAGTGAACCAGGCGATATTTCTTATTATATTCAACCAATTAACAATAAACCCAAACAGTGAACACAATAACTGCAGGACGTTTGTGTAAAATTAGACCACAGCTTTATGCAATATAGGGTGCTGAGAGAAACTCTGTCTACTGTATGTAATGGTTAATGGTACATAATGCTAAATGCATTAAATTCATGGTGTGCATTCTTTTTAAAAGCAAGGACAATTTGTACATTTTACCCTCTTTTTCTAACTTAACTTAACTTAATATAAACATTTCCTGCTACAAACACCAGTGTACACAATGTTTATGAACTAAGACCTCTATCAGGGTTGAAAAGCTGTTATCCTGATAGGAATAAAATCCCCTCCCCAGCACACCCTGCAGTATCTCCTGCACGCTCTCGTTGCCCAGCTGTGAAGGCGACAGTCCCTGCAGCGACGTGAGCAGCGGATCGCAGCCGGCGTTCAGCAGCAGTCTGCAGGTCTGCAGGTGTCTGCAGCGAGCAGATCGGTGCAGCGGCGTCTGGCCGAGGTGATCCACCGCATTCACCTGTAAGAAGGTTGTCTGTTTAGTTTCAGAGGTCACTCCTTTGAAAGAACAATTAACATCCAGCACAAACAGCCACATGTTAAAGGTTACCTTGGCTTCATGTTTGACCAACACCTCGATGACATCGTTGTGGCCTTCCTCTGCTGCCAGGTGGAGAGGGGTCATCATGCTGAGGGAGTAGTGACATCACATCAGAAACACAGTGACATCACAATAAAAGCTATTTGAAGACATTTTCTTACTCTGCTTCATTAATCTGTGAAATCAAAATAAAGGCGTCAGACTCACTCTTTAGTCCTGTCGTTGGCGTCGGCTCCCTTCCTCAGCAAAAGCTCACACACTTGTTTCCTCTTCAGGTACGGAGAAACAGACGCACAATGCTGACGTAGAGATATTTACTACCTTAGTTTTATTATTTGACGACAGAGAGTTGTTGTTAATCTTTATATGTTTAAGTTTTAATCTCTTCCTGTACAGACACTCATTTACTGAATGTCAGCATATAAAAAGAAACAGTAAATGAAAAGTCTCACCAGCGCAGCCTCTTGAGTCTGTGGGTGTTTGAAGGTGATTGTCTCCAGGCTCAGGTTCTTCTTGACTCGCACCACGTCGGCCTCCCTGGCCGCCTGCAGCAGGCTGTGACCTCTGAACTCATCTGTCAAACATCCACGAGGACAACTGCGTCAAACAGCAGGATCAGATACACCGACACCTGGTCTCACAGGTAAACATCAGGTAAACAAGGACATTTATCCTGATACCAACATTGTACAGAGTAGGTTACACTGTTGTTTGTAGTCAGCTGACCCTTCATAAGCCCCGCCCCCTTTTTGCTCTGTGCTCCAATAACATTTGAGCAAACCTTGGTCAGCTTCCTCCTATATTAGCAGGTAGCACAAACAGGAAAAGAGGAGGTCCAAAAAAGGGGCGGAGCTTAGGAATGGTCACCTGGGTGACAGGTGGAGGGAGGGGAAGTATTACTGCAATAAATGTGTGTTTTTCTGTTCGGAGCGCGTTGTCTTCATATCCGAACAGTGTATTTACGACCCGGACGTACAGGCCAGCCGTTCTTTGAGCTGCGCTGTGGGAGCGAGGTCGATGGAGCTTTTATTGTGACAGTTGAGGAAGGAGGGGTCGGCGCCGTAGCTCAGCAGGAGGGAACACACCTGCACACAAACACAGGTATCGACAATACGTTTCTGCTGACAATGCCATGAATGACAAAGAGGGAGATCATGTCATGACTGATTGGATAAACTAAGATATATTTAACTACATGACGCTGACCGCTACTACTGATCTGAGTAATTAATTTTTAAAAACAGCTAATTAACAACAAACTACAATAAAAAATATATTAATTAGTATGAATAAAACATTTTCTTCTGGACTTCCTGCAGTCAGACCCTGAGCAGAGGTCAGGGGTTGGAGGTCAGTTCTTGCTGCTGTCGTTATGATAATTAGCGGAGGAAATAAAGTGTGAATTAGGAAGTGTTGTACCTCAGCTCGGTTCTTGGAAGCAGCTTCATGAAGAGGAGTGAACTGCCATAGGTCCATGGCGTTAACGCCAGCTCCATGCTGAACACACACAGGAAGTATTTGACTAGCGGTGGTGTTTAATGTGCATAAGACGGACAAAAAAAGAACCAAATAAAATAAACTAATGCAGATATGTACTCTCTCTTGGTGGCCCTCTGGTGGCCATGTGGGTCCTAAGCAGGCGTTTAGTTTGGCCCCACATTATTTTACATTAGACATGTAAATTCACTGGCTATTTTTGTACTTTTATTTATATTTCCATGTATTCAAAAGAAACTGTGCAATTTATTTTTATTAATTATTTCTGAGTCTTTTACGATCTTTACAATATACGACATCCTGAGCTTTTTAACTCTTAAATGGACAAAACTATAAAAATCGACAGACAGAAGTTAAATTACACAATGAAGACACAGAAAAGAGAGAAAACTGACCTTCAGCAGCAGCTCAGTGACCTCATAGTGACCATACGAACAGGCATTATGAAGAGGAACTAGATCCCTAAGACACACAGTGAAACCAGTTAGACTTCTGTTTTCAGTTTTTATTCTTTCAATTCATTCTAAAATTTGGTTTTAAGTTTGTATTAGTTTTTCTTGGCATTTTGGCCAAAAGCAAGTGTACTATCTGTACTCTGGAAACTCAGTGGTGTCACAGTCTCAAACCATTGTATGTCAGCCATGACAGTTTGGGGGAATCAGCAGCAAGATAATGCCTCAAAATAGATGCAGCCGTTCATAGCCTGTGTCTCACAGCCGGGCCTTTAGTTTCTCCGCAAACCAGACTGAAAGGAGGCTGTGGTAATGTGGGAATGGCTTGGGGAATGGTTGTGGCCTGGGATCTTGGTAGGCAATAAGCCCAAGAGGGGCTAACCATGAGTGGAGTGGCTGGGACGACACCAGACAGTTCTTGAGAAGTGGGCAGTTTTGTTCTCTGGTTTGTCGTCTTAATGCATGAAAGTGAAAAAAAAAAATGAAATCAGAAAGTTTGTCAGTTTGTTTTTTTATGTCAGATTTAGAAAATATTCTTCAGACTTGTGTGGTTGTATTCAAATACTAATTCATGTTCTTTCGACACACCTAAAGCAATTACAATATTACAGTCCTGAAACTTTCCTACTTATGCATCTCAGGTATGATGTAACTAGTTTAATTGTTATGGACAGTTTCCATAACCTTTACATTTAGTTATATTGACACAGATTATACACAAAGGACTTTTGCAGAAACTTTGAATTTGAGCTCTCAAGCTCTATAAAAACACTTCTACACTGACCCTGTCCTGCTAATACAAAATGTCCGCCTAGTGTCGGTGTGTATTCGTCCACTTGATACACAAAAACCAACACATACACACACTGTCTTACCCCTTGTCTTTGGCGTGCACATCAGCGCCGTGCTGCAGTAACAGCTGGACGGTCTTGACGCGGTTGTACCCGGCTGCCAGGTGTAACGGTGTCGACTGAAACAACAACCCAACAAACGGTGGGTAACCACGGCAACCTCGATTCACTGACCCAAAACTGGTCTGCGAACGAAGTGCGGCTGTACCTTTCGTCCGTCGCTGGCGTGACAGTTGACGTTGAGCGGTGTCAGCAGAGCCATCAGCTTCTCCTCGTTCCCGCTCCTGATGAGACATCGGCACCGTTTAATATCTCAGACTGCAACTAATGATTACTTTTCTACTTTTAATCAGCTAATTCTGACGTTTATAGACAGAATTATGAATTATACTTAATTTTCTGTCGATGGACTAATGGTTTGATTACACTGCTGTACCTTGCACTTTCCAGAAGCTCATCTTTTCTGTATTCACCTGAAAACCAGTCAAAACAACCAACATTAATACCAGATATGTACTGATTAAGATCTAATCGTTATATTTCATGATGAAGGTTTTACATTATGTATCTTCACATTGCAATCGGAAATATATAAAAAAGATACATATAATAACATGATGTGTTATACAGGTTGTTTTCATGCATATTAATGCATGTAAGCACGTAAACGGCACCGATCTGGCGCACTGGCCCCAAATCAGATCATCAATGAGTGCAGAGATAGTCTATACTTGTGAGGGCCAGCCTGTTTAAGGACATTTGGTGCTCCTCACCTGTCAGCACTGCTTTGGCGGATGGTTCTGCCAGATCCAGAGCGGTTCGACCGTCTATGTTCCTGATGGTCAACTCAGCACCGTGCTGCAGTAACACTACACACACACACACACACACACACACAGAGAAAACATGCTTTACGTACTGTTTCCTCGGTTTAGATGTCACTGGTTCCCAAGTAAGTATGAGTGTGTTTGTACCTATACACACGTCAATCTTGCCCTTGATGGCTGCCTCGTGCAGTGGCGTGTAGTTCCAGTTGTCTCTGGTGTTTGCGTCCGCCCCGTGGTGAAGCAACAAGCTCACCACCTACATAAAAACAACAGGTTTAAACCACTGACAGTATATATAACGGACAGAGCTATCAGGTCTGTGAAGTGTCTTAAACCTGCATTCTATGTAAAGGCCAGCAGGGGGAGCTCCATTTGCAATACAAACTGATACCATTCAGTCTTATGGAGAAATGAGTCGAATTCTGACTTGATTGATGAGCTCAGTAAACCGTTTCCTGATGAGTTTCTGGTCTCAGTCTCTAGTTTCAGTCTTCTTCCATACAGCATGATGTTCATTTAGTAACCGATGGTCCATTTAGAGTCAAACAGACACTAAATACATGAAAAATACAATGAAAATAAATTAAAAACATAAAAATAGACAAAAAACAGATGAAAATGAACCAAACTCAGATCAAACTATCAAACTAGGAAGTGCTGATCAGATATGGATCCAGATTCTGTTATTTCTCTCCTCAAATCTGTTCAGAAACACATTTTACTGTTTATCTGGAATACCAGATCCTGTGTGAGCAGGCGAGCCATTGTTTCCAAACCAAGAGCACAATGAGAGCAGCCAATGAGAGCAGCTCAACTCGCTGTATGTGACCTCCACTGGCTCAGACTAACTGCCATGGCAACCCCAAACTGGAGGCTTCAAAAACATTCTCCACAAACCGATGGGTGACGATAGTTTGACAGTTGGTTTAAACATGAAGCTCTCTGGAGTTTGAATGAAAACAAGGTGGAGGTCGGAGGTTCTGTACCTCAGCATGGCCGAAGGAGCAGGCGTTGTGGAGGGAAATCAGCCCTCCGTCGTCTCTGGCGTGGACGTTGGCTCCGTTCTGGAGGAGGAAGTCCACAACGTCTTTACGGCCAAAACCTGAAGGGACAGAGAGAGGACTGTCTAGGTTCTCTGTTATTCACATGCTGTCTGAGCCCTCAGACCTCTTTGTGTTGTTAATTATTCAGTGAAGGAGAGCGCAACGAAAAACACGTACAAAACAAAACCATGACGAATAAAGACAAATAAACACTATAAACACACAAAATTAGATATCTCATCAGATTCTCAGTTGAAAATGAAACCACAGAGACAGATTTAGTGACAGAACATCACCGACCTGCAGCGAAGTGCAGCGGCGTGGACTTCCTCCCCATCGTGTCCCGACTGTTCACATTCCCGGCCGACACCAGCTTACGGACTCTCTCCAGGTCTCCGCTCCGACAGGCCTCGAACAGCTCCCTGCTGGCCTCGCCGGCCCCCAACCCCACGCCGGGCTCCACCACCACCTCTGCCACCACGGGCCCCGGGGACACGGCTCCACCCCCGAGGCCGGAAGCGCCCGAACATCTCCGGCCGGACGACATGGACGGTGGCGAATGGCCTCGTCCCAGTTTTAGACCGCCACCTCTGGAGAGTTTGGAGTGCGAGCAGCAGGCAGCAGAACCCCAGAACCCCGCAGCGACTGAGGCCATGCAGGAGGACGAACCCGGTAGCCTGCAGGGAGAAAGGAATTATGGGAGTCACACATAAATATTATTAATAATGTCATAGTTTAAAGGAATCATTCTAATATATTGAGACTAAAGCTAACTAAATGCCACAAAATACATATTTAATGTTCAGATATTATAGTGTACATAAATTATAATATTATTCTATATATTCTGATTTTCAGGTGATTGTGAAAACATGAATATTATATTACAGTAATGTAACACTGGAGCTTTAAAGAAAGATGGATTCAAAATACATTAGTTAGTACAAATGTTAAAGCATTAAATATAAATACACTTCCACTGATTACATTATCTTATCTTATCTTAACACAATACATGATAGGATAATTATTGGAATATTATATTGATTGACTGATAAGAGATAAAAACATCATGAATTAAGGAGGTCAAATTCAGAATATATAATAAAGAAAATATGACCATAAAGATAATAAAAAGGCCTGATGATAACAAAAGGCCCTGAGTGAACTCACCGTGGAGCCCCGCAGAGGTATGATGGGAATATTGTGGCTGTTTAGTGGCCGCCTGCATTAAACCATCCCCGGCTGGCAGGCGCTCACACACCGGTCCTCCGCCATCCTCCGCCCCGCCGCTCGGAGCAGGTCGCCGGGGAGGGCTGCAGGTTTATCCGGTCGCAGGGAGAGACGGAAGGAGAGGTGTGATCCAGCTAAAGGACGGATGAGGGGAGACGGAGGGAGGAGCACAGAACAGCCCCCCAAAAAACGAGCAGAAAGGAGCGCTTCATTCGTCCACCTGGCTCCGCCCGAGCGGGTGGAGCTAGACCTGATATATTTTTATCAGCTCGATATTTAATATAATAATAATAATAATGATCAAAACGTTTTGTATTTCTAACTGATGATATCTTTACAGATAAAACATTTAAAACATATTTATTGTATATATAAATATATTTATATATAATAAATATATATATTATATTTATAAATATGATATGATATATATATAGTATAAATCATATATAAATATAATATGTAATATGTATATACAACAAATACATATTTATTATATAATAGTACATATATAATATTATATACACTGTGTAATACATTTTATTTCTCTTCATCCACCTTTTTAAGGCAGTATTTCCCATATATATATATATAATATATTGATTTTAATGCTACACACTGTGTGTATCCAATAGTCTGTTCATGTATCTGTATATAAAAAGGTGTAAACACTGTACATATGTACTGATCCTCCATGTCCGATACCGTCTTTACCCTCTACAACTAAACTGTTAATAATACATTTGTATGGATGCACTTTGTCTAAAGCTCTAATATGTAACATTAAACCATTAAAAGGTCTAGAAACACTAATTTTATAGTAGATATTTGTCTCTACTTCATTACACACTTCATAAATTAAGATATGTACATATAAACTGTGGGGTAGTTTCTTTTTTAACAAAACATCATATTTTATAAACTCTTCATATGTTTGTGTGTAAAAATCTTACCAATGTAGTGAAGTAGAGACACAAGTCTCTTACAGTACTGACACACTTTATTAATGATCAGAGCTGTTTATTATAAAGATTCACATGTCTAATGTAAAATAACAAAAACCGTTTTAACTGTACTGGCTTGTTTAAAGAAAATACATATAATACATACATTTTGCAAATCTATTTTTTATGCAGTTTAAACAGTTTAAACTTTAAGTTTAATACTATTGTGTATATAGACATGTTTATATATATATTTATATATATATATATACTGTATACTGTATACTGTACATTTTACACTTTACCTTGTGTATATAGATATGTTCTTAATATTATATATATATTATATAATAATATTATATGTTGTATGTAAATATGTTGTATGTAGATTCGGAGTTGTAACAAAAGTAATTTCCCCCTGGGATTATTAAAGTATTTCTGATTCTGATACAATGATGTAAAATGAGTGACATTAACAGTAAAAAGTATTAGTTGTGTAATTTTAATGGATTAGTTTGAAATGACAGATATCCTGGAAGTTGAATAAATTCACATTAAAATAATACCAATCCAATAATAACAGCACTCTGCTGTAAATGTAAGCCTGAGTATAGCAGAGTTCACCTGTATTTATAGATCATTGTTTTACACTGTAAATATCTTTAATTAAACATTAAAAAGACAAAAAACTAGTCTGTTTATTTGTTGTTTGTTTTTTTTGATATTTTATTTTTATTGTTTCCACAATCCACATGATTATATGTATAATAAAGATATTCAAACATTTAGTAATAAAGATATTCAAACATTTAGTAATAAAGATATTCAAACCTGGTTATATGTGTAATAAAGATATTCAAACATTTAGTAATACAAATATTCAAACCTGATTATATGTGTAATAAAGATGATTAATTGTAAGATATGTGCTTTGATTAATCTTAATGAATGGTAAAATTGAACACCACTCTACTCAGAGGCTTAACTGAGTGGAATTCATTTTCCAGGACCTTCATCATAATCATAATATGGCAGAACTCAAGGATAAAAGGAGTATAAAGCTCAGAGAGTTGCTCACTGCTTTCAGTTTGTACAGCATTAACAATGGCTGTATAGACGGTGATCAGTTCACTAAGAGTTGCCATGTTTACAGAGGCAGAAGCACTGAGCTGTTTTTACCCCAAATGGAGAAGGCTGGGCAGACAGGCTCAGAGAACTTGGTACTGAAGCTGTAAATGTAATCCGGTTTGTCAGATGAGACATCGTAGAAACACAGAGAGCCAGCAGGCCAGTCCAGATACACTCCCAGTCGGGAGTAGCCAGTCGGAGGAGGATTTAAATTCACTATATTGCCGTTATGCAGTGCAAAGAGAGTAGGTGAGCTTCGGTAATACTCTAAACACCAGGACATGTCATTCCATCCAATCTTGCAGTCGTTACCTTCTCCTTTCCGAAGCATTTCTTTGTAGCACACACATAGAACCACATTCTCTGTAAGGCCAGGAGGCCACTCCACCTCCCAGTAACAGCGCCCAGTCAGCGCCTCTCTGCACAGGACCTCAGGATAATGATCAAATCTCTGTGGGAGGTCAGGGTACGACTGTACTGCTCCATGTGTCGCTTTCTTGTTTCCATTGGACAGAGTGAGGCTGTAGTTTACTGTGTCTGGATCCAGAGTGAGATCACAGGCGTCTGATGGAGAGAACGAGATCAGGATCATATTTCAGAATCCATTTACAGAATCTGTCCAGGTTCACAGATTACATCTGTTCATTATTATTAGCATATTTTAAAGGATATGATAGGTTCATATTATTTAACATTCACTCACATTCTCATATGTACATGACAGGTGGAAAGTAACTATTTACTGAAGATACTTTCCTTGAGTATCTCCATTTCATACTTCTGCTCTACTACACTACTACAGATTAAGAGTTTACATAAAAAACAACATACAATGAGCTAATAAAATAAACACACTGTCACAGATTAAACCAATGGGTCCAACCAGTAGTCCTGTATCCTGTCCTTGTTTCCTCTTCACATTTCAGACGTGTCTGACATATTATAAATTCCACCTCTAAAAGCATCTCACATTGTTTAATTAGTGTGCCTGCAAAGCACACTACTATTATTCCTCATACTTAATAAACTTAATAAACTTAATAAACTTAATAAACTTAAACTTAAACTTAAATGTATTCTTA
>JAGRRF010004921.1:834252-850691 GCA_019097615.1 Morone chrysops | reverse complement strand
ATGGGAAAAGGGTGAAGCATGAGGTGAGAGGGTGGCTGGGATTTTGTACTATGGTAGTTGCTCTACAATGTAGCCCAAAATATATGTAACACTAGCTACCTGCTAACTCCAACCATCATTAAGATCCACATTAAGTTAAAATGTAGCCTTGGGAAATCAGTAAAATTAGTGTTATTGATCAAAGATGAGCTGCTAACTTTAACCATCAGTCAGTGTGACTTTAGCAACTAATAAAACTTTCTGTACATCAGGAAACTCTGTAAACTCACCATTTCCTCCATAAGATATAATCCAGTTTCACCAAAATAAGTGATATAGTTGGTTGTGTGCGACTTAGTGCCCTAAAAGTTAGCATTGAAGTCAAATATAAAATATTAATAACATAAGCTGCTAACTTTAGCTGTCATACAGATACATTTGAGCTAAAATGTAAATTATCAGTAACATTAGCTGCTAACTTTGGCTGTCAAACATTAATATTCAGTTAAAATATAAAATATCAGTAATATTAGCTTCCTCTACTTTTCCTGCCCACCATCATGGTTGATGTCTGAGGTCAAACAGTGACACACATTTAGAAATTGGTTTCCTCTTCGGGTACAAATGTACAAATCGCTGAGGAAGTTTCGAAATCACAAGATTACCGCTGTTGCTCTCGTGTGTGACACATCAGCATATTGTCACTTTCCAGAGCTGATGTTGTCAAAGTCCCTGAATTACTTCATATATATATAACTTAATATTATTCTGTTTTTGTCTTCTCGTGTTTCCTCTGATACATGATCTGATGGATGTTTGTCAAATTTAAACGTACAGGAACTCTCAATACTAAACTAATTGTAATGAATAAAATAAATTCATTTCTAATTAATTTTTTGTTTCCCTTTTCAGTTATATGTTTCCATTTTAACTATATCAAATGTAATTTCTTTGAATTTTCAGTGACACATTTCTTAATTTAAATATTAAAGTGTTGTATTGGAATATAATTTTTTGATGTACAACTGCCTGGTAGCTCTTTTCATGAGTTGGAGAAACTAACTAACTGTAATAAAAACGGATGAACTGATAAATAGGTTGCAAAACTCGCAAAAAGAGAAAAGCCCTATCTAGCTCCAGGGCTTGGTTTGGCCCTTCTGGGCTACTGTAGAAACATGTTGGTTCAACATGCTGACCTCCATGAAAGACCTGTTCCCTCTGAATTATCACTGTACAAACACACACCTTTATCAGTGATTTCGGTAAAACAGGATTATATTTTATGGAGGGAATATTGTCTGGTTTTCCCTCTGACGTCCTCCACTATCTGCTAATGTAGCTGCTGTTAGCAACTGAACGGGGCTCAGCAGCCTCCCAGTGAACACAACCTCAGAGACAGACAGGACAGTGTGACGACGGTGGTACCGAGGTGATTTATGGAGTTTACTGATGGACTTGTTGCTAACTGCCACCAACAGTAATGTTAGCTAGTTAGCTCGTGCGGCTAAGATTTCGCCCCGGGGTGCCAGGAGCCAAACCCTGCACAAAACAACACCTCGGTACATTATTCCCTGACGTCAAACTGGCCTCTGTCGGCATCAGATGCCACTTTCGGTCCCAGCTCGCGGCAGAGTCTGCTAATCGGCCCACTATAGCTGTCTGACGGGGGGACACAACAAGTTCCTCTCTAGCTGCTGCTCGCTGCTTCCTGTTTCATGTGGACTTTCAGATCAGGTCAAGACATCTCCGACTACTAAAACTGAAGCAGCTCTCACGTTCTCCCCCTTCCTCTTTCACTTCTTTCCTCCCATCTGTCTTTTTAATCCCACAAACGTTTTGCAGTGATGATTCATACTCTATTGTGCTCTCAGTCAGATTGAAATTTGAATTTCAATCTGCTGAATTCAGCTCGCCTTCCACAGATTCTTCATTCAGTGAAATGTTTACAGGTAATTTATCTCTCCAAATGCTTCTCCGAGACTCCAAAGAGGCAACATTTGAAGATTTAAGCTCCTTCCAGTGTTTTTAACTA
The DNA here is from genome assembly GCA_019097615.1 of Morone chrysops. NCBI lineage: Eukaryota > Metazoa > Chordata > Actinopteri > Moronidae > Morone > Morone chrysops. The sequence goes on along the minus strand of JAGRRF010004921.1, from coordinate 848,680 downwards.
TAATGCTCTTTAATCTTTAAGCTGAAGAAAGAAAATGTTGCCTTTCCGTGTGCACATGGGCTTCTGTTGTGTGCGTGTGTTTGCATGTGCTTATGTTGTGTGTGACGGACGGGTATCAGGATGGATTAGTGAGTAAAGGTAAGCGTGTGTCTCTCCCTGTCTAGGCGGATTTCCATCCCTCTCCTCTTCTCTCCGGTCACACACACCGACCCCGTTTGAACCGCCGGCGCCGTCTCATCTCATCCCTCCTCCGATACCACCCGCTGCTGTCTATGGCGGTGTAACACTTTAAATGCTTGTGTTTGTGTGTGAGTGCGTGTGAGTGGTTGGTTTTTTTTTTGCCTCGGACTGTCGTGCGATGCCATTTCTCCCTCAGGACGCAGAGCGATTTGATGGGCTGTCTCTACTCTACTGGTAAGCTAATTCCCCCTGCGCTCCTCCTCCCTTCCCTCCTTCCTTCCTTCCTTCCTTCCTTTCCTTTCTTTTTTAAAACTTGGCTCCTTAAGGTGGTTTATGGCGTTTGTTTTTGTGCCTCGTCCTCGATCTTCGGCTGCTGCAGTTGTTCATGTGGGTCACAGACTTCAGAGGTGAAGTAGGTTTACAAGCTGTTTACCGGCAGATGCTTCTGACTTTAAGCCCACTTCTGGGTCATGTAAGAGCTGTTTTAAAGGAAGGTGCCAACATTTTTTAATAACAGCAGCACATTCAGTATTTGTATTTTTGAGACTTTCTACTTTTCTTCCAGGAGATTTTAGAGGGACATTTTGTACAGGGACATTTGGAGTTTGTTGTTTGTTTTCTATAATGAGATAAATGTGGCTGTAAAACTATTGTATCTCCAAAATTGTAACTTTTCAGGAACCACGTCTCAACTCCACACTTTTAGAACTTTTAGACATTAAAGATTTTTTCCTGCAAAACAATTAGTTGATTTTTAAAGTAATTAGTCTACATGTATAATAACTGATGAATTGTTTCAATTACGAATTTAATTCTTTTAATAATATAAAATGGTGAGTTGAGTCATGAATGGGTAAATTAGCTCTAGAGACCAAAATGCTGTAAACATGTAAACATATTTCTGCTGTAAAGTTTTAAGATGGGGCCTTATGGAGACTCACTGCTGGAGCCAGCCTCTAGTGGACGTTAGAGGTACTGTAGGTTTTGTTACTTCGGTGATTCATTTGCAGCCACAGACATTGCCGCTTGGATAAAATTTGAAGACAATGAATGTTGAAAATAATTGTGAGTAGCAAAAAATGACCAAAAGTAGAAGCACAAGTTTTTCACGAGGTAAAACAGCAATGAAAGAAGTATTCTGATCTTTTACTTAATAAGTAAGTAAGCGAAAATACTCTGTTAGACCTAAAATCTTTTATTTATTAGTCTTAAAATATACTTACTAAAAATAAAAGTGCTCATTAAAGCTAAGCATCCAGTGTTTAGATCTTGGTGCTTTTTAACTCTAGATTTGAACCAGTTGAAGGATTTTAGTCATCGGACATCTGGATCTTAAGTTATCAGAGAAACAAGCTGAGCTAACGTTAGGAGCAGCTCGGCTCGCAGCCCCTCCGGGACGTCCTTTGTCTGTCCAACAGCGTGGGAGAAGCAGTGATATTTAAGGTGGAACTGCTTTATTCAGTGTGTTTAGTGGATTTAATCAGCAGGTCTGTTTGTTTTGGAGAGGAGGAGACCTCTGTGGATAATTGGACTCCCGGTAGAAACCTCCTGAACTATGATCACTGAAGGAATCCTAACCGGGACAAGCTGACTGCAATGACGCCAATGGTGGTGAAGACAACAACTCCCATGATCCCACGCTGCTTCACCACCTCTTTAAACTTTTTATGTAAATATATCTAGAACAATATATTGTCATTTATTAGTTGTTTATAAAAAGCTGTCAAAATGTGGAGTAAGAAGAATTATATTATATTTCCCTCTGAGTGAAGTATAAAGTATAAAGTACCTCAGAATTGTACTGGTATTTGAGTAAATGCACTTACTACTACTTATGGAAAGCAATGGAGTGAGTATAGGAAGTGTAAACTAGAAAGTAAAGCAGCTTTAGCTGTAAGATAACTCCTGAATCAGCTCACTAAATTTCTCATCCGCTCACTCAGTGATCCCGTTTGAACCGACACTGCAGCAGCTTCTGTTTACCAGACGACATCCTGTGCTCTTAATCTGTCAGCATATGGATCCGTCGGCGTCACTCTTCTCTATTAAAACATCTGCAGCGCGCTTTACTGCAGGGACTCCTCTTGTTCTTATTTGACATTACAGGAAGGAGATTAAATATTAAACAGTTCTATTCAGAGGTGGTGCTGCTTCACAAACAAACTGTTCATTGCAAGTATTTTTTATGCCGTGCTGTAGAAACCTTAAAAAGCTCTTAATAATTTTTGTTATTTTCATATTGAGTTGGTCTGTTTGAGTCTGATGAAACTTCTTCAAAACCTTCCAAAACCACATTAAAGGAGCTGTATGTAAGAACTGGCCACCTGTCAAATTCAAACAAATTGGGGGCAGCACATTCCCAGCATAGACTGTATACTATAATACCAGTCTGTAGTCTCAGTGACGTCCCCCTTGGTCTCTGAAGAGTCGTTTGGAAGAGGTGGAGCTGAATGAGACCTGGTTACTGAAAACAGTTGAAAACAGTTTTCAGCTATCGTGCTATCGGGCTTTCGTCAGTACCTCCAGGTTTTCCTTTTCTTTCAGCGTTTTTCCAAAAATTTCAACTCATGTTCCAATTTTTTTTGCCATTTCTTAGAAATTAAATCCATAAAATTAAAATGCAGGAGAAATTGAAAATTTAAAAAATAGTTGCAATTTTTGCATAAAAATCTAAGTCAGCTTGTCAATAAAATCACAGTTTTTACCAAAAAGAGCTTGAACATGTCTGCATCTTCACAACTACAAACAAGGAAGAGAGTTTGGTGACTTATGGCTCAATGTTGCATAGGAATACTACATTAATGGTCATGATTGGTTTTTAGTTTGTCTTTAATTATATATTTTATTTTGATTGTTTTGCTGAAGGCAGGGACCTCAAACTGCTGGTCCAGGGGCCATTTTCTTCCCTCTAGCACTCGAATGTTGAATGTGAGTGACAATGTGCTTGCTTCCCGTTTATCAAGTAAAATTATTTATTAACTAACTCCTGTGGCAAAGCTCGGTTAATATGTAAATCTGTGTGGGTTTTCTACTAAATCTTAAAAAAAGACCCTAAAAAAGTGCAGCTTACAGATAAAAACGCTAGTTGTTGCTGCCCTCTGGTGGTCGGGAGTATTAACAATTAATAACTAGATCAAGTTGTAGCTGTAAAAAAAAAAAAAATATATATAAACAGCTGTGTGCATCAATAAGAGAATAGAAGCAGACATTTAAAAGTAACGCAGTGAAAAGTTTCCCATGTAATGATTTGTGAAAGCAGTAAAGTAATTCAATTACTTTTAACTTGCCCAACACTGCTTAACACACTGGTTCCCAACCTTTTCCTTAAGGGACTCTTTTGTATCATTTAGTAAACTGACATATTTTATGGATATTTCATATTTTATTAAAACTGTACAATGAACCCAAACAGTGAAATCAGTGATTTGGATGAATTTTGAGCAGATTATTTCCTGTTTAGGGAACTTTTTATACAATTCTCTGTTTGTATTATGTATTTTTATAATGTCTAACAATCATACAGACTCAATAGGCTTCTTTTTTCAGATTCTGTGTTTTCTTCTCCCTGATGATTGGTCATTAGACAATATACTGTACATTCACTTTTCTTTACAGAAGTGAACCAGATGCTTAGATATCGGCCTATTGTGTGTATTTTTCAAGTTTTCTAGCATACCTTAAAATCAAGAAGGCCTCGCGACCCCCCATGAAGCTCTGGCGACCCCTAGTAGGGATCCCAACCAGGTTGGGAACTAGTGGCTTAACATATAACATTGCTATTGTTTAAATTAATTCAACCCATAAAACGTAAAATAAACGAGAGCCCTCTTCTTTGCAGCGTAGATCTGAACACAGAAACTGGTGAGTGTTGGTTCATACTGGCCTGCTGGCTCTGCAGTGGTGTTCCTGTGTGTGATGTTAATCACTTGCGGCAGGTAATGCAGATTATCAGGTATTAAGTGATCAGTTTAATTGCCCCCTCGTGTCCCAGCAGTTCGCTTGGCTGCACGTTGTCGACTGTCTGTGGGGCTCAGAGAGGTCGGGTTGTTCCTGTGAAAACCAACATTTGTTTTGCAAGAAGAAACTCACGAGGAACTGGATTGAAGTTAAGCAAGTAATTGATTCCACTGGTCTGCTCAGTTACAGCCATTGATAGTATATAATTAGTGGACAGAGCTTCCAGGTCTGTGAAGTGTCTTAAACCTGGAGAAACAAGTCTTTTATTATCTCAGTAAACAGTTTCCTGATGAGTTTCTGCTCTCAGTCTCTAGTTTCAGTCTTCTTCCATACAGCATTATGTTCATTTAGTAACTGATGGTCCCATTTAGAGTCAAACAGACCATAAAGCAGGGGATGCTTTAGGGCGGGGCTACCTTGTGATTGACAGCTCATTCTCAGTGAGTCCGTCCAGCTCAATGCAACCAAACTCAGATCAAACTGTCAAACAGTGCTGATCAGATATGGATCCAGATTCTGTTGTTGACTATTTCTCTCCTCAAATCTGTTCACAAACAGATTTTACTGTTTATATGGAATACCAGATAGTGTAACATTGCATCATGTGACTTACATTACGTAAGTCACATGATACAATGTTACACTATCTAACATACTTATTTTAACCCAAAGTGAAATCTTTAACAAAACTTGACCAAGTAGTTTTGGTCTTAACCAAACTGCTTTTGAGATGATTTTGAGATGATGCACAAATTTGTTTTTGGTTTTTCTGAGTAACTAAAGCTGTCAAATAAATGTAGTGGAGTGAAAAATACAATATTTCAGTAATTATAGAGCAAAATATCAAACTGTTTATTTCAAACATTGCAAATGCTTTAGATTCATTCACTTATTCAGTTTACACACATTTGTATGTCAAATAATTGTTTTAGAAGAAAGTAGAAAGGAAAATGTTATTACTCCTCTCCAGAGATCACTGTGGCCTCCACTTCACCTGGAGTCTTTACTCATCCACTTAATACACCTACATTATCCCTTATGTAACACACAGTATGTGACCTGGTACTGATGGCAGCAGAGCCATTAACACACCTCCCTGTTCACTGTACTTTAGTCTCAGGATGTTACAATACCAAGTTAGTAGTCGATAACAATACCAGTTAAATTCCACAATTCTATACAAATACCATGGTAAAACCTTTTTTTGCCCCCTATCCCCTTATTAAATATTTATTATCTGCTGATACCGAGTTCTGATCAGTACTTGTATCTTCCTATGCTTCCCTGTCAGGTCCAGAAGAATTGTATTCTCTGTACCTTTGGTACCGAAGTATCGGTTCTTGTGACCTCCCTACTTCAGTCCACTTAAATAGTTGCTTTGCTGCTGTACTTTTAATCTTGTGCCTTGTTACTGGATAAGTCTGCCTTCTCTGTCTACCCTGCCTGTTATTGACCTCTGCCTGGTCTCTAAACTGTGCTTTTGGGTCCAAACGTTGTTATACCGAACCATCACAGGATTGTTTCCTATTACATTGATACATGTGGTGTTTACTTTAAGATTCAGTGTGTAGGATTTAGTGGCATCCAGTGGTGTAGTTGCAGATTATTGCAACGAACTTGCTTCCCCCTCCCTTTCCAAACTGGAAACGGCCCAGTGTACAGTGCATGAAATGGACCGGTACTTACCAGTAATGTGTAACAATATTTACAGTTTTTGGCCAGAATTCTTTCCAAGGGGTGTACAGTAAATGTTGTGTAATAATTGTCTAAAAATAACTACTTTGATGCCTCAAAACCCACAAGTAAAGTTATGTTTTTGGACTCTGCATACAGCAGTGCTAAACTGTTGGCGACATTTTGGAGAGGAGAGTAAAATGTTACGTTACATATTCTTTATGTCTTTTTTAAACACTTTTTTCATTTTTTTCACATTTTTCTTTGTTTTCTTTGTGTTTAAAAAAGACATAAACTCCAAAATTTAGCCTACTTCTTCTTCTCCTTCTTCTTCTTCTTCTTCTTCATGTCTTTTGGGTCTGGTCCCACAGGACTGGTCCATCCCTTAGGTCGGGTGATTGCTTCGTTTCTGTGATTGCAGCATTTTTCTGCTGTTGCGTTTTTCTGTTGGATGTGTTTTATTTGTTTGTGTGTTTTTGGATTTGCATCATTCCCGTGTTTGAAGCGTTTTGCCGTTTGCGGCACGTTTGCCCTTCTCAGCCACTGTACTAAACACATAGTTAGACTAACGCTAAGAAAACAGCACGGAAAATTAACTTTTTAAAAAGGCCAAAAAAAAGCCCAAATAATTATATTCAGGGTTTTGCTGAATTAGGGTACTGGCACCTATTTTGGTCCAATTCTGGCACTGCCTAGAACCAGTGTCTGTTTGTCCACTCAATGTTACACATTGGACTGGCTTTAAACAAAGCATCTGGTCCCATTTGAAACCTGCAGTGTGCTGGTCAGGTTTTCGTTACTCACGATGTATGAATATTTGCTGACAATATTGTGCTTTATGGTCCTGAAATGGTTTCTGTATGCTGGGGGATACAGTCATTTTAGAGGCTGTGGAAAGGTCATGAAGTGATTGTTTGAGACAATATTGTTTGTTAAGGATGATATTATACTTTTGTTTAAAAATAATTAATTACATTTTCACAACTTTGATAATTAGACATTAAATGTCTGTATCCTGGAGGATATATTGTTCATATAAGGATACAAGACAGATAATAATACACAGATGTACACTGTGTATGTATGTGCCAATACTCTACAGAAAATCAATTATATAAAGGTGTGAAATATTGATTACTCTTTATTTTAGTCTAAAATGTGTGTTATTGATTAATTCACCAGTGTTACATGCTCTCTCTATCTCTCTCTCTCTTTCTCACACACACACACACACACACACACAGTGGTTCAGCTGAAATTACATATAGTTATATAAAGGGGCACCAAAACAACAAATAATTGTTGTATTTAACCTTTTTTAAATCTTTTTATACAAAACAAGAAAGAGAGTTGCTAATTATTAAAAATCATGTTTTAAAAGTTGTCAAGAGGTACAGTCTATAAACTGATAAAATATAAACTGAGAAAATCATACAATTTTCTTATTTTAGCATACATACATTAGAAAAGAAATAGCAATTAATACATTTTCCAAAACATTCATGTGTGAACCAAAATATGTTATACATATAACTTTTGCATACAACTGTTCTGTTCGGGGGTAATGTTAAAGCTCTTGAGGCCGGCCCTGTGAAGTCAGTCTGTCCCCGACAATAGATGTCTCTACACCAACATTTTGACACACACACACACACACACACACACGAAAGCATTTCAAATGCACTCGTCTCACTCCGACTCTGCTCTGACGGTGAGCTGAGCCTCAGGACGGGACCAGCAGACAGCAGGATCATGTTAACAACGTCTGAAGAATCTCTTCAGCTTTAATCTGAACCTTCTCACCCACAAATCTCTCTGCACACACACACACACTCTCTGAGGCTGTCGAGGGTATATTAACTGCTTTGTAATGTTCCTTTGATTGTCTCTAATCACCGTTTGTGTCTGTTGGGGCTTCCTCACATCCAGGTCGGCCGTTGTGCCGTTTAGGAGGCGACAGATTTTATTGGTTAGGATGTGGCCGGATGCAGGAGGGAGGAAGGGAGTGAGGAGAAAATGACAAAATCCTGTGATGATTTGATTATTTTGTGCAGCAGAGCACTGAAGAGAGAGAGAGAGAGGGGGGCTTTGGATAAGGCAGGATGTCGATATGTTTGTGAATCCGTTGCGTTTTTGCTTGTTGCCAGGACGATCATGGGCCCGCACGGCATCAACCGAGCCGTACAGAGGCTGGAGTTCTGCGACTGCAAAAAGGGACTCGGTGAGCATCTTCCTCCTGACCTGTCTGACCTCTGAATCATTATTACACTCTTACTTGTCACTAAACTGCTGCTAACCTGTGTGTGCGCACAGGTGTGAAGATAATTGGAGGTTACCGAGAGCTGACAGGGGAAGAGTTCGGCATCTACATCAAGCGGGTGGTAGGCGGTGGGTTGGCATCTCAGGACGGTAGGTAGTCTTTTGGTATTTCGTTTGGAATGTTGAAAGAAACACACAGTTATTGTTATTTTTGTTTTTATCATTATTATTTCTATTATTATTAATATCCTCCCTTGCCAGATCTGTCTGTCTGATTTTCACTTTCTGTTCCAGGTCGGCTTAAGTCAGGTGACCTGATTTTGGATGTCAATAACATCAGTCTGATAGGAGTGACCAATGAGAGGTGAGATTGACGTCTGTGCTGTGTCTGCAGTTTATCAGTGTGTGTGTGTGTGTGTGTGTGTGTGTGTGTGTGTGTGTGTGTGTGTGTGTGTTGCAGAGGTATTTTAAGGTAAGATTTATTTTTTGCCATGCTAGTAGACTGTGGCCGGTTGGACATAAAAACTTAAGCAAATATTTTCTTTAGAGTTACATATCTTAAAATAAAATCACTTGCACTTGCTTACCATTAAGTATTGTCCTTAAGATGTACAGGATATCAGATTTTCTCCTTATATTGGTCTTATTCTTAAGGAATTCCTTAAGTTAATTGAAGTCCCCATGAAACAGGAAGCAGAGAGCTGTTTTGATGGAGACTCAGAAAACCAGCAACCAGGACACAAACTCTGACTGTATGTGAACCTATCTAAGTAAAGAAAATTTACATTATGTATAGAATTAATCAATAATCTTTCAATAAATGATGATAACTCCTGTGAAATCTCTTTCAATGGAGTAAATTCTTTTTAGGGTTCTGTGCAACACCCTTAATTAAGTCCCTCAGCTACGGAGAAATTATGCCTTAAGTGTCATACTTAGATAGGTTTGAGAGTTTCCCTCTATAGTGCTGCAGTGATGTAGTTTTGTAGTCGAATCAGGAAGTTAGCGTTGTAGGACAAAAAGCTAATGGTATTTTACTGTACTGATCTGTGGTGAACAATAGTTTATGATAATCTTCACAAATTAACACCACTTTAAAGGTTTTTTTAAAGTGAAAATGTGACAACCAGCTAACGTTAGGATATAAACAACAACACTGTAGCATGACTTCAACATCACCACCGCTAAACTACCAACTTGTAATTAAATCTCATTATTAAAATATGCAAGTTGTGAAGTTTGTATAAACACAACAAGGCTGTAAAGACGGATTAGTTAATAGATCAGTCTCCGTGTTTTAATGTCACCGACAACCTCTGTAGTCTCATTTAGACACTTGTTAGCAACCGCTAACAGACACGTAAAAGCTTTAACATTCACAGGTGGAGTATTTACTGATGGATTTTATGTTGTAGAACAAAACGTGAAAATCCCAAAACACAGACCTTATTTCAGGCATCTAAACAAAAACCTGTTCACTTTGAGGAGAGGAAACCAGAGGAGCTAAAATGCTAACACATTACTAGTGTGAACCTATCGTGATGTTACCCATTGGTTTTGTGGAGAACCGTTTTGAAGCCTCCAGTTATGGTTGTCGGAGCCAGTGACGGCGAGGTACTGCGAGTTGAGCTGCTCTCATTGGCTGTTCTTGGTTTGGAAACAATGGAGGCTTGCCTGGTCACACACGATCTGGTATTCCAGATAAACAGTAAAATATGTTTGTGAACAGATTTAAGGAGAGAAATAATCAACGCAGTAACATAATCTGGATTCATTGTGTTGGCTTTACTTCACAGACCCGGATTATATTTACTGTCAGTGGTTTTAGGACTCATCAGAATGTCAGAGGTTTCATGTGGGTTTGGTGATTTAATCTAATGTGACCAAATATCTGCAAAAGTAATAACATTCCTATCTGCCTCAATTGATTTTGTGTTTAGTGCTAATTAGCCTAACCCTAACCCTATGTTTTATTAAAAGGAACATGATGCACACACTCATTAATCCATTCATTATGTATTATCTGCATTTGTTATGTTTCTGAATGTTGATCTGCACACCTGCTGTTTCCTGACAGGGCGGTGGAGATCTTGAGGACAGCCTCGCTCTCTAATCACATGTCCCTGCTGATCGCCAGAGATGAGGAATCCAGGTAACAACTGTAATGTAATCACCTGTTCTCTGACTTTCCTTCCCCGGCACGTTGTCCTGAGATTAACCGACACACCTTATGATCAAGATCTGCATAGGAGTGCTGATGTGATTTGATTTTGATTTATCTAAAATTAGTCCTAATTCAGTAAGAACATTATGGTGTTTAAGTTCACCTTTAAGGTCAGCGTCGAAGTTGAAGGTCCTTAGAGTCATGAAATACCATTAGTGCCTTCAGTGGTGCAAGAACAACCGGTATTCCCTTGATAATTTTATTTGGGCTGAGAAGTGACTGCTATCGTAACTGAAGGAATTATTATTTTTCTGCCAAAAGAATCGCAGTTTTGTTGGCCGGAAATGTGTCAAAAGAGCAGCGCCAGCACGAGGGTTTCGCCTACACGGATGAAAATTGGTAGGCATATGTATCATATCCAGATGTACAAAAAAAGCCTCTTGGACCCAAACCCAACAATGATTTATACATTTTGACACCATTTGTACCATTTCCACATATTGTATTTTAACAAACTCCTCCTAAAGAGTTCACATTCGATCAGTACTGTCTGACATTTAGGATGAAAGATTATCAAAACTTCTGGTTTCATCAAACTGCATATACGTGGTGTGGAAAATTACATTTGTAACTACAACGTTTCAAGAGGCCACGGGGCAGACCAAGGACCAGGTGGAGAGATCATGTCTCAACACTGGCCTGGGAACGCAGTCAGAGCTGGCCGATGTGGCCGGGGAAAGGGAAGTTAGGGGTCCTCTGCTGGACTTGCTACCCCTGCGAACCGATCCCGGATGAGCGGATGAAGATGAGATGGGAGAGTTGAGATACATGAACATTTCCAGGCTTTATAGTTTAACAAACTACTCTGAAGTAATTCAATAGATCGATTTCAAATTTGGTCAGTACCTACTTAAGATGTTCCTAATGAAAATGGCAAAAGCTTGAGTTTTCATCAAATGGCCTGTACGTTGTGCGGCGTCTTATATCAAGTTGACTGAACATTCTTCAATCTTCCCAAAACTTCACATTTGATATGATGAGTCCCATCTACATGGAAAAATTCAGCAAAAGTCATAGTGCCACCTAGTGGAAGCAGGATGTCAGCTATTTTTCACTTCACTTCACTTGTGGACTTGAATAGGTCGTTATTTCTTATTTTCCTACCAACTAGGTTATGGTTGGGCGATTGGCTCCATTGCCGGTTGATGGATAAATTATCCAACATCCGTATAAATATATGAAACTGTTACAAAGCTCCTTCATATAACTGCTCACATGGACTGAAACCAGAGGTTAAAAGTGAAATAAGCGGTTCTTCATAAAGATGTTTTCCTAGGAATCGTCATGGATCCCCAATGTGATGATTCTGCGACACCCCCAGACGCAGCTCCTATTACCACAACCTATCCAAATGAACCGCGTGAGTATTTCGATCCGCCCTTGGTTCAGACTCTGAAAGGAACGTGTGTGGCTGACAGGCAGCATCCTGCGGTTCACCAGCAGGAGGTAAACTGACCTGGCACTCTGCTGTCCCCAGTGCTTTTCCACGTCAGCCTGCCATGTCAAGACAAACTCAGAGTGACACAATAAGGACGCTCTGCTGTCTGTCCGTGGGGTTTCTATGCAGTAAAAAAAGAGTCTAGCTGATCAGAGATGCAAAGCAACACAGAGATCAGCAGAAACAAGAAAGCAGGCTCGTTTCCGGGTTGCACTTTTTGCACAACGCAGTCGTTTTCTGTGTGGCCACCGTAGCTTCTCCTTCGAGGCTTGAAAGGGGTAAAAATGTAGTACGTTTGATGAGCTACTCGCTGCTGTGTCTGTATGTGCAGTCGATCTTTATTGGTAAAAGTTGGCAAGACAAATGGTCAGTGTACTTTGTGGCCAAAGATTTCTGAACTAGCTGTTCCCCGACTACAATTTATAAATAGGGGAGCAAAAAGCAGAGAACAGGTTGTTTTTATTTTCAAGACAAAAATGCTGGTTTTGTCAAACTGTATCCGTGGTGTGGAAAAATATTTGTACATTTGTTACTACAACAATTTAAGGACAAAGACATACAGAAATTATTAGGCAATTGTATCATATCCAGATAGACAAAAAAGCCTCTTGGACCAAATAAGGAATTTTTATTTTCAAACAAAAAAAACGCAAAACAGGTTCTTTTTTAATTTTCTGTTTTTATTTTCAGGACACAAAAAATTATAAATTTCTATATTTTGTTCCTACGTTTATGAATGGTAGTCCGGAAATGAGTTTTCTCATTTACAACAAAAATCAGTTGACCACTGACCACAAATGTTGATGAGATTGTTTGGAGGAAAATGGAGGAAATGAGCAGATGTGATTCAGTGCGGAACAGAAGGTTATTTGAGGTGCGACCTGCTGAATAAGTTTGCAGCCTGCAGCAGTTGATAGGAGCCAACTGTGTTGTTGTGACTGCAGAAGAAAGGTCGTCCCACCTCTGGCAGAGAGAGGAGTCCTTTCATTTTCATCCTTATTACGAAACCAAAGCAGCAGTGAAATCTGTGTGTGTGTGTATGTGTGTGTGTGTGTGTGTGTGTGTGTGTGTGTTTGTGCGAGCGGCTTTGTGCCGACACGTCAGGTATTCACCTCAAAGCGATTTGTTTTACACTTAAATTATGATTGCGTGCAGCTGCCTCTGAGCGGGTCACGGCGAGGACACCGTGATGAAATCGTGCAGTGGGGATTTGGTCCCGGTGTCCTCACAGGTTCAGTGGATAAAAACAGAAAAACAAACGTAGTCTATAAGCTCATTGATGGAGTTTTGTCAGTTCAGGACGCTGAAGCGGATCGAGACTTGGATTGCTGGAGGTTTATGTCATTTTTAAGCTGCTGTACAGACAGAAACAGTCCGGGTGTTCTCAGGTTATAAATATGTCACTTTTTGGGAGCCTGTTTTTTGTCTTAATTTCATCAAAATGACAAAAACTATTAATTGGCCTCAGTTCAACCACTTTCGTCCTTCTAGAAACAATTCAAATATTCTTAAATATAATCATATCTTCTTGTATGGAGCAAAACAAATTTGCCATTAAAACAGCTTGGTTAAAATTCTTTTCTTTTCATAAAAATCTATCCACTAGAACTAGAAAAATGACAAAAATGTAAGTTGTGTTTATTACAAGCAATGAAAAGTTTAGTTATTTAAGATAAATAAAATAAGGATTTTGGTCACTTTATTGAGCTGAATTTAAAAATGTGTACTTAATCTGAGATTAATAATTAGCAATAAAAATCTTGTAAAACAAGGTTCAAGCAGTTGAAATACAATATTGACAGAATTGTAGAATTATTTTATATATTATATTGAGAGTGTTATGAATCTCTGTATTCCATCGGGTATTGATTAGGGAAAGTCCTGAGGATTTTCTTACTTTTAAACTAGTCTAAATTTATATTTCAGCTCAATGGAATAAATCTATATTTATGGCTCTGGATAGAGTCAAAAACGGTTGTGGTGAAACTAAAATGGTACGTTGCTTTAAATGTTGCTGCAGTAAGTATAAGGTAAAGGAAGCTCCAGTGTATCCTCTGCTACAGCTCTCATTTCACTCAGTCAGGAACCTTCCTGAGCAACAAACACTATTGGAACGCAGCCTGTGTGCCGACAGGTGACCGGTGTCTGTGACCTCTGACCTCTGAATGCTTTGTCTCAGTGAGCGGTGCTTTCACATCCACATCAGACAGTGATGGTGTGAGTGCAGTACATCCATGTGAGGGAGACAAACACTCACAGATCTGCCTGCTGTCAGCACAAACAACCCAGATGTTGTCAGAATAACACATCACACACGTTCTGCAGCCAGACAGTGAGCAGAGGTCAGTTTCACAGCTGGAAACCCTGCTGTGTCACTCTGTGGATTTCAGATCAGTTGGTGGAGGACAGAAAGGAAGCAAGATGCAGATTAATGCAATATGTCATGACCATCAGATGACCTGTAGTGGAGGTCTGATAAAGTCCATATTACTACCAGTACCTGTCATTTTATTGTTTGTTGTGTGTGCTCTTGCATTATGAGCCTCTGTGGTACATGTTTTTAATAGTACCTGAAGTACACTGCCCTCTACAGGCTAACCGCAGTAACTTCACTAGCAATGAATTGATTGTTGGTTGGGATAGATAGATAGATAGATAGATAGATAGATAGATAGATAGATAGATAGATAGATAGA
>JAGRRF010004921.1:799107-827224 GCA_019097615.1 Morone chrysops | reverse complement strand
GTGTGTGTGTGTGTGTGTGTGTGTGTGTGTGTGTGTGTGTGCAGGCTCTGGATCTGCTCGGTCTGAAGCCCTCAGAGGCTCAGCGGCAGGCGATCAGGTCCAGACTACGAGCTGATCCGGCTGGGACGGTGGCCTTTGCAGGTAAGAGAGCAAATCACTGAATCCTGTATTCCCTCTGCTTACCCTGAAATAAACCTACAGAATCTTTTACTCATATTTATTATTGATCTTTGCCTCTTCACCCTGAAGCTGCCCTTCATGTCGTACATTGTTATTCTGAATGATTGAACTGCTGAGGATTAGCTGCTTTATCGTTTGCAGTCTCTTACTGAGGTGAAAGTAAACTGTTATATACTGTATATTTACAGTAAATTACTGGCTACTAGTTGCAGTACTCACAGCTAATTACTTAATTCATACAGTTAATAATTTGGAAATTGCAGCTGTAAACTGTGACCTCACAGCAGTTATGCCACCATATTACTGTAATTTGACATTATGCTCCAGTAGAAATACTGTATTTAACTGTAACTTTACAGTTTTTTAGCTAACAAAGTCAATGTGTTTATTGAATGTGTTTTTAGTTAAATGTCTGAAACACAATTTAAGAGATTTTCATGTTTTGTTCTTCGACATAAAACCCATCAGTAAATACCCAACATGTGCCAGTAGACTCATTGTGTTTATACTCTTGTACAACTTGTAGCTTTTAATTACAAGATTTAATTAGAAGTTGGAAGTTTAGTCGTGGTGACAGTGATGTTCGTTTATAGCCTAACGTTAGCTTTTTACTTTTGGCGATCACCAACAAAACGTGTTAATATCCTAAACCTTATTTTCTGCAATAATCCAGTAGTTCCTTCTTGTTTAAGGAACCAGGGCAATGCTAACTTTTGGGTTGGACTACAAAATGTGTCATCTCTGCAGCGCTCCATAGTCTTTGTCCTCAAATAGACCTGTGACTTTTATCACTTGTGGTTCAAGTCAACTTTATCCTTCATTTACATTTTCTGGAAGTTAATTTGACCTTTATTTCCCTTCAAAACTGTGTTAGTAACCAGCACAAACAGCCAGAGAGAGGTGTCAAATACAACTGATATGTATCTGTGTGTACAGAGTTTGAGAGTCTGATCAGGGAGCTGTTTAAGCCTCAGCTGGAGGACTTGGCCGGCACCCAGCCGGGGTCGAGGTTCATATCTGATGACCTGTCTAGTTTGTTGGAGTCACCTGTCAACCCACAGGTAGGACCTCACTGCAGCACTCACTGACTTGTCTGTCCACCACCCAAGGTCCAGCACACTACTGCAATATAAAGAGAGAGTGATTACTTAATAAGTACCACCTGTGATCACCAACTCACCTGGCGCTGCCCTCACAAGCCTTCCCCACTCCTCTCTCTCCTGCAGCTGAGTGTAAACCACACCCACCTCCACACAGTCCAAAAGGGAGAACAGCATTTGTTTGCAGTCAGCGATTCAGATGGAGGGCAGGAAGTGAAAAGTGGACTCGATGAACTGGAGGAAGATTTGTGCTGTGCTTGTTATATTAAAGTGAAAGATACAAAAAGAAAATCACAATATAATGTTGATTGAAGAGGTTGAAGAGATTGTTGAAGAGGAGCCATTTTGTCTCCTGATTTGAAAGACTTGCCCTTTCCGACGGGAACTGAAGTTGTTATGTGGCTCCCAAATCCACCAGACTCCTTTTGATAAAAACAGTGCTCTGCCGCTGCCTCCATTAGTTTGTGTTATTGTGGGACTTTGGTGATCCAAACTTACATGGTAAAACACCAAAGTGGCTTTGAAGAGAGCATAGATGGATATAACGGCTTCAGTTCCCTGCCAGGAAGTCTGCCGAAAATGTAAAGTGGTGAATATAGCGTGCACTTAAACCAATACCGATAAAATAGGCTGGTGCATTGTCCACATAAGTACTCAGAAGCCTTTTTTTTCCCCCGACTGTTTCCTACCTTCCATCTGCAGTTCGTGCTGCAGGAACGTAACAAGCGTGTGATTTGTGTTACACTTTACAAACGTTGGCATGTGGTCAGTAAGAAGCATCCAACTTGTTTATGGCCTGATAGATACTACAGTATATATACTTATTATTTCACATTTTAAATCAAAAAAAGAAAACAAAGGTTATGTCATTCTTTAAAAATATATAAATGTTCAGATACAGGATTCAGTGATAATTAGATTTAATGAACATGTGAATAAATAACAGTATAAAGGTATATAAGGTAAATGACACTCCCATCAGATCTCTGTCATGGTCATGTTGGGTCATTATCTGGTGTGACATGTTGGTTTGTTGGTCCAAACCACTCGATGTGGGCGCTCCGACATCGATCCGTTGGCGTGACAACCGTCAGCAGGGTGTAAAGATTTTCTACGCTGCCGGTGTCAAACAGTATCAGAGCAATAATCAATCACACCCTGAAGAAAAAACAACTGTACATACTGTTTGACTCCTGCCACAAACACCGTCCTGCTGCCCCGAATACTCACCCGAGCACCAAATGTGGATTAATTCACAGTTGGAAGTAGCCCCATATAGAAACTATATATTTGTGAGGTGTTTTTGCTTTTGCTTTGAACATTAAGGGTTAATATCAGGAGGTTTTAGGGGTCGTATGCTGATCGATGGTGGCTCAAAAGGATATTTTGTGTGTACAACCCTTACGTTGGTGTTAATGAATGTAAATGTGAGTGTGTGTCTGTGTTCAGCCGTCACTGTCAGACTCAGAGGACTTGGAGGAGATGGAGAGGCTAAGGAAGGAGCACATCGAGGCTCTGAGGGAGATCAAGAGGCTGCAGGTAAAACAATCCATCGATCGATCAATATCAGCTTTTACAGTTAAAGTCACCTCATGTCGCTGAATGTGTGTGTACTTCCTGTTGACTCTGCCGTTCAGGAGCAGCTGGTCGAGTCTCAGAGAGTTCACCATCAGATGGAGGAGGAGCTCAGCAAAGTCAAACAGGTGAGTCACACCTGCTGCAGCTGCAGTCAATCTTAATCAATCTGGTCCAGTTAATGTGTTACTGTTGTGACGGAAAATTAAAACTGTATTTAAGTACAATTTTAAGGTACGTCTACTTGATTTGAATATTTTTACTTGATTTACACTAAACAGCTAAAAAATCTACATCAGTCGTTAGCTGCTCAATGTCTGAAATCAGCCTGGTCTCCGTATATTAATAAAGTATTTCTATATGATGAATTACTGTGATAAAAGGCCTCTTTGAACTTTATGGGGATGAAATGAGAACAGAACAGATGCATTCTGGTCCTAGAAGCACTGAACTCCCTCAGATGAGAATGGATCTCTTTCATAGAAAGAGGGGTAAACTGGAGGATTCTGACGGTCTCTGAACACCCTCGCCCTCTGCAGTGAGTCTCTCGCAACCCCTCACCATTTTCCTAATGAGCCAGCCTTAATCCGTAACCACGAAGGTAACCCACTCGCAGCAGCTCAGACATGGAGAGTAAATAACCAGGACGGTTTACAACTGACGTCACCTGGATGACACTGATGCTCTGGATCTCAGGAGGAACAAACCTGCTCCGAAACAACATTTTACAACAACAACAATATTCATCGTGTAATCTGTGCTGATGTGAACTGTGTGAGTTTGTTGAGTTTCTATACCGGGACAGTGTGTGTGGGCTGTTGAAGGGGTGCTTCTTTTAAAATTCGTCAGCAGGTGAAGTTCGACACACACTTGCAGTTATCTGTGTGTGTGTGTGTGTGTGTGTGGGAGGCTGAGGCGGACTCACACAGCTTACAGCGGTAGGAGTGTGAGGCCACCATTGAGGCTTTTTTTTTCGGGCTCTAAAATAGCTCCTCCTTGTGTTTGTTTGTTGTGATTCATAGCTGGAGGGTCTCGGCCCCTCTGACTCCCACTCTCCTGCCTCAACTTTCATCCTGTTGCATAAACCGATCGATATCTACATTTAGACGCAGCGAACATAAGTACAGCAACAACAAAAGCCACGGCCGGGACATTTCCTATCTGTTTACTTCATGTTCAGGCTTTTATTTTGCTGTCAGGCACTTCCTGTTATATATTCTAAGTTGCAGCCATGAAAAACTCCTGAACTCCTGCATTTTGGATTCTACAATTTCTGCACACGGCTGCTACGTTGAGGTTCAGGTTGGAGAAAGAACGTGGTCACAGTTAATTAAATAGAAGGTGTGTGACAGGACGACGACGTATGGTATTATGTAACAGTCAAACAAAGCCAGAAACTGCAGTGAATGCCAACCTCAGGCTGTCGGGTTCGTGATGGAAACTGGACCAGCCACTGCTCTTTTGTCCTACCTTTCGCTGCCAGGTTGTGCAGCTTGTGCACAGCCGGGGAGTTTTTCTTCCATTATGTTGCCTGTTCTGGGGAGCTGGAGGGTGAGCGGCAGAGGGGAGGCAGAGGGGAGGCAGACGGGAGGCAGTTGACATGCTCCCTCATTAGAGCTGGAGGTCAGACTTCGAGATGGGAAGGGGGGCCCCCCTCTAGACCCCTGAGGCCACAGCTGGAGGGAAGACAGCTCATGCTGGGATCCATTAGTTACCCAACCAGTCGAGCCCGGCCACCGAACACAAACACACACACACACACACACACACACACACACACTCCAGCTGCACTTCAAATCATCTATAAAGACTAATTTTAACACCGACTGTGACCCCATTCACTGTGATGATGTTCACACACCTGACCTGATGCTGACAGTGACATCAACGTACTGTACCATTACTAACTAACAGTGCATCATACAAGACAGGCAGCAATCAAACAAAGATAGAAAGAGAGAAAGTGGTAGAAAGTGAACCAAAGAGCAATCACGTTCTGTATAAATTTAGACAATAATTGCCACATAACGCTGACTTCCTGTTTCCAGTAGGTGGCGCTGTGAGTATGACTGAATATTGGCATCTAGACGTGTTGAGGACTCTTATCAGACATAAGAAGTTTGGTTGAGATTGGACAAAGTACACTGAAGTTACGACAACTTCCTGTTTCATGACGATACGTCACAAATAGCACAACTTTTAATGTTCTTTAGATTAAACTGACCAAGTATGAAGTCCATATGATCAGTTCCCTAGGAGGAGTTCATTAAAGTACGACATCTGGGAATGGCAAAAAAAAGTGCCAAAATTTTATATTAATTTCAAAATGGCAGACTTCCTGTTGGGTTTGGAGCATGGGTCCAAGAGGCTTTTTTGTGCCTCTGTTCATGATACATGTGTGGACTGGTTTTTGTAAATCTGTGTCCAATTTTGCCATACCCTTTTCGCAATACCAATATCACAAGTAAAATTGAGTCAGTTGAAGAAGATTGAGAAGTTTTATTGGAGCATGTTTGGCCTCCCAAACCGTTGTCAGTTTGGGGGTACAAAACCCTGAATGTGAACGCCAGAAATTAAAAGAAAAATGTCAGAATATTGCAGCGCTTATTGTGGGACAATAATCTTTTTTTAAAGTCTCCAGAAGTGTCCAGTGCTGACCGCTCTGGGCTTCCATAGATAATCTCCCTCTATCTGTGTTTTTGCTCTTTTTGTCTTTTTCTTGGAACAGTGATAATCAGAAAAGTGAAGGTAACAGATGGACTGCTCTCACTGTGTGTGTGTGTGTGCGTGTCCACAGCGTGTCATTTCCGTGTGTTGTTCAGAAATAAACACATCTTGTGTGTTCTTCATGTGTGTCCTGTTAGCTCTCAGTACATATGACAGCACCGCAGGAGGAGAGACGAGGCTGCCAAGATCACTCTTGTCTGAGTGTGTGTGTGTGTCGGTGTGTGTGTGTGTGTGTGTGTGTGTGGATATACAATAATAGAAAACACTTGGGGGGGTTCACACCTCCACCAGAGCTGCACAATCCCCTAAATTTGCTGTTTTAATAAGAGATTTAGAAACTAGGCTTCATGCAGCTACATTTAATTAAAGCTGTCGACGGTACCGAACATTAAACAGCAGCAAACATTCAGGCATTGTTTAATTTTATTTCATAAATTGAACTAAAATAAAAACCTCATGTATAAAAGTTTGATCAGCCTCAGACCTTCATCAGCTGGTTGGGTCTGATCAATAGTTGTCAATAGTCCAAAGTCAGAACATCTACAGAACACTGATTGGAAACAAGAGCTGTGGACTAAAGAAGTTAAAATAAAACTCTCGGGTTGTTTGGAGAAAAAAGGAGCTGCATCTCATATAAAGAGCTCCTCCCCAACTGTTAAACATGGTGGCTTTGGGGTCGTGTTGCTGCCAGAGGCACAGGAAACACTGCACGGGTGGAGGGAAGAGTGGATTCAATACAACAAATTCTGGATAATGATCCTAATTGTACTTCGAAATCCACCACGAACGACCTCCAGAGACCAGTGGCGGAACTAGACTTTTATACAAGGGGTGGCCAGAGGGGGGCCAAGGCTTTATGAGGGGATCCATATATTAGGCCTAATAAATGAAAATCCTGAACAACCGCAGGTTGGATTCGAACCCTTGGCCACTGCATGACCTCCATAGATGGGTCGCTGGCTCTACTGACTGAGCTAGCCTGGCGCTGACATCGATTGAACTCAGGAAAAAGAGGACGGACGGAAAGTGGCCGGAGGAACTGGACATAAGTTTCACTTTTAGTTTCTGGCGCAGTAATTAAACCTTAAGCAATTAGTCCTTAAAGGTTTTGTTGTTTTTAATCTTGCAGCTGAGGAACAGTTCTGTGATGTACAAGACAGGTCTGCCTACACATGAAGCCGTGCAGCGTATTTTCCTATGTTGCCACTATCTATATAGATATCACTATAGAAATTCCTTACATTAGATGGCGATCGTGTGCCGGGAAGTACCACGAAAAGACGTTTACGTTACGGTACGTTATTTACTGAAAGTGTCTCTTCTCCATCCATGCCAGTGACTTGAATGACGTTTATTTTGCCATCTCTGTTTGCATTTACGAATCGCTGTGTTTTCGACACGATGTGCAGTGACCTGTCAATCAACTTTGGTGGCACCTGGGGTGTCCAATCAGGTTCCAGGGGTGGCCAGTGCTACCCGGGCCACCCCTCTAGCTCTGCCCCTGCCAGAGACCCAGCTGAAGGTTTTTGACCCTCCCTGACCCAAATATCATTGACCTAAAACATAAAACGAGCTGTGAATGCAAGACGCAGCATTAAGAATTCAATTTATTGCAACTACAGGAGCCAGAGTAGGAAGTAGGAAGAACGTATGTGGAGTAAAAAACAGCACTGATACTCTCAGTTTCTGCAGAGTCATTCTCCTTCAGCGTTTCCTCCAGGGTACAGCCTTGTTATCTTTTACTACCACTGAGGATCACTTTACTGTCTGCGCTCCAGTGTTTGAGTCAGTGCTGAACGGTTAGAGTTACTGGTTGCCAGGGTTAATACAGCACTGGGCGTGGTTGCTTCCCAGTCGCAGTGTCTAATTGTTGAGGGTGTCTGTTTCACCGCCCTGCGAGTTATGTAACTTCCACTCTAAAGTCTGGTTTTCCCTCCTGGCCTCACACACTGTAGATAAACTGGAGCTCTGTGGAAACCAGATGGTCAGAGTGGCTGTAAAGGCTCCAACACCCCCTTTAAATAAGATTAACTGGAGTTTTATAGTCAGTAAAATCACCAAAATGAAATCACATTTTACCTAAAGCAAATGAAAAGCACTGGATAATATTAAAGCTTCTATATGTTACTGTCATTAAACTGTTAGCAGCGCCACCACACCGTGTAGCCAAGACACAGCCAGCAAGACAACCCTAGCTTAGCTTAGCTACAGTTAGCTAGCTGGATGCACCTGCCTCGCATCACTCTTGGCTAGTAGAAAGCTATCGTTAGCTTTGTACCGCTACATGATTTATTGTTGCCTTAAATCAACACCGTCAGAATACATACACAATGTTGTAAACTGAATATTTTGGCGCTCCGAGGACGCGACCTTGAACTCGATTAATCGATAAATTCTGCATCAGGATGAATCACACTGCTGTATTTTGTCAGTCTGCAGGAATTAAACACATCGCACTCTCCTGCTTTGGTTTCTTCCCGAATGTTGCTGACCTTATCAGAGATAGAGATACGCTGAGAGGTGACAGGTCTGAGCGAGTTCCCACTGGGACACGACTGCACAGCCTGCTGCCCAGTGAAACCTCCCTCAGGCCGCAGCAGAGAGCTTCATCACACTAGCTCACCCTGACATCAACAATTCAAAATCACCACTGCAGCACCTTCAAAGATTTATGAGGGTAAAGAAGCTTTGAGCGGGTCCCTGAACACACCACAGAGGCCCCGCTGAGTAATCTGTTCACTTGTTGCCTGTGATGATGACTCTCTCCTTTTCCTCCTTCTTCTGCGGCAGGAAGTGAAACTGGGCGTGGAGGAGAGTCGGGCTCTGAGGACTCGGATCCAGCTGGCCGAGGCGGCTCAGAAGCAGGCGAGGGGCATGGAGATGGACTACGAAGAGGTGATCCACCTGCTGGAGGCCGAGATCGCCGAGCTGAAGACCCAGAGAGTGGAGCAACCGGCACCGACCAATAAGGTGACTTTGTCTTCAGTTTAAAGGTTCCACATGTGCAGTGTCAACAGTGTGCAACACAAGTGACATTAGCTTATACACGGTGTCTAACCAAAGTCCAAATTCAAAGCTAACATTACTGCAAAGCTAATGCAGACAAACCTAGCTAATATAGCAAAATCCTGTTTCACACAGACTCCTGGGATGTCATTATGTTGGCTGGTTAACTTGACCCATGATACTAACTTGTGTATTCTTTAGCCAACAATAACTGGCGTAATGATACAAAGCTAACGGTGGTTGTCATCCCAGGAGGACACAGAGGAGCTGAAGAAGAGAGTTGCCGTCCTGGAGTGTCAACTACGGAAGAGCGAAGCGACCAAAAAGGGTTTTGAGACGTCAACAGGAAAACTGCTGAGTTTTGTGGAGGTAAAACCAGCAGATCAATGAACGTATCTACTAACGAGAGTTCATCAAACAAAACCACATTATACACAAATACTGACGACACAAACACTAATAATTAAGATTATAAAATATATGTGAGGAATGTCGGGAGGACGTTGAAACAACTTCAGGTGTCGCTGAGACATGTGACCTCCTCTCCAGCTGTGAGAGGACAGATTGTAACGGTGACAGCAGGACGCTGAGAGACTTTAGATTCAAGTCAAACTTAGTTTGAAGACATATTTTCTTCCTGCATTTCACTCATCTTTTGTTTTTGTTTGTTTGTTTGTTTGTTTGCAGAACGTTCAAGAGTTCCTGCTGGAAAACCACGGACCGACGAAGAGCTACAGGTAGTGTGTGTGTGTGTGTGTTTGTGTGTCACATAATGAGAGATCCTGCAGAGAGCAGAGCCCATTAGCCCAGTTAACACACACACACACACACACACTGAGTGGTCCAGCTTGGCCCACTTCAGTCCAGGTAGGACAGCAGTTAGCTCCTGTTAATGGCCGCCCGCAGCGAGCAGCGGCATTATGAAACGTCTCGACCTGCAGTGAGAGCGTGAGGTCACTGCGAGTCTTTAACACGTCGTCCTGCTTCACTTTCCTTCCTTCCTCTTTCTGTCCAGTTTCCTTGTTTCTTCCAACCTGTCTTCCCCTCCTTTCCCCAATTCTTTACTTTTCTCTTTCTTCCTTCATTCATTGATTCCTTAAACATTTTTCTTTCCTCTTATGTTTCCTTCTTTTCTTTCTCTTTCCACCCTTCGGGTCTTTCTGTCTTTAAGGTTTTCTTTCCTTCTTTAACTTCCTTTTTCTCTATCCTTCTTCCATTCCTTATCTGTCTTTCTGTCTATCTCAACTTCTTTCCTTCCTTGATTGTTCACCTTTTCTTTCTTTCTTTCTTTCTTTCTTTCTTTCTTTCTGTCCGTCTGTGCCTTCCTCCTTTTTGTTCTGTATTTCACTGACAGAACTTGAACTCGAGTTATGGGCTCCTTCTGGTCGGTTGTGTAAGTGTGATTCTGTAAACTGGGTCAATCGGTCGTGTTATTAAGTCACCTGGCAGCTGCCTCCCGCCTGGTTTTCTTTCATTTCAGTCCAGGTCAGTGGGACAGATCGACTCTCCTTTCATAACCTCCTGCTTGTGGTTTTCTTTTGATTCACTTTTCCGTCTGTTTCTAGGCCACACGCAAGAGCCTCACGGACACTCAAATATGTATTGATAATTAATGCTCTGATTAACTGATTACTGTAATCACAATTAATTCCAGTTAATGTACGAAACCTTTTAAGCTTTTTAATCCTGATCATCTTGTTTCATCTTGTTTTTAATTTACTGTTTCCTGTAAAAACTGGGACTTGTTGCTGATATTGATAAGTGTTTACAGCAGCCAATAGCAGCTAGCGCTATGAGCTAGCGTCAGCGTCTACCTTCCAGTGATTGCAGTCGAGAACACAATCTTTGAGACCAACAGGGAAACCAGCACCGAGGAGGTTTTCCTGCCATAAGTCAGTTAGAAACTTTCAATTAAACTTTCTAACTAACTAACTTCTTTTTGTAGATTTTATTTGTACTGTGAAAACCAAATAGCTAGTAAAAAGCAATTTTCTTAACTTATAACATTAAGTTTGTTGAGTTAAAATAACTAATCACATTGCTTTGCTTTCGTGAAACCAAAACCTTCTTTTTATGGATCAAAATACAACGTCAGCTTAATTCGAGTTCATTATTTGACCTTTAAATAAAGGCTCATCCTACAAAGGAAATGTAGGCTGTCTGTTCATTGAGGGCGCGTTCATGAGCGGCTGCTCCACTTTGTTATAATAAATGACTCTGATCTGCCCATTCACTCCCAGGTAATTAGTTTTTTGATAACTGAATATTACTCCCATTAAACCCATTAGTCATCCTGACTCCAGCACTGTAATAAAGAACAAAGTTGGGAGAAAATAAAATATCCCTCAGGAGAGAAAATTTCATAAGTTTCGGAGCCGAGAGATAATAAAGTACAAACTCCCGTTGGCCATGAAAGCTGCATTCATCCTGTGTGTGGACGAGCTTCTGAATAACAGCTGCAACCATGGCGACGTGGGCACTTTAGCAGCTCCACAAAGTGTTTTTAGCTCCCTCCATCCTTCAAACAGCTGGTGTGAGTTTATTCATCAGGATGTGACAAACGGACATCAACAAGCAGCTTCATGAGTGATATTTAAAGCTTTCAGTGCAGAGAGAAGTGTCGGGTCACTCCTTCAAACCTCTAAAGCATCACGAGAGGCTCTTGTGAACAGGTGGTGGGTTTTTTCTTTTTAATTATCTCTGTTTCTGCGTTCCTGGAAGCTCATCAGCTCATCAGCTCAACACAAACCAGCCAAAAGAATTTACAGCAATGTTTAATAATCTCAAACACAAATGTTCAGCCTGTCAGATATTGGGTAATGGTCATCAGGGTTTGCTCCTAAACTTTTGAAAATATTTAAATAAACAATCTGATAGTATTTCCTATCGTATTGAAATAAAAGCCGGTTGAGTTCAGTGACTGAAGCAAATAAAAACAGCTATTAATTAAAGTTTTATGGTATATGGTTTTATGGCCCTAAAGAAATCTACAGCCATGCAACCGGCTTATACACCAAACAGTTATAACGTTTAACTTTGACCTATTGCAGGAACTAATTAGCCTGTTTGCAGATGCTAACTTGCATATGTTAGGCCATTTGCATAATCAACTTTATGGACAATCTTCCAGCACATTTCAACTCCTGGTGGGTCAATATCAATATCATCTGATAATCTTTACGCTTAATACATAACAGCAGCAGCAAAGACACAGGTCACTAACAAAATGCGCAGAACAGTAATGTTAGATGCCGTTAGCTTGTGCAGCTAACATTAGCCAACTTATCCCTGGGGGGGCAGGAGCACAAAACCATTTTGGCTACCGTGACAGGTCCCTCACTAACTGCCTGTTTTTACAGGAAATACGTAAATATGCGGAAGCAAACAGCTCTCTGATTCCTGTTTCAACTGGACTTTGAATGATTCGTTTTTAGTTTAGCAGAATAAGAAGACAATCGTGGATCCACACTGAGGTGATGTGTTAGATGGAAGGAAGAAGGCAGCTCAGACATGACATCAGGGATCTGAATTTGGCAAAACCTTGCAACAAATAAAAACTGTGAAACCCTCATGGCCTGGGCTCTGTAGTGACCTCCATGATGGCTCCATGTAGTCGTATTTTTTCACTGCTGACTTGTCCTTTATCTCTTTTTGCAGCTCCGGAGATGTTAAGGTCGGAGCGGCGTCTCAAGGCCTCCCTCCTCGCTACAAGAAGAGTCCCTGGACTTCGGCTACGCTCGTCCAAGAGGCCAAGGAGCTCACAAGGACTGTCAGAGCCATCCTGGAGGTGGACTGTAAGTGATCTCCGCTATCTCTGCTCGCCTCCACGCATGGCAGGTCTGCATGTCCTCCTCCTCCCCTCCGTCTCTGTGCTGCCCTGCATGCGACTCTCACCGGATGAAACTGATCATGCCAACCTGCTGTTGTGAGTAACTGTCCTCCCCGTTTCAGTGCTGACCTTCTAGAGGACCCGACTGTAGGGGAACAAAGTCAGCAAGGCTCTGAGACGTCGGCAGGAAATCAACAGCCAACCGTGAACCCGAACACTTTCTTCCCTGACATCTCCTCAGTACCTGCTAGCAATGGACTCTTATCTCTGCATGAAACACTGTTTTGTTTCTGTCAATCAGCACATATCACTGCACAGTTTCTGACACAGTACAAACCAAACAGTGGTTTTATTCCAGCGGTTTAACATGAATAATGTGGAAAACAAACTCATTGTACAAGTTAACAGTTTTTAATGGGTGCTCGTTTCTCAAACTGCAGTTTTATCTGGAAACATTGCTTGAAACAATCAGTTCCTGTTACTGTATGTTTCTACAGGTTAACACACTGGAAGGAGACCATTGTAAAGTTAATGGACTACATGAACGTTTAAGCAGTTTGTCCATTGGTCACTTTATAAATTAAGTGATGAGAGTAAAAACTGTCAGCTGACAGGATGTTGATAAACTTCTTCGGTTGGCCGATCGCAAACTGTCTTGAGTCCAAACGGAGGGAGCTGCTGTAGCTGAACTGTTAGTAGACAGAATCCGATGGTCCATCTTTTCAATAAACTGTAACAAGCTCCAGTGCAAGAAATCAGAAAACAGTAATGAGACACAATAGAGCTAATAAACAGAATTCATCTTGGATTATGAAGTCAAGGTTGGTGAGGTTCTTCTGATTTGGAAATTCCGACTATGGAGTTAAAATGGATGCACCATTGTTGTCCCATGAGTTAACGTGGTAACTAGCTAACTAACTAGACCAGGACAAGGGAAATGGAACCGGCCTATGATGAAGCAATAAATTCTGCTATCCAAAATGCTTACTGTGTCACATATATCATACTTTTCCCATTCAAATGCTAGCGGCCTGACACTGTCCTTCTCCACCACTTTGTTAGCTTTAAAGTTTTACTGAAAATGAAAGAATAGCAGATTTTTAACAGTGATACTGTGGCGCTGTTGTGCCTGACTAATTTGAAATGCGTTCCTTGCTCCATGGCTCACGAAGCTATTGTGACCGACCAGCAGGATGTTACAGGCTGGTTGGTGTGTTAGTGGTTAGCTTCAATAGTTAACCAACTATCCCTGCAACTAGTCACTACATCACAAATTACATCAGAATTGCTGTTCCATTTTCTGACTCTGCCATTTTGGCTACTTGATGTTACGCCCACTGCGAGTCACTAGCATAATGAATGATAATCAGAAGTGTAAAGATGATATGAGTCAGTTAAAGATCCGACTACATCGGTAAGTGGACCCCTGGATGGATCTAAATGTACCAAGAACCAGTCGATGGTCTGATTCTAAAGTTATGAATCTGCTGACTGAAGCTTTGCTGCTAACAGCGTCTCCACTCTCATGAAAGGTAAAAGGTCAACACCAGGGTCTCGACACATGAACGATGACAGTAATGTTAGCGCAGCTTGGCTAACCAATAATGCCGACCTGATTTACAGTGCGCCATAAAATCTAAAGATTGGAAGACATTTGGATTCTATAAGAAGTAAAGTTGGACAAAATTCCATCTGTAAGATCTGTGGGACAGCGACAAAGTCCTGTGGATGCTAACACAGCTAGCACAAGCAAGAACTTGCAATATATTAAACACTTTTCAGCCACAACTGAGCTCCAACAGGGCGAGGTCGAAGGTAATCACTGCAGGAAATCATAGGATTCACTGGTATTTTATAAAATATATGTATTTGATGGTAAACAATGTCACTTTTATAGAATTGGCTTATTTTTAATTTATAATGTAAAATAGATGTCTACATTAAACAAATGTTATGAACT
The DNA here is from genome assembly GCA_019097615.1 of Morone chrysops. Taxonomy (NCBI): domain Eukaryota; kingdom Metazoa; phylum Chordata; class Actinopteri; family Moronidae; genus Morone; species Morone chrysops. Next base: position 812,847 of record JAGRRF010004921.1, on the reverse strand, counting down.
GTATCAGATTGCATTATATCGAAATATTCCATATTAAAATGCATCGTACATTAATTTTATCGTAGCTCATGTATCTGGATACGTTTTACATGGGAGAGAATCACAGTCCTAGCAAAGAACTTTTACTACAAAAGTTCAGCTTTACACAGTCAATACGGGCTCTAGATAGGAGCACGCTGGACCTTTAAAGCTTAAAGTGTTAGTTTAATATAGTGCCAAAACACTTCAGATCCTGGGTAAAGTGAGCAATGGACAAAACTCCCAAAACGTTGGTGTAGTTCCTTTAAACTGTACCCAACCTCTGTCTCTTTAGCAATAAAAAGCATTTAACAAGCAATATGAAACCCAATGAAACTGTACTGTCACAATATCATATGGTTGTCATTTACCGTAGGCAACAGTTAACACAGGTAGACTGTAGCTTTCTGTCTGTCTCACTGTTATCTAATCAATGTTAAGCTTTGTGTTTGAGTGGCTGGATGCTTGTGTTTGTGCAGTAGATTAGCCAGCAAAACAAAGCCTAGAAACATCATCAAACAATAAGGGAGGAGAAATCCTGAAAACCTCACTCACCTCCGAACGCGAGGTCAGGAAGGAGGAGGCTAACGGAGCCATCGCAGTCTGATACCAGGACAGTTCCAGCCTGATTAGATGCTTTATCATGTTTGGAGTTATTTGCTGTTTGTCCTTCATCTTTTTCTGAGTAAATATTCTGAAACGAACTATCTTCATATCACGAGTTGTTCTTCGTGACAAGCACCAGACGTTTGAAGCTCTGTGTAAAGTCTCATTATGATTTCTGGATCACCAAGGCTGTGATTGGTTTAATGGAGTCAAAACAGTTAAGAATTTAATTTGAGTTGTTAATATGACTGCTTTAATAGCTGCTAAACAGGGTTTGTTTGAGAAGACTTCGTTAATTTGGGCGACTATTAGTGTTCAAAGTTGGTTAAAAGTTCTGTACACTGTAAAACATCAGTTACATTTTAGACTGTAACCTTTAAACTGTAAATCTCAGAAACAAATTTAGATTTTTGGGACATTCTGAATTTTATATTATTGTCACCAAATTTGGTTCAGATGACCTGTAGAAATAATCACTGTTTCAGATTTTTGATATTCTGGACAGTTTTGCTTTAGCTGACCCAAAAATATCTCATATCTGAACGCTGTCAGGACCACATTTGGTTGGATTGTAGATATTTGTGAATACGACAGGTTTGGTACCATTTGGCCAATATGTTGGACAGACTGGCACGTTTATAATTTGTGCTGGTAAAATATTACCAATTATATTTATGGCCCGGGCAGAGCGCACCCTAAAGAGCAGCCCACCTAGGCACATTTCACTAATTTAGCCTCTTGGACCCCAAACCCAACAGGCAGTCGGCCATTATGAAGTTAGTGGTCATTTTTGATGGTTTGTGCATGTTGTATTTCTACAAACTCCTCCTAGGAAACTGATCAGATTGACTTCAAGTTTGGTCAGTGCGATCTAAAGACCACATAGATTAAAAGTTGTGCTCTTTGTGAGTGTGCGTTAAATGGCATGTTCTCGGCGGGGCATAGAATTTCAGCTTATCGCCATTGAAAAAGAAGTTGTTATTCACCTCAGTGTACTTTGTCCAGTCTCAACCAAACTTCACATATCGGTTAAGAGTCCCACCCTGAACACATCTACATGCAAATATTCAGTCATAGTCAAAGCGCCCCCTACTGGAAACAGGAAGTAAGCCTTGTGTGGCGATCATTATTAAAGTATTTCTGATTCGGATTCGGATTCTGATCAGCTGAGTTACAGGACATTTTCATGGTGTCGCCTCAACGCGCACAGACTGCAAGGCCCCATTCATCGCTGCTTGCAGCTTGAATTTTTAAGTGAACTTGAAGGCAACACAGTTTGTCTTCTGCAGGCTGGATGTGGGATTTTGACACAGTCACCTAATTTCCCTCCGTCAGTGGGAGGACGTGGGCGCAGTTACATAATTAACAGCCGTGATTCAAGATCAGGCGTCCTCCATCCCTCACACCGTCCTGTTAGAGGTAATGAAGAAGAAGGAACAAAAGCCAGCGCAGAGAAAGTAGGTCAGACTGATCCAGGTCTCACAATTTGTGTACGTCTGGAGTGTGTGTGTGTGTGTGTGTGTGTGTGTGTGTGGTACAATCACCTGTAGCTCGTCTTCATCGCAGCCCTCTCGTTGCCTGGATACATGTTCTGCTTTTAAGCTTGTAACTGCAGGAACCTTTGTCTTCTTCATTCACTGCCAGTTAATCTGATCGGGGCACATCCACCCTCCCACACACACACTCACAGACACACACACACACACACACACAGAGACACACACACACACACTGGCCGACAGATTGCCTGATAAACAATCAGCAGAAAGGCTTCAGACTGAGCAGGTTCAGACTTAGTTAATCGATTTGTTGTTCGCGAGCAGCATCTTGGACACCGTTACCATGGCGACCGTGTCTCTTCCCAGGACTTCAATTCAAACACAACTAGTGTGCACTCACCAAAATATGTTTCAGGGGTAATGGATTCTGTCTGGGTTTTTTCTTCATCAAACACATTCGCCGCCAACGTGTTTCTTCAACCTGAGGCTGGTTAATGTTGCACGGTAAAAGCAACTGAAGTCACAGTTATTGTGAATGACTAATCACTCATAACATTTAGAAATAAGTGGGTAACAACCTGCCGATTCTGAACGTTAAAGGTTCTTTAAGTCTTAAGAAACAGAGCTTAATGTTGGAGTAAAAATGTGTAAACTGGCACCGAACTGCAGAGTCCGCAGAGCTTCAACCGAAATGCTAAAAGTAGAGCAGCAAATCATCAAACATTCAGCTGAAAAACAGAAAGAGAGAGGAGCAGAAAGGAAATCAATACTTTGCAGGAGGCATGTTTCTTGCTGTGTGTGATCGGCCAATAAGCGGATCAATTGAAATTGTTGTATGCTGACCGCAGTTCAGTGAAGGGCCAATGGTGGCGCTGTTACTACAGTTTAATCAGAGAGAGTTACATATAGAAGCTTGAATACGTCAGATAAAACATATCATTAAATTAATAAAACTTGTAAAGGAAATCAGATGTTAGGTTTTTCTGTAGCTCTGCTCAATAATAATAATGATAATAATAATAATAATTTGTGTTCTTCCACAAAAAATAAAAGTTATTCTAATATTAACTCTCCCGCTGTCATTATAGTTGTTGTGTGGATGATTTTTATGTGGCTATATTTATGGTTATTGTTATTTGTGTGCCCCCTAAAGCTCCAGTGATCCAGATTGTAAATATATTTTATTTTTAAAAAATATGGATTTATGATAATAAAAACACAAAAAGTTGCAAATAGTATAAAAAATCCTCCATAACCTACGCCCAGTCTGATCAAGGTTACTTTGCCCTTCTGCAGTTTGGTCTTCCAGAGCAAAGACTGTTCACAGATGCTGTCGGGGATGTCGGTGCAGCCGGTATCTTTGTGTTTCTTGTTGCCATGACAACTGCACCAGCATAAATTAGTGAGATGGACCCACAGTTTCTGTCAGCATCATTAAAACCAAGAGCAGAGCTCCTCATCAATGAGCCACACTGTAGTTTATCAGTACGCTGGCCTGCTGCATCAAATGTGGATTCATCATAGTCCCCAACAAGTAAACCACTTCTTCCTGTTTGTTTGTTTTTTGTTTGTTTGTGAGTCTTCAGTGGTAACCAATGGGCTTTGAGCTGAGTGCCACAGTGAGACAGTACTGAGACGGTCTGACACAGTTTCATGTTTTTATGGAGATTTTATTTGGGTCACAAATTAATTTGTAGAGTTTCTTCCTCCTGCTAAAGGGTTAGGGTTAGGGTTTACTCTAATTCAATCTAATTTATAAAATGTGTTCATTGTTTTACTGAAGAGATTAAAAAAATGAGAGCTTTAACTTTCCCTTAACGCACACATTGTCTTTTGTTTTACTGAGATAAAAAACCTTCATTTAGTCTCATTTATAAATAATTTATCGTGTATTTCCAATAACATATAAAATACAGCTGTGATTTATTAAACATATTTCTCATTTGTAACCTGCTAAAACCTGTAAAAATATCTGTCTGCAGGAACATTTTCACACTGAAGAATCATCTGGATCTCATGTTGAAGTTAAATTATTAATCATTACAGCATTTATGTAGAGCTCCAGTGTGTTACAGCCTAACACTCAGAGTTCAGTGAGGTTTTATTAATACATTTATTTATTGTTATTTCACATTAATAACGCTGTAAACCTGCACAACAAGCATCCAAAACATCTTAATTACTAGACACATGAATCAACCGCTGATGTCTCTACTGTTTGAAGCTGAGGGAAGAAATACTGCCAATAAAATGAAGAAATTAAAGAGATTTTAAAACTAAAATACTTTAGAATACTATAATTTACCCTAATCTAAACTGAACAAATGTGTTTTTGTAACTTAAGATCTCAAAAGTGTTCTGCAGGAGTCGGAGAAAACCAAGTGATCTATATTTTGTGCAACCACGTGGACTCTGCAGACGTGTGGCAGTCTGTCTGTTTTCATCTGCAGTTCAATAAAGACACTTCAGTTTTAATAACAGTCTCTGTGGGTGTGAAAGCGTTTCCCTGGAGACGTTTTCTGCTGCGTTCCTGTGGCCGTGGACTTTGTGCAGCAGCGACGGTTTCAATCAGTCACTGATCTCAACGACAACCAACCCTCTGGTAACGGCAGCGGCAGCTCAAAAACACCAGAATGAAATATAAAAGCAAAACTCAAACTCAGACATGCAAAATATTATGTTACTCTAAAGAAATGCAGGAGTGTCAAACAGAAGGAAAAATGACAGGATAACATTATCAAACCATCTGACATTAAACATACTTCATATGTGCAATAAAAGTGTTTGATTATCCTGATTATTTGCCTTTTTTTCACCTCAGTTTATGCGATTCAGAAAATTAATTTAACACAATATGTAATTGTTATGTAAAGACTGAGTAGAGTGACTGAAATTGCTGTTTGTATTGTATACATTGGTGAATTAATTATTTATTTTGGAGGCCTCACATTAGCCAGTGTATTGTTAACATTAGCCAACAGGTAGCTGACGATTTATTTAGACTTGCTAGGTAGAGTATTGTTTACAGCTACTAACTGGAGCAATAAGAAACTAGATTCAAAGGGAAGAATGAACGTCTGAATCAAATTTCATGATAATACATCCAAAAGGTGAAGAAATATATAACATCTATCCATTGTTTGACAAGAAGACACATAAATTGAGATCTGTGTGACAAGGTCTATCTGGGGTATATATCACGGATAGACTTTCAGGTTTTCCAGGAACCTTGGGAGTCCAGTAAGTGCCCTGTCTTTACTCTGTGGTTCAGTCCTCTTTGACAGACATGTTTTAAACCACCTGACACCTGCTTCTTGTCCCTCGACCCTGCTGTCAATGCTTAGACCGACTGACGGGGTGAAACCTGGTCTGTTAAATGTACCACAGAGCTTAACAGTTTGTATTCATGGCGACAGAAAGCAGCTTCCCGCCTCGGATCAGTTGTCTTTGTTCCATCAGTGAGAACCAGATTGTGGTCTCCGTGTATGTACATGATGATTACAGTGATTGTCGGAGGGTTTACTAACAGTAAAACACACTAAAGAGCAATAATACTGAACATATTCTACCAGACTAAAACAAATGTAACTTTAATGTTTACTTTAATGTCCATTGCTAATGTGTTTGGCCACATTAGCGGTTAGCTGCTTGATCGGTCCACGACTTTGGTCCAGGTCAGATGAATGATTTAAAAACACTACAATTGTGGCTTCAAACAGGAAGTACTGGGAACAGCAGTGTGGACGAAGAGGACTTCTTTTCCACAACATTAGCTGTGGTTCTTGAACCGGTTCCTGTTCGAAGCCACGATTACAGTGTTATCGAACCTTGCATCTGACCTCCGCCCAGTATCTAACCCTCACATTTTAGCTTGTAACTAATCACAGATGTATGTTTGTGCTACGTTCATGAGCGATACTGAAACAAAATATTACAGGAAAAACATAAATTACATTTTAGCATTATTTATTATTACATGCTGTTGGCTGTTGGCGTGATACAGGGATCGTTTCTTATAATGTTTATAATGTGTGTAAAAAAGAGTCCGTATCAACAGCTCTGTACACTGTACCTCTGAATATCACTCTGGATCCAGTATTCAGGTCTTTCCAACCCATCATTGGGCCCCAGTTCACTGATACAGCACTTTAATCCCTCTTTTCTCCCAATGTGTGAAATGTTTGGTTTTAGTTTACGAGCTGATGTCCGCAGGGCAACATTTGAGACTTTGCCTCCTTTTGTTCGTTGAAAAGGGGTTAAGAGACGATCAGCTCTCAGGACAAAGGGGGTTCAGGGAAAAATGGAGCTGGATTGAAACAACATATTTGTGAGGAGTGTTTGGTGATCTGCTGGCCTAATTATGTGTCTCTAACTGGGACAGAAGTAGGAAAGTTAAGTTAGCTGGACTCACATTAAACATCCACTCAGTGACGGTTTGTTTTACCCCCCTGCAGGTCTCCCTTACGGCTGGGATGAGGCCTACACTGCAGACGGACTGAAATACTACATCAAGTAAGAGGAATCAGACACTTTCAAACATCATTGTCAGATCCTGAACTTGCCTCCAGAATCAGAATCACTTTTATTGACCAGGTATGAGGACACATACTTTGCTTTCAGTTCATACACAGAATAAACTCAAATAAACAGGACAACAAGCTCAACCAAGTAGACTTTAACTTCTATGTATATATGTCAGTATTTGACAATCAATCATTAATGCATGTTACAAATAAAAGAACAATGTCGTCTGAGGACAGTTTGACGACACGGAATAAAGTACTGAGGTGGTTTTAGGCTCCTGCTGCCTTTTTGGTTTCACACTAACGGCAGCTACATTAGCAGTTAGCGGAGTTGAGGCGGAGCAGCCGGAGGAAGTCAGAGAGAAAACCAGCGTCACATTTTGTTTTACAGGAAGAAACAATGATTGGATTTTAATATAAAAATACAAAGAAATTTTGTTTTTGTGAATGTTTTTGTCAGACATTGTTAAATCTAACTGAGGATGTGCTCTTAAAGGGTTAAAAAGGCGTTTTCCATTTCACCTGGACTGTAAGTATATTGAAGCTGTGAAAGCTAAATAAAGGTGACTTCTGGTCTGGAAGGAGAGTTTAATAAACTGTACATAAAGCACAGCACGCCGCCCACAACGGCATTAACACGCTGGAGAAGAAAAACAGAAACGCCTGAGTAAGCAGCGTAGGGGTCAAGAAGCTTTGCGTTTGGTGATCAATAACTCAGCCAGCATCCTGTCTTGTGCTTTTCTTCTGACCCGTGACAGTCACATGACCCAGACAACATCATGGAGCCTCCCTGTGACCAGCGGCGGCGGCGCTCCTGGGGCTCCTCCCCCTCCAGAGACCTCGGAGCTGGAGGCGGAGCGTGACGTGGAGGCGACCGACCAAAGGCCCAGCCCATCCATAGAGACAGAGATGTAAAGACCTGCAGCAGATCCTCATTAGTGTTACCATAGCAACAGTAGACTCACCTGTAGTAACCGGTGCTGTTTGGTTCATTCAAATCTACAGAACTTTATTTAACTTCCCAAGAGTTAAATATTATGATTGATCCCACTCTCTCGTCTGTACAGAGCACAAGAGTTAGCTGATAATTAGCCTGATCAGTAATCAACACTCCCATTATTAAAGCATTAATCAAACTAAATAAACAAAATACCGTCAGACAACCTGATCAGCCTTTATCAGTCAGCTAGTGTTTCTGTAGTGGAGACTAAATGTTACCAATGATCCATACCAGCAGTTTGAATCCAACTAAAAGCTCCCTGCACCAAACTCCCTTTAAGAAATATCACATTTTAACAATTCCTAATGTGTCTTTTACCGTCCAGACATGAGAGTGGAATCAAGTTGCTGTTGTTTGTTTTTATTCAAATAAACATCAGGGTCTAAATGAGTTAGTTTCTTATTGGTTCTTACCAAAGTATGTTAACTGGTTGCAAAACATCAGCCCCTAAAGTATTAAAGTCATAATTAGCAATGATTCAGAATACATTTCTGCTGTAACTCGTGATTCAGACTCTGTTGGAAAACTGAACTGAATGTTTTTGTCTCTGGAGTCTGGTGGAGAGTGAAAGTGTTTCTGGTTAAACTGAAGGTCTATCTCTGTAGGGATTTTGTTTATATATAACCTTTAAAGCACTAAAGGTAAAATGTTATTAGGTTACAATTATTGATTAATTAATATGTTTATTGTCTTTGCTCATATAGGTAGAGCTTATTTTAATTACTTAATATACTGGCGGGTAGCTTAATCTATAGTAATGATATAAATAGACAAAGAAATTGAGTTTTTGTAGATTTATAGACTTATAATGGTGGTTTTCAAAGGTGGTATAAAAATAAAGTTATAATTATTATTATATAGTAGATATTATTATTATTAATTACATCAAAACTGCACTTAAGTACATCACTTGAGTAAATATACTTCCGTCCCACTGACACTGAATTTGAATTGGACGTTACAGAACCGCTTTATCAAATACAGTTTCATGCAATAAAAAGAAGAAGAAGGCATATTGAGAACTCTTTTTGAGGAGTTTTTGTTGTATTCAGGCTCTTTTTTCCTGCACTTCAGCCAGTCTGACCTCTCTTTCACTACTCCTGTATTCCAGCCTTCATTCACACTGTCAACAACCTCAGTGTGTTTTTATTCACACTGACAGGAAGACTTTCTCAGTCATGAAGCTATTCTGAGTCGGTCTACATTCCTGCCTCTGAATTGTTGTTCGGGGCCACAGTGGAGCCTGAAGTTAGCTGCCACAAGCTTGTCAAAACTAACAAGGTGTGTTTTTCCTCTGCAGTGCAGTGGCTCATGGGTAAGAACTGAGAGTAAACACAAGATAAAACAAAGATTAGAGGTTCTCTGTTGCTTTAAATGGTTCATTTTCAACCTTAAACAGCAACAGAAAGTTTAAAGTTTAACAAAAACTACTTAATCTTAATGAACAGTAAAAAGATACTGGAGGTAAATATCAGTAGTCGACATGAAGTGCCCATCTTCAATATATCATATAAAATCATTAATAAACATAATGTATAGCATTCACATGGTATATATGTGTCGAGCCGCTACAGGTAAATGTAAAATCTTATATTTTCATTTATGTTTACAGACCTGGCAGCTATGTGTGCTCATTCATTTTAAATCGTAACTTTATTATTATTTATTCATTACGTTTAATACTTCATGTTTGAGTTCTGGTTCACCTGGAAATGTCCCTGAAAGACACACAAAATTACAACAGATGACACAGTGTTTTTTAATAAAAAATATTCAGTTCTTTCCACCAAACTTCATTCAGATATGGTAAGTTTTTATTTAATTTCTTCTTTACTTTAGAGAAGAACCTCTTGGCCAACCGACACTAAAAACTGCCACCTCCTGTGGGATCAGAACCTCTACTTGTCCAATCAACACTCGTCAGATCAATATCCTGCTTCTTCCATCATGGCTGCCGCTGTGTTTCTCAGGAGACTGTTGGGATGCATGTGGTAACTGTCTTGCTCAGGAAATTAAGGTTGTGTAGCTCAGGATGAGGTTGCGAACTACAGGAAGGCATGAGAACATGATTTGTGAGATTTTGGGAGGTCTGACTGATTTCACAACAGCCTTTCTAGAAAATTGTGATGCATGTTGTGATGTTTTTAGGTATTGTTTGCAATGAAATTGTGGGAGAAAGTGAAAAATGCAAAAACAGTTCGATGTCCAATTCATTAAATATCATGAGATTGAGAAAAGAAATCGACTGTTTGAAGGGTCAATGTGAGACAACAATTGGTTGAATTTGTGCTCGATCGCAGCTTCCTGGAGGGACTACAATATATGTTACTGTATATGTCTCTACATTTTCATTATCATGAACTATGCGTAAACTAAACGCTACTATTGATTGACAATCAGAAATCACAAAACAGAAAAAGTGAGCTCCCCAAAAGCTGTGGAATAGTTTACACACTGCTCAGCGTTCGTTCAAAAATGTAAAAAACAAACATTAAAACCTTGCAACAATTTCATGAGTGCGTCCTCAGGAGTCGTACTATACCACGTATTGGTGTTATTATTAGACTGTAACGTGTTATATCATAGAGGTAGATCTATATAGAGATCAACCCTTGTTTGGTTCCTTTGCTGACGTAGGTAACAAAATGAAAGCCTGTAATAATGAGATTATTCTACTGTTTAGCTCCAGGTGAGGAGGCCATTGGGGGAATCATTTATGAAGCACTGGTGTATCTTTTTGGCGCTTTTGGAGTGTGTGAATGTGTGTGCTGCTGTGTGATGTGAATGGTAGTATTTATAGTGTGTGTGCGAGGGCTGGAACTGGAAGGGCCAAGCCAATATTCTTCCTGCCTGGGGCTCCGGTTATTGATTTCCCTTCTCGCTGGCAAGCACAGCTATAAATATCTGCCGTGCATGGAAACACTAATGACATGACACACTCATAAACACCTAAACACAAACCTGAATGCATTACCACATCCACTGGTGTGTTTGAGACATTTCTGACAACACATTGACCTTTTGTTTAAACAAAAAAAAGAACAAAATGTATTATAATCATAATAAGTCTGAGAGCTGGATACATTTCAGACAGACAATTTCTTGTCATCATTCCTTCAATTAATAAATCAGCTCAATCTATCTCAGCTCAAACAGTTTGTTTCCTGATTATTATATTTGAAAGGTCTGGTGGGGTCTGACGATAACACATTTATATATTTACAGAAGATATTGTGTTAGAATTACACTTTTACTGGTTCATGTGTTAAAAGGTGAGCTTGTTAAGTTGTTTTTAACCCTACTGTTGTTAATCTAGCTACACTAAATCTGCTTTTTAAACACTTGAGCTATCAGGACTTTCTGAGCTAAATCAGCTCCTACTTAAAAAAAAATAGGTAAAGTTCAGATTAGCTGGATAAATGAATAATTAGATATCGAGTTCAGATAAATAAATAAACAGATACTGTCTACACAAGGGTTCCCAAACCTTTTGATGTCAAGGACCCCCACAGTAGATCCATATTATACCATGGACCCCCAAATTAAGAAGATTTAGTTTTGAGGAACCTCTCTGAGTAGTTTTTTAGTTATTCAATAAAAACTGTGAACCCTATTTCTCTCCATGTTGTTCCAACTTTCACGAATGTGATTCAAGCAAAAATATTGTTTTCCTCCTTTTACTAAGGACCTCCTACAACCCACTTGAAGACCCCTGTTAGTCCCCAGACCCCAATTTAAAAACCACTGCAGTATAGAGTTCATATTAGCTAGATAAGCTCTCACACAGAAAATAAATATTGACTTCAGATGAGGTAAATGAATTCCAATGAAGAAAATAATTAGAGGTATAGTCCACACGAGCTCTCACACAAAGAATAATTAGATATGGAGAGCAAAATCAGCTGCATCAGCTCTCACAAAGAACATTTAAATTTAGTTCAGGTAAGTTACACTAGCTCTCAGAAAATACTGATATAAAGTTCAGAGAGCTAAATCAGCTCTCACAATAAATTACGTAAATATGGGGTTCAGGCAACCTGTATCAGATCTCACATACATTACTTTCATCCAGATCTTTGTAATTAATATGAAGCCTGCCTGTCATTATCACATCGTATTTCTAGACTATTTTTTACAATATTGTGCATTTGCCAGAAATAACTCTAGAACCATGAAGAACATTTTTTAATTAATAAAATGTTGAAAGTGGAGATGATTTGCAATTTGTGAAGCGAACTAGACAATCGTGAGTCGTACTGATGTTTTTAGGAGAATTTATTTATGTTCAGTCGTATTTTTCCTTTCTTTATAAAGCACCGTAAGTGCTACAGGACATAAATAACACACATTTGCTCTTATGGTCTCAAGACAGATAAAAGCCCTTACTATGAACACTGCTGTATCCCATTAAACAAATGAGCATTAACTAGAATTTGCTGTTTGTATATCACTTTAAGAATATGCATAAAAAACTGTAAAGTTAGCATTATTATGTAATTCATTCACACATTTCAATGAAAGGCTAACGTTTTTACAGACAAACATTTCCACTTCTGCGCCATCAAAATCAACCAAATCACATTTCACTAAAGACAGCCTTAAAGGACGAGATGAGTCAAACATTACCTTGTTCCCATTCCTGCCAGGCGCTTAATTATCGATACAAAACCTCAGTTTTCTGAGCAACGTTGCAACAACAGTGAAGCATACATTTCCTTCCTGGAGTGGCAATTTGCAGGCTTATAATAATAAAAGGTGCAATCAAACCAAAAGCTTACAGGAACAGTTACTATAATAAGAGTAATTTGCAATTTGAGAGAACAAATTATTATTAATATATTTAACACAATGATGTCTCCAAATTGTCTTCATGATGTGTTCCAGGCTCAGTACATTTCCATCCTTGTGTAGAACAAAATCGGGGAAACCAAATGTAAAAAAGGACTCGATTTAGCCAAGACCAACGGTATTAAAACAGTATACTAAATGAAATATTAACAACATTTCAGTTGAGAAACTCCTGCCTTAATAAATAAGCCTCAGAGAAGCAGTTAGTAACAGTCAATAATGAGCTTCACATTACGTCTGAAATAGGAAAACTATGTAGGAAACTCCAGATGTTTTAAATAGGAAATTCTTATCATATTTATATAATACATATCATGATTATTGTCTGGATGGAACAACGATAGAGGAAAAACAATGAGATATTTATAGATCATTGCATTCTGCTCTTTGCTTGTGTCTCAACAGTTTACAACAAATCAGTGGAGAAGTTACACAACCTGCAAAGCCTCTTTTCCTTGATTCAACCTGGAGAATTCAAAGGTCACAGACTGCATCAACAACCGTGTCAGGATTGGATTAGAAAGCTCGACCCAAACAGATAGTTAGCCAGCGATTGGCCTGCGTCACCGATGATGAGTTTGACAGAAATCACTTCAGTTATAAGTTCTTTGTGACAAGAGATCTTATCAACCATGTTGTTTTTACAGCTGAAAATAGGTCCTGGCTCAGCCACGTAGAGTCTTAAGAAGTACCAGGAGGTCAACGCTCTGACTGAGCTCATTCAGGCCAGCTTTGGTTATGTAAATCATAATTTCAACCGTGTAATGGTAAAAGACCATTGCAGGCACAACGCTCACACTTGGATTACAATAGCATATTGTTGTTTACAGTGCGCTGTAAAAGAAACTGACTAACCCCAAAAGTAACAAGAGCTGTATAAGTGAGGTACTCTGACCTTCTCAGAGTCAGACTGGAGACAGTCCCATTGTTTGAGGAGGAAAATCCAGTTTGCTCTTTTCGAAATTATTTGTGGACCAAATGATAATAGAATAACAAGAAAACAAATTATTAATTCTAACATATATTCTGTGACAAGTGCATGATAAACATTCATAACGAAGACAAATATTCTTTGTTTGCAGACAATAAAAGCCACACCAGTGTAGTGGTTGTCTGTTGGTCAATCCAACACTTCCAGAGTTTATACAGAAATATTTCAACAAATCTTCCATTCCCAACCATATTCAACATGTTTCTGCTGAAGGACATGTGAGGGGCAGAGGCAAAGAAAAAAACAGAGTCCTAG
>JAGRRF010004921.1:768959-795184 GCA_019097615.1 Morone chrysops | reverse complement strand
GGAGGGGCTGCGAGCCGAGCTGCTGCTAACCTTAGCTCAGCTTGTTTCTCTGATAACTTAAGTTCCAGACGTCGAGGTAAAAAGCACCAAGATCTAAACAGTGGATAGTAAAAATGTGGCTTCAGACTGGATAAACAGTCAATGTATGACAGCTTTTGTCTGTTGTGATTATAATCTGACATACACGTCAGTACACGTAAGGTGGAGGTCACACCTATTAGCATATTCTAGTGTGAATGTTGTTGACACGTTTAAAGTTCTTTGTTTAAGCGGCAGGAAAATGAAACGCTATGGTCACACACTTGATTGTATTTTAGATTTTTAATAGTTTGGAGGATCTTTGTATTTGTGTCGAGTGTGAGTTGTAACCAAACAGGGACCTGCACAAAACTATCATTCCTCAAGAACTGACTTACTAATATTGAACTATCCATACCCAGTGTTTAAAAATATTTGGGTTGTACTGACTGATTTATTCTCCCTGTCCTCCTCTGCAGCTTTCAACAAGGAGCAGGAGAAGGAGAAGAACCTGGAGGAGGAGCGCAGTGTCCCCCAGTCAGCCTTCCTGGGCCCCACGCTGTGGGACAAGACCCTGCCCTACGATGGCGACACCTTCCAGCTGGAGTACATGGACCTGGAAGAGTTCCTGTCTGAGAACGGCATCCCCTCTAGCCCATCCCACCACCACCACCACCACAACCAGCACCAACCACACACTCCACAACGCCAGCCGCCAATCATGCCTCAAGCCCCGCCCACGCCTGCGCCCTCAGTGATGGACCTCAGCAACCACGCCTCAACCTCCGTACACACGAGCGTCGTCTCTCCAAACTGCCTCCACAGCAGCCCGGCAAGAGCAGGTAACACAAAATTATACACAATTCCACACATTACTGATGTTTTCATTTCAGCCTCAGCTGCGTTTGTCTGTTTTATATTTATTTACGTATGTTTTGTTTCGCCGTTGGGGCAAACAATTACTTTACTCTGACTTGGTCTCCTTCAGCTAGAGAAAGTTACCAAACATTCTTAGAAAAGTCCATTAGAGTCTTACAGCTAGCCTGGTTATTTGGTTTTAGGTGCAGATAAAGCAGAGTGTCATCTGCATAGCAGTAAAAGCAAATTTGTAGGGAGAAAATAACAATGTCAAGGATGGATTGTTGAGGAACCGCACAAGAAATACTGCGTATGAAGGATGACAATGATTGGATGAATCATCTGTCTATCACTGTCTAACACAAGCAAACTTCAACCAGTCAGATCAATAACCATGTAACACTGTCAAACTCTTACTAAAGTCAGGCAGGAAAAGAAACAAGATATTTTCCATCGAGAAAAACCTTTAGTTCTATGTTCTTCTTGAAGAACCTCAAGCTAACCTTTTTAGCAGCCATAGCTGTCAGTAGTTCTTCAAAGGATGCTGATTGGTCCGAACCACTGTGGTTGGGCGCAAGTGTGTAGACTAAAACCTGGCAAGATGGATTCTTGTGTGATCTCAGGATCTTGCGAGTCCAGCTGCCTTGCAAGGTTAGTCGAAACCCTGAGATAGTATAGTATCACAAGTATCTTGGAAAACTGCATTTTTCTGGTATTTCAACAAATCAACAAATTAAGTGACTAATCATTTCAGCTCTAGTTCAAGAGACTGGTAATAAACTTTCAGACCACAAAAAAACGAATGGAAATCAATAGATGTCAGGACCTTGAGGAGAAATAGCCATGAACCTAAAACTCTACAACATCTAATGAACAATGAAAAGCAAACATATGCTTTACATGATTTATAGCAAACACAGGTGTGTTCCTTTCAATGATCACCTGCTCTTTTCTTCACCTGCTAATTTTTTTACTTTTCAGTTAAGGAAGAGCTCCTACAGAGCATTACTTTGAGCAACTAGTTTTCCTCTTTGTTACCACTCGTCTCACTCCGAAAAACAAAAGAAAAGTCATTCATCTCTTTCATCGTGAGTTGTAGCTGCTGTGGGAGGACAAGTTTTTCAGTGCTTTGTCCTGTTGAGTGATTAGCAGTGATGGATGAATGATGGATAAACAGGCTTCAGACAGTCAAGCAGGAGACATTCACGGCTGCAGAGGGGGTTTGGTCTTTGTTTAGAAAAATTCAGTAATGTTGAAAGATCTCACTCGACGACCAGTTTGCAACCGAGGAAGAGTAATCAGTTAAAAGTAGTTTGTTGGTTTCCCTGAATGGAAACAGTTAGAAAAATTACTTTGAGCCGTAGCTGAAAATCGATTATCTGGACTCTCAGCCGGGCTGTAGTTAAATACTACTGAGGTCACATAGACTGTATTTTTGCAAGGGTTTAGCCAGTGCCTGAAATGGGCTGGTACCATGAGTAGGAGCACTTCTGATTTTTGTCCACATAAGTATCCTTACTACTTATAGAGTACTACCACCTCTGGTGAGCATGGCCTGACCCACGACAGGAAATTTCAAAATAGAAGGTTTGATCGAAGGGTTAGCACTATTGAATATCAGCTGACACACTGTGGACTGACCAATCACAGTTTAAACCTGTTCAATATAACTACACAGTTGCAACGCTGTCAAGTACTGAAAGCTGAAATTGAATGTCTAGTTTGGGTCTTCTTTACTTAATTGACTTATAGTTAGTTAAAGCAGGGAATATAACTTTTGAAAGAAACTTATACTTCCTCACAAATTAAAATTCATAAGCAATAAAACACACCAATACACTCTGGTATGACCAGTAACTTATGGTGTCTAGTTTAGCAAAGTTTAAATATTGCTGTGAAATAAACATTAATGAGTCAGCTATTTCTGACTTTGACTTAAACTCAATTCTGTAAAAAAAAAAAAAGTTTATTCATTTTAAATTAACATATCAAAACAGTACAGTTTGTACAGTATGAGATAGTTTCAGATTTAACTTTACAATTTACAAGTGCTTCGACTTTGGTTTGTTTAGATTGCTTAAGGTTTTTGTATCGGTAAAGAAACGTTGGTTTAAAATAATTAAAGTGTGTGTAGGGCGCCTGATGACCTGGTCCTGGCTCCGGCCCTGGTTGCCAAGAGACTGAATGATCAATAAATCTTTTGATCCAGGGCTGCTGCTGCCAATAACGCTGATGGCAGTGAAGCATCTGTGGTCACATCTAACATTTCACCATAGTTTTTAAAGTTGTCTTTGCACGTGATGCTCCATCCTGCCTGCTAATCTTCTGTTTGTGAAGACAACATCAGAGAAAGTTAAAATCTGTAACTGACAACGGTGCAAAGGTGAGATGAGCTCAGGTGCAGTCCGATGCAATCTCAGAGGGGGGAGGTAGTAACACTCGCTCTGCTCTGCACCGCGAGGAAAATACGTCTGCCCCAGACACCAAGAGTGAGAGAAGTGTCGCATTCAACACCTCGCCATGTCCTGGCCTCAGCGAGGGTGTGTGTGAGGGCGAGAACTTCCGCTTTAATTCTTCTACTCGGCCCGTGTTCCTCATGTGTAGAAGAAGAAAACAAGCTGTCCTCTCACAGCGTGTAGAGACATGTGACTCGCTGCTGTGTGTGTGTGTGTTTGTGTGTGTGTGTGTGTGTCTGTGTGTGTCTGTGTGAGACTGGTGTTTTAAGAACATAGTGTTCTCTCCAGAAGTAGGCCAGTGGGCGGCAACCCTCACATCAACACACACAAGTTTCCATCTCTGTGTTTACATTCATATCAACTAATAATCCACACACATGCACACACACACACACACGCACACACACACACACAGGGCTGAAGTATGTGAGTCATGCTGGGATACTCTTCCTGCCTCAGAGTTCATGTATTGAAGACGACCATACGGGAGATTATTGGAGGAGGTTTGAGACTCATTCTATCCAGATGTTGAAACGAAACAAACTCCTCGACGTCAGTAACTGATCTGGTCATCGAAGGAGCCTCGAGCTGCTGTAACTGCTGAGTGTGAACCTATCGTGTTACGTCACCCGTCGGTTTGTGGAGAACGGTTTTGAAGTCTTGAATTTGCCGTCATGGTCGTCGCCATGACAGTTAGTCGGAGCCAGCAGAGGTGACTGAACTTGTCTGTAGCAGAAAACAATGACTCTTCTGGTCACACACTATCTCGTATTCCAGATAAACAGTACATGGTTTAGTTTGCACACTGACGCTAGGTACGGTGGACCGTGAGGGTCACATTAGTCTGAGCTGATACACATTAAAACAAACACACAGCAATATAAAGCTGACTGCAAATTATTTTCCAGCCAAACACAAAATCTACCGCCATTTGGCTCTTGGCAGGTGTTAATTCTGTACTCTGAGTGTAAATGAGTCTTCAATCTCATCTGGATTTCATCCTGTTTTGACACTTGAAAATACAAGTGAAAATGGGCCAATGCATTAACACCTTAACTCTGGATATGTTAGCACATTTTACTTCATTAAAGCTGATATTCTTTCACCGACTCTGACTTCACTAAAATATTTAAACACGTCCTCCATCGCTGGTCGTGGCTCTCCGTCCCGCAGTAATCTGCTTCTCTCATGTCTAAATATAGCAGAGTAATCTGTGGAATAATCTGGCATATTTGTATTCCCACATGGCCCTGTGACTGTCCAGCAGATAAGGAGGCATGCAGGAACAACATGGGTTACCCAGCGTTCACCAGATAATGAAACACAAACAGACAGACAAACAGACAGAGAGACAAAGTGGGG
Source organism: Morone chrysops (assembly GCA_019097615.1). Taxonomy (NCBI): domain Eukaryota; kingdom Metazoa; phylum Chordata; class Actinopteri; family Moronidae; genus Morone; species Morone chrysops. The sequence goes on along the minus strand of JAGRRF010004921.1, from coordinate 790,490 downwards.
TGGCTACAAAAGCACAAACATCCTCATCCTCTCTGAAGAAAATTTCCTCACTTTAATCAGAGTGAACACTCCGGTTTCAGTGGGGGAAGGGCCAGGCTACCGCTACGGGCCATGGGGGGGCGGGAAAGAGGGGGTGTTGGTTGGTGACGGAAGCTACAACCACCTCCATCACCTGCCTCCAGGGTGCAGGTTTCAACCAGCAGAGGGAGGTTAGATATTTATAACACATTATGTAGGTTTTCCAATCGGTCTCGTCCAGCGAACAGCATGTTGTGATCTCTTACACAACAGTAACCAGTGAGAGTAAAGATGAGAGACCAGCTGAGCTCTGTGGGAAACATCAGGAACTACGACTGAGCGGCTCACACTGATGAAATGTGCTCACACACACACACACTCGTGCACGTGTCAGGATGTGTGCTGGTGTCACGTGTGAGGCAGCGAGGTAAACCGTGTGCTTCTGTTCAGCTGCACCTCCGCAGCAAACACAGACGCTGCATTCGAGTCACAAGTCGAAAAATCAAGCGCTGGTTGTTGCGATTACCTGTTACACCTCCTCCATCAGCCCAAAATAAACCAAAACTTAAATCCTAAAACCAAGCCTGAACCTTACACACACACCTGCACCGACCTCTGCAGGACCAGCGGGGGAGGAAAAACAAATAGTCTCTTCCAAGAACTGCTGCTGGGGCTCGTAGAGGGGGGACAGGGGCCAGTCTCAGTCACCTTTACTTGAGATCACATTGTCAGGTCGTACGATGGTGAGCCTTTGTTTCCTTCTCTTCAGATCTTGTGGTTTATTGTGTTTGTTGTAAAAGCAGTTCTGAGGGGAAGAAGAAATCTTGGGTTCACAGCAGGGCTGTTTCCAGGCCTCTGACTTATGCAGGGTGGTATGAAGTTTGTGTCAGCTTTCCATTCATTCCCACTTTATTCGATTCTAATACTGTTCATGGCCCCCAGTCTGCAGAGATATTCAAATACACTAAAATAACACATTTATACCACATGCATTTGGGATCATTGCAGCCCTAAAATACCAGATTTCACAGCAGCTTTTCTAAAGAACTGTAATGCATGTTTCAATGTTTTCAGATTTTGATGTTTTTGCAATCAAATTGTGTGAGAAAGACAAAAACAAAACAGTAGTGATTGTCTGTCTGGTACTCGAGCGAAAGAACATAGAACCCACTTTCATTCACAGATCTTGAAGTCAGAGGAAAAAATGGCTGTGCCAGTTTTTCCATCACTAAAATAAACCCTAAATTTGGAGCGTTATTTAGCTTCCTTCCAAACATGGTTGGTGCCAATGTCCCAGTCCCCAGTTTATACACTGTTTATTGATTAGTGGTTATTGATTGAATATAGAACATAGCTCTAGAGTTTATACAATGTTTATTGATTATAGATTATTGATTGAATCAGCTACATATAGATTTATACACTGTTTAATGAGGACATATTATATTAAATATTTATATAGAAACCAGTTTGAGGTGCCTTTCTTGTTCTTCTGTATTAATTAAGACACCCACAGTTGTGTTACATAACGCTCTGTCTTGACAGATGAAGAAAAAAACTGAATTGCAGTCGAGATTTTCTGGGAATTATGACTTCATTTTAGGTTATTGATTGTTAAAAATCTTATTATAGCTCAGTTTCCTGCAGAAAGAGGAAACGCACTAAATGACTGCTTTTCATCCTCGACGTATCTGCAGCTCTTCAGCACAGAGACATGAATGGAGATATATTCACAGTTTTCATGTTTCCACAAGGTTAATCTGCCCACGTTTTCCATCTCCTCTGATCACCTTGTCACAGCCCACTCACAGCACACAGCCGAGAGGAGAGTCCATTAGCAGGTCAGGGCTGAACTCTCAATGAGGGAATTAAAACCTGCGAGCGGGCTGTGTCCAATAGGAAACAGGTTTTATTTCCATGCTTTAATAGTTGCTGTTTATCACCTGACAGTCTCCTTGTTGTCACACACAAAAAAACTATATCTACACACTTATTAATGGTTTAACTTCAAATATGTCGCCCTCTGCTGGCTGCAACTTGTCACTGCAGCATCTGAGGGACATTTAAATAAAATATGAACAAATTATTGATAGTTTAAAAATACATATTAGTAGTAAAATGTATTATTTAATACTGAATAACAGTTCATACTTAAAATTATGAAGGTACGGTGTCTCTATTTGTTTACAACGAATAATTCATTCATTCATATTTTTATTTAATTTCTTTGTATTTATTCTTCTATTTTCTTGTGTTGCTGATTATTTATTGACTTTCTTTTTTTTTTGCCAAACTGCTTCTCCTAATTCTCCTCTTACTGTGATATCATAATAACTATTATTATTTAATTTAGATTTGTTGAGTATTTGGTTGAATCTGTTAAAAGAAAGACATAAATAAAGAGAGAAACAAAATGAGAACAGAATGAAAAGACTTCGATATCAGCAGGTTTTTGGATATGAACAAACGGTCTAATGATGACCGTTTGAAGAAAGATGGAGGACCGCTGCCAGTGGTTGAAATAACTAAAAAAATAACTAACTGTTACTTTTGTCTTCCTCCAGGCCTCCCGAACTCCAGAAACACTCCCAGCCCCATCGACCCAGACTCCATCCAGGTTCCCGTTGGATACGAGCCCGACCCGGCTGACCTGGCTCTGTCCAGTGTTCCGGGGCAAGAGATGTTCGACCCGCGCAAACGCAAGTTCTCGGCGGAGGAGCTGAAACCACAGCCCATGATCAAGAAAGCTCGCAAGGTCTTCATCCCGGAAGACCTGAAGGTAATTTGGAGTTGGTTCTGACAAGATGAAAGTGGTAATGATAATGGATGTCTTTTTTATTCTCTTCCAAACGACAGTAAGTAATGTAAATCATAAATAGGTTAAATACAGTTTCCGTCATATTTGATGGCAAAACACTTGCCATAAAAATGTTAATTTAAAGGGAATTTATACAGAAAAAGTTGTTTTTTATATGACAGACTTTAAACGACCACCGTCATGTCTCTGGCAAAAACATACTGAGAGGGAATATCTGGATGTAAGAACTGTTAAATCTTTAGATAAACTGTCAGAACAGGCAAGTTGAACCATTAGCGCTGATTATAATCAACTTAAACCTGCACAGCATGCTGGGATAACACAAGCTGGTGGAAAGGTGCCTTTCCTTCTGCTCTCTTATTGGTCAGGTCCCAGTTTGGGGAGGTTGGATGGGGGGGTTGTCCTTCTGGTTAAGAGGCTTATATGAGACCGAATGTTCGTGATCCTCTGTCTCCTCAGCTGGGAGGTCAGGCTGAGAGGATTTGGCTTTTAATTTGTTCAAATAAAAAGTGGATCTGCTGTCCAGTGACGGACGGCTGAAAGCTGATTGTGAAAGCGGCTCTGCAGAGACTTCAGGGCGGCTGTCATCGTTCACTAATGGCTGCAGGCAGAGGTGTGGAAATTTAATGACTTAAGAACTGACTCGACAAAATCAAGCCCAAAGATTAAATAGTAATTTAAAAAGTTTGCAACAAATAATTATATATTTATAAGTAGGCGAGTAAAGGGCCATTTAAAACCAAAACTATAACAGCAACGACAATATGTTCGCGACCACTTTCAGTGTATAAGTCTTTTGAAGTTTACTTTGTTGGCACAGGATAACGTTTAGTCAACAATAAATGATGTCGCGGTACAAAACTAACGTTTGCTTACTAATGCGATGCAGCGGCGTCCTTCGCGGCATTCAGCGTGTCTGTTCCTGCCACCAGTTAGGCTCCGCCCACAAAAAGGTCAATAATAAAGTCATAATAAAAGTGCCCATCTTCTGTCCTGTTTTTATGTTTGACTTTCTTTGAAGAATTCCCCTTTTTTTTCACGTCTCCTCCCTCTTCCCTTGTGTCCTTCGAGCAGGATGACAAATACTGGGCCAGGCGCAGGAAGAACAACTTGGCGGCCAAGCGGTCCCGGGACGCAAGGCGGCTCAAAGAGAACCAGATCGCCATCCGAGCTGGCTTCCTGGAGAAAGAGAACTCGGCTCTGCGGCAGGAGGTGGCCGAACTGAGGAAAGAGCTGGGACGCACCAAGAACGTCCTGGCCAAGTACGAAGCACAGCACGGACCGCTGTGAGGAACCACACACTCTCTGAGAAGGATGACCCCGCCTCCTCCTGATCCACCAGCGACCCTCCTTTCACTTCTCTGCCACTCGCAGTCCTGATGGCTCGATTTGCGGCAGGTGAACATATACTTTTAAACATGGAGAAAAACTTAAAGGACCAGTCTGCTGTTATTCTCTATTTTTCTTATTGTCAACAAATCTCACGTTTAGACTGAAACCAACAGCAGTTCGTCTCTCAATACTGTCTGACTTACTGTCTGCTCATTGGTTCCTACTCACAAATATAAAGTGTAAAAATGTCCTATTTTTATCAATCAAACAGGGAACAGGGCATTTGTTGGGGACTATTTTCAGCAGCGGATGAATCCACATTTGGTGCAGCAGCACAGTGTATACATAAACAAGGAGGAAGATGTCCCCTGGTGCAACTTTAGACGTGTTTCCATCAAAATGTGTCGCAAATTTGAACCCAGTTTTGAGTAAATCAGCAAAAGAAAATGTGAATGCTCGTCTCCATCCACCGTTATTATTAGGAGTTACCAATCAACCTTTTTCAATATGATGCACATAAACATTCGCTGATAGAAGCACCAGCGTGGCTCACTGGTGTGTTTCTCTGTGGCAGAGGAAGAGGAAGAGGAAGGCTGTGATACACAGTCACTACCTGCTGGTTTGGGATTTGTTGGCAATAACAGAAATCTAGAATATTAACGCACGTTTTATTAGCTTTTATTTTTGGCCCTTCTTTCTGAGCCAGGAGTATTATCAACATGTCTGTGCAGTAAACCTCCCAACTAACTTTTCCGTGGCAACCAGCAACCAGCAGCAGTGTAAAGACGGGCAGTTTGCTCCTGCCCTGAGTCGAGCTCATTATTCAGGATCATTAAACAGACACACACACACACACACACACACACACACACACACACACACCTGTGATCCCTCCTCACGGACTCATTTACCCATCTGACGTCTGACCTCCGACCCCTCTTCTCCCAGTGGTATGGTAACAGCACTTTAGAACTACCGACACCTCGCTCTACACCCACCCCCCACAGACTCCGCCCCCCCACATGTACATACCTGCTCCTGATGTGTACCGCCTCCTGCTGCTGAGCTTCTGTTGGTTTTCTATCAGGGCCGTTTCTAGCCTTTTTTAAGGCCCTAAGCAGTATTTTTATGGATATTTATGGAAATATAAGAAGGAGGATATCATAGGTTGAAGATGCACTCCCTGATTGATTACAGAACGATAAACATCTTTATTTGTTAGCACCCAAATTTGTTCCTAAAATGTGTTAAAATCTTCTGTCTGCTATAACAACATCAGAGAGTGTATCTTTAAATACTTCCGTTATGACAAAGACAGTTAAGAGAGGAACCCAAAGAGAGTCTGTTTGTTTATGGGGCCACAACCGACCAGCAACACATTTTAGTGTCAGTGTCTGAATTCAGACTGCAGCTCGTGATTGTTAATGTGATATTTCCCCTTTATTTCGGTGTCTTCAGTGTCTGTATAATGATTGAGTGTCCTCCTCTTCTGCTGTATCTGTGTTTATGTGTCTGATGATCGTCTATGTGTTTGGATAATCTTTGTGAATCTTGCCATCGGACACATGCTAACATGCGGCGATGTTCAGTCTGAAAAGCTGCTGCCTGCTGGGACATAAAAACAGACAAACTGTAGAAATCTCAGCACTGCTGGAAGTTACAATAATGTAGAGCTTTGCTTTTTACACACTGATTTGTTTTTAGTTTACAGCGGTTAATTGTAAGTCAGTATGAAAATCAGCATTATAGCTCATTATAGCACGTCCAAACCATCATCCATTCTTAGTTTGCTCAATCTCACATAACCTTTTAGAAAACACAAAGAACAGTTGATATTCCAAACTAAATAATATTTGGAAACAAGATCTTTTCAATGCTAGCTTGTGCAAACAGGATAAAAAAAGTGTTTGTATTGTAAGATCTTCACAGGCTTCCTTCCTGCTGACTGCAGTATATCATAAAGCAGTGGTTCCTAACCTGGGGATCACGAGGCCTTCTTGGTTTTAAGGCGTGCTAGAAATCAGTTTGCTTTAATGGATGGTGGCTGTCGCTACCTCTGAGGATGAATACAGGTTGAGGAAGGCATGTGCGGGGATTTCTACAGTTATGAACCAGTTGGCACAAACTGAACTGTGACCTGACATGTTGGGTGGCGTCACAGCTCACGTTTTACAATCTTATGCTGCCCATATGTCAGCGTTACGACAGCGGCGTGTTTGAACTGTCACTGCCTCGTTCTCTCTGTACTTTGTGTTGAGGACAAAATGTCAGAAATGTGCTGCTGTTTTTTTGTCCCTGCAGGCTCATTAAACAGTCAGTACTGCAGTTCACCATTACAAAGGAAGGAAACCTGGTTCTTGTTTCATAAGTGGGCTTTTATTTAAAAAAAACAAACATAAGACCCAGATTGTCAAAAAAAACTTTAAAGTAAGTTAAAGAGTAACTATACCCCCAAAACCTTCTGCTGAAAACCTCTATATGGATATTTACTTACTTACATTATAAGTAAATACATACAGTATTTGAATTCTACATGTTGTGCTATAAATATTCATATTAGCTTAGCTAGCGTTACAACACAGGTAGCACACAGAAACTTGAATGCGTTTCTAGTGACTGTTAATGACGTTAGTTACACTTACACTACACAAGCTAATGTGTGCTGTTGCTGTTTGTCGATCGCTCTCCTCAAACTGGCCAAGAGAATGTCTAAAGATTGAACAGGATTTTCCTTTTAATTCACTATAGAAACCAAACTGTTTCCCTTCAGTGCAATAGATGGTTCTTTATGGCTTTGGCATGAACTTTTATTTTTATTTTTTCTCTGTCGTATTTTCCGAGGTGCGCCCCCCAGTGGCCGAGTGAGACATGAATGTATATTTGAAACAGTGCGTTGGGTGAGTGGTGTTGTCTTATACTGTGGAATCACTTTAGTACTCTTTACTACAGACCAAAATGATACAGTATATAAATGATATATTGATATATTAAAGGTTTTAATGTTTATACAGAGATATTCTTCTTGTTTTTTTGTACAGTCTGTTTTCCTACATAGATATTTCCTGTGTATTTTGGAAAGGTTACATAAGCAGTATATAACACGTATATTCAAAAATATTACCAAAACTGCGTGCCCAACCAGTGTGGGCGATGCATGGGCATTACAGAAATCCTCCACGGTTTGTCTGATCCTTTTCTCCCTGTGTAGTCGAAATACCTCAAACCCCCCTGACTTTCTTACCCTCCGTCACACCTGTGCAGGTGCAGCTGATTCAGCTCTTGGGTAGTTTTTTGCACCAGGTGCTCTGCTCCTCGCCTTTCATTTGTCAGGAGGACACAGTCGCCTCCACACAGATACTACCGTACGTATAGTTTCATGGCTATAGAGGAATGTATCCACCCAACCCGAAGCACTTATTTTTTATTTTATTCCTTTTGTCCGCTGTGATTAATCTCTCTCCTGCATCCTGCTGTTCACTTCTCTCTGCTTCTTCAGAGCCTCTGCAGCTCTGTTTGAATCTGTGTTCAAATTTATTTTTCCTATATTTGTCTTGATTATGTTATTGATTATGTTTCTCATGATCAAAATAAGAATAAATAAATAAAAGTTCAAATCTGTGTCTGTTATTCATTTGTGGGTCACTGAGTTGTCCAGATCATATTCATGTATCATGTTTAAGTTTCCAGGATCAATACTTTTCCAATCTGAGGCACATCTTCTGCCCTCTGGTGGATTATGTGTGCTCTGCAGGCAGCAACGGGCCACTGAGAGCCAAATCCAAAAGGGCTGCTGTTAAATGATTTGCAAGAGAAACTTTAGCTAATTTTTAAAATTTACAGTGAGACTAACTTTTATATTGTTACTAATATTTAATGTAATGACTCAACTTGTAGTCACTTAATATTTCCTCCATTGTTTTGATAAATAATAGAGCAGGTATGCCTACCACAATGCTATTTACAGTTTGATTATTCAATTTAACTATATGAAGATTTAAACATCATCTTAAAGTGTAAATTGAGATATTTAAGTTCTGTATAAATGCAACCTGCTTTCATGATAATCACATGTTGCGATGGCTCGCTTGCTAATAATTATCTTTTTATCATCGATTTTCACTAAAACAGGTCTTTGGTTATCATAATCTTTATGTTATATTGACCAAACTGTTTCTTTGCCACAAGGTGAAATAAAAAGGTTGTAAAAAGTTTTCTGTTTGGAAAATAAATTAACCAAACTAATTCAAAAAAACTAGTTTTTGTTTCTAAAATAAACATCATTGATTAATAAAATGCCATAAATGTCTGATGTATTAAATATTGTACAGAAAGATATCATGAATATGAATATGATATATAATCTGTAGAAGCTGATCGCCGATAGGCTTTTGCAACAACACGTCACATGAATTGAATTAATTTAAAACAGCTTGTTAGTCGACCGAGACCACCACAGCTTAGAGTCAGTACACAGAGTCGCAGATCAGATCTGCAACACAAAAAAGAGAGAACCTGAAACCGCAGAGAACACACAAAATGTGGCAAAGTCAGCACAGATGACAAGATTATTAAAAATAATCCAATTTAAACTCACCACTGACTAAGTTAAGTTACCCAACACCTGACATCTAAAAACAAATCCATCCATAATTTATTAATTTTACACTGCAAAGAATAACAGGAACGGTGAGCTCAGCAGTGACCTGTGACAGAGAAGCTTCCCCACTGATCTCAGGACAGTTTCAGCCTAATTAGCCTATGTTGAACATCAATGTGAAGGTACTGAATGGCAGATGTGCTACTGAACTCAGGTCAGTGTGATATTGACAGCATTATAGCTGAGGTAGCTGGTGAAGTGACTTCTTTCTCTCAGTGAGCCTCTTAATATGAACGCAGCATTAGATGATATAATTATGGTTTTAGTTGAGAACATGCAGGTTGTTGAGAATTCACTATGATGTCTTTTATTACAATTAATTACAGTACTACACAAAGGGTACATTCAACCATCAGTTACTCACAGGAAGTAACAAGAGCTGTTGCTGACAGTAAAAACAAAAGTAGAGCCATTAAAATAATCTTTAAATAAAAATAAGGGGCCAGTTACAAGTTTATAGTTTATGTCTCTGTGCAATGAACGGCAGCCTACAGATGATCTAACAGGATGTTAACATTTCTGTGACTTCCTGTTAGATATAATCTATTCTTTGAAGGCTGCTGGAAACTGTCCGACTGACTTTTGTCAGCTCCTCCTCCTCCTCCTGCTGCTGCTGCTGCCATCTGATCTTATCCACAATCAGCACTCAGTCTGGTGTTACTCCAAAGCCAATGATGACCACCAGGGGGCATCAACCCCCCTCCTACTGTGAATCACAGGACCACCATGAACATAGAGACAAAAACAGTTTGAAGTCATTTATTTAAAGTAGAGCTCACTGGAAGAAAAAGATCCTCTGCTGAACAAAAATTACACATTTGAGTAAAGTTAGAAATATCATCCTCTCCATCTCCTGCTGTCAGTCCTCTTCTGTCCATCAGATGTCCTCCGAGTTCCTTTGTCAGTGTTTCTCTCTGCACACCTGAACCTTCAGTCCTCTCCTCTCTGCAACCTTAGACTGCACTGATGTTTCTACCTTGTGCTGGTTCACACCATTCAAAGGTTTAAAGCATTTAAAGATGACAACCACATGACTTCATTTACAGTGATGGAAAGTACATTTTACTTCCATTTTATGCTGTTACTCTATTTCTACTTCTCAGAGGGAAATATTCTACTTTTTACTTTATTGTTTATCTAATAACTTTAGTTACTTTCAGATTCAGATGATGCAAATATAAAAAGTCTAATAATGATATATTATTACAGATTAAGCTACCCAGCCATATATACATTGATTAAAATAAGATCTAGATTTATCAACAGCAACAGTGAAGTTAGAAACTAGTTTTCCAGTCGTGGAAACACCTGGAAGTTGATCTGTGATGTCCTGGAAAACCTGAATTATATTTGAGCCAGTGATGTGAATTAATTAAAGTTACAGTTAGAGGAAAACTGCTGTCGGTTTATAAAGACAAAGGAGAGTCCTGTAAATGATGTCCAGCATTTGTGAGTGCTGCCCTTTAATGTCAAGAAAAACTCCTGGAAAAAGATTTCTTAAAAAAGTGGGAAACCCAGTTTTAATGCAGAAAGTTCTCAAACTTACTCATCTGATTTTTATTTAAGATCAGAGTCCAGAACGATTTGTGATAAGAAAATAACATTTAAAGGTTCAGTGTGTAACATTGAGGAGGATCAGAAATGTAATATAATATCCATATCCATGTATGTTTTCATTAGTATTTAATTAGCACATAATAAGAATCATTGTTTCTTTGTTACCTTAGAATGAGACGTTTTTATCTACAGAGGGAGCGGGTCCTCTTCTGGCTGCCATGTTTATATATATATATATATACATATAGCCCCGCCCTAATCCCCTGCACCTGTGTCTGATTACGCACACCTGTAGAGAATATAGTCACTGTGGTTTCTCCCTTCAGTTCCAGTTCATCTTCGTATTTCTATTCAAGATTCCCTTGTGTTTTTTATGATTTGGTTATTTGATTTTTGCATTTTGTCCATTCGGATGTTTCCTTGATCATTGGATTTTCTGCGTACTGGACTTTTGAAAGTAAAAAGGAACTGTTTATTTAGCTCAATCCTGGTGTCTTCAGTTGTTCATTTGAGTTTCTGGCCAAACATGGCGGGCTCAGTAAAAACAGGAACCGCTTCCTCTGCATATAAAACCATCTATTTCGGTAATTATACACTAATGAAAACATACGTATGAATATTCTATTCCATTTCTGACAATGTGACACACTGAACCTTTAAGATAAATTATCTGAATCCTGTTTCCACCACTGAGAACTGTGTATCCATCTCATCCAGTATATTAAAAAATATCCTCCTGTAAAAATAAAACAGATCCTTTGCACTTCCACCTCATTTTTAACATGATATGAATTAATAAGCAAATGAGGTAAAAAGAACATGTCCCTGTCCAGATATCTGACCGTCCTGCCAGTTTAACCAGATTAAATCCCAATGAGCACATGTAGGCAACAACATGTACAGCTCTTTTGATTCATTCGGTCTCATATTTTAGCCTCTTTAGCACCCCACTAAGTTGGAATTGTTATTATGTAATACCATTTTCTCAAAGTGAAAGGGAGCAGATCAGGATATTCTGCTAATCCCACGAGTTCAGACCATCACACGGTGACAGCAGAGGAGTTTTTAGTGCTGGTTTAATATCTGGAGAAGTCCATGAAATGCTCTGTGTTACAGTAATACAGTATGACTGCATGGGGCAGTCTTAAAGCACCACCCCGCCCTACAGGCTGTCGGTTTGTGCAGAAAATAACATCTGTTGGTCACGTAAGCCTAAAAAGGTTGCACTTTTTGTTTTTAGGACAGCTTACATCTGTTTAAACCTTTAAAGTGTTGAAGCTGTTAGAAGAATCTGTCCTTGTATTTACATCCAAACATCTAATAAGCACTAAATCATTCCAGCTCTGTGTTTGTGGAGTTACTGGATGAGCGTAGCCCTCTGATTTTATTTAGTTTGTGTTCTCTTCTTCTATTGTAATTAGAAAGATTTGTATGTATCGTAGCAGTGTTATGTACTTTATTCCCCTATAAAACAGATCTGTGATCCATTTTGGGTTGCGACCATAAGTTTGGGAAACCCTGGGCTACAGTATAGCAGCAGCAATAAACTGTAGTCTCAAACTACCCCAGCACTAACATTACGAGCACTGGACTCCCTGACTGGTCCCAGACCAAAAGACCGCTCTGCACTGTGTGGTCTGACCCCTTTCTATCAGAAACAGCATTAGCTGTTTCAGTAGTTTGAGCTACAGTAGCTCTTCTGTTGGAGGGGACCACACAGGCCAGCCTTCACTACCCACCCACTGACAGGAGCCATGATAAACCAGATAAGCAGTGTTATTCTGTGTCAGTGCTCACAGTGTTAGGGCTGATCGGTGTGTATCTTAGCCCAGATCATACAGTTGGTTATTAATAGGTGCATTATTTACAGACTAGAGGATGTAGGTGTTCCAGTGAAATTGTTGAATGGTTAGGTTTAAGATAACCCATTGGTCAGGAGATAGGATCTAGACATGTCTCCAAGAAGAACATGTTTAAAGCCCTGCTTTTGACCCAAACACAATAGGGAGGTTTATGTTTGTTAACAGAATATTAAACTGAGGGAAATAGGATCCTGGGAACATGATACCCTGGGAACATAGGACCCAAACTCTGGTCTCACCATGTTTTGATGGCTGCCATTATCAGCTTCAAAATGTAGAGTTTAATCTCCTTTTCAAGAAAGCTTAAACAACAAGACACAAGTCTGTATTTGACTTATGTAGTATATAGACATAAACAGTGTATCACCACAACAATATATTTACAGCTTTTATGCAGTTTGTGTTCGGTGTTGAAGAGGACATTAGGTCTCAGATGTTCTTCAGACTTCAAATGTTGCTCTGTTTGCTGCAGCACTTTCACAGGAAAACTAAAAGGTTAGAACCTTTATAGAAAGACTGCTATCAGAAGCCATTGGTAGATTCATTGCATGGGTTTCTTCTTAGGTTCCTATTCAAGCTCGTCATTTCTTCCACACTAGTTTAATTGTCTGAATACACTAAGTCATAATGGAAGACTTGACGGGTGCTTCTATCAAAAGCACCATACAGCACTGTGGTGGAGTCCCTGATGGTACCACTCGTCACCCAGAAGTCTGGATTACTGATGATGATCTGATGTCACAGACAGACAAACGATGGGTTTGCTTGTCCAGTTTTTTGTCAGATCTTCAGCGTTGCGTGCTGCGATCTCTGAGCCCCATGTAGGCATCAGATGAGCTGTCAGGTCAGGCCTGAACACACTGAAATCTCAGCCTGTTGACAACCTGTAGCTTACGCAACCCTCCCTTTGGACAAAAAATTGCACAGGGGGAAAACAAATACATAATACATGCTCCTAATACTCTGCGGCGGTCACCATATAATCCACAAACATGGACTATGGAGGGGGGTGGATAATTGTGCAGTTCATATCATGGATGGGATGCAGGCATTGGTGGGTTGCTCAACTGGCTGTGTGCTGTTTTTTTATGTAAGAGGATTTGTGAGGACCTCTGTGGCACGAGTCCTCTAAAGACTTGGGGTTGGATCATCTGTCTGACGGTGCCAGAGCCAATGAGCAGAGGGGATGGCCTGACGTGGGAGGCGAGAGGCTTTTTGGTCGTGGAGGATTTTGTCATTTCAGGAAGGAAGAGAGTTTGTTTGTGCACAGTGCAAATGTGCACAATACCAATTACTTACAATTACTGACATTTAGAAACATAGAATATTCATCTGCCCTGTGCAGCGCCATTCTGACATCAAAAACATACATAAAACATCAGGTACTGTTGCTTGAAGAGACACTCACTGATTTTGTCATGGTGTTTCCAAATCCCTATTTCGGGACTGTTGTGGTAAAGAGGGAGCAGAAGGCAAAGCTTTCAATTTACCAGTCAATCTATGTTCCAGCTCAGTTAGAACTGAGCTTTGGGTAGTGACTGAGGGGGGACCAGCCTCAGAGATAGGCTTTTTTCCCTTGACTGTAGAAGAATGAATCTGTTACAGTATCTGCTCCCAGACATGCATTTATTCAGAAATGAAAACTAAATTTATACAGGTGAAAAATTAGTTTTGATGGGCCCATTTATAAGAAAATTAAAAAGTCCCTGACAAATTCCTAAAAAGCAAACAACACAAGGCGAACATTGGGGCTTTCGGGGCCCCTGGGGGTCTGGTGCCCTCTTGCAGTTGCCAACTTTGCCTGGCCACAATATAAAAAAAGAGTTAATCTTTAATTCAAATTATGACAGAAATGAATAGACATTTTTTAGACCACAATAGACGCTTTTTAGTTCCCTTACCGCTCCAGCTGTCAAGGAGTAAAACTGCTACAGACAATAATAAACCGCTCATTTTACTGGAGGATTTATGTACATATATGTAAAAAGGTCATGTTTTTTTTTTTTGGTTGAGGTTGAGGTTCTGATGTTGTCCTCTTTCCCAAAAAAACAATTATATTACATCATTAAAAAGATTACCCGATTAATTAGAGATTATACATATACATCACTTGATACATTTGGGAATTATTAAAATTTAATGAAATTTAAATTTAAAACATAAATAGTTTTTTTACATCCTATAGAAAAACAACATGGCGTCAATCTTACAACTGAGGTGAAACCTTAGAAATCACTATAGATTGGATGAAAAGTGTTTTTTCACATCACAACAGTGATATGCTGTCAGCCTGTAAAAAGTGATGTGAACAGCAGCATTATGGTATTTTTACCAAGAAACATTTTTTTTTTTAAAAGCCACAACGAGGAAAACCGGGGACAGAACAGCTAAGGAGGTCGAGGAAAATCTCTTTACACTGAATGATAATCATACTTGGCTATTTTAACTGTTTTGACCTTTACAAAGGCTGACTGTTGTCTCCACAGGTCTTAATGTTAAACAGTCCCTCCAGGAAGTCACGATGTTATGATAGCGATTCTCAATCAATCGTTGAGAATGACCAACCATTGTAGTTTTCTGCGAGTTTCACAAATCATAGCAGTCCTCATCATTGATTTTTTTTAAGAAAAGCTGCTGTAAAATCAGGCATTTTAGGCCGCAACAATCCCCCCAAAAAAGCCCACAAAATCTTAAAGAGACTGGTTATTAGTTGCACCTGTTTCTAACAAGCCAAAATGAGAAAAGCTTATTTAAGTTTTTGTCCTGAAAAAAACTGAAATTTCTGTTGTAATGTATCATCTATTCCACATTGTAACAGAGCGGCAGTTGGTCATTGGTTCATTGCAGTGTAATATACGGGATATACTGATATAGTGAGGTCAAGCAAGCAAGCTGTGGTTACTGATCATAATGTCCTTCTTTCTGTAATCAAGCAACGTAACTGTTCCATGACAGACTGGACACCAGCTGGCAGTGCCTCAGTTCGAGTTCGCCTTCTGCTCAAGTCTCAGAGCTCGATGTAGTGACATATCACAGCTCCTGCGCTGTAACTCTGTGTCACTGAAGAAGCAGGTCCTGATGAGGCAAAGTAAAAATTTCTCCAGTGTCCCAGAAGATAGTTACACCTCGACATTAGATCTTCACCAACCTCTGGCGAGTTCAAGTCCTTCCAAGAATTCAGGCTGGCAGGCAGGATGGAGGCCGATGGTGGGAATTTAAGGGTTTTCTGGAATATTTTTCAGCAGGTCTGGCCAAGACCCTGGAAAGAAACATGGAAAAACAACTTCAGGGACAATGTAAGTGTGGCCAACTCCTGTAAAATGTGAGGCAAAGAAGATTTATCAGTATACGTTAAAACCTTAATTAGTATTATTGGCAGCACCTGTGTTTACCCTACTGTTTATGTCAAAATGGTTGTTGTTATATATACCAAATGTGAAACTACCCATTGGTTTGTGGGGTACAGGTTTTGAAGCTGCGAGTTTGGTGTTACGGTTGTCACCATGACATTTTTTCATGTTGGCTTCACTTCACAGACCCGGAAGCTCTGTCCATTATTCATACTGTCAATGAGCTACACTTTGTTTTATAACTAAATACCTGTTAACTAATACTAATTCCTACATTGCCATCAGCCTCAGCTGTACTTTGTGGTCACGGCTAATTTACAAATGTTAGCATGCAAGATGGTAAACATTATACCTGCTAATCATCAGCATGTTAGCATTGTCATTATGAGCATGTTAGCAGGATGTTGTTAGCATGGCTGTAGACTCTTTATTGTAAATGGGAAACAATAAAATAATCCTATGAATCAAATCAATAGCCTATTTGGAAAATAGTATGCCTGTTTGTTGTAATATGTACTACATTACCTATACAGACTTCTGAAACAAACCTGTGTGAGATCATTTGCCCATTAATAAAATATCTATCGTATGAGGTAAACAGATGTTGTTTTCTCAGTGTTGTCTCAGTCAGAGGATTTCCCTCCAAACTGACATCAGCTGAGGTTCTCAATCTGCCTCTTTTATCACCATCCAACAAATCTGCTGCATGCCACATGTGTAAACCCTTTCTCAGAGGCCACCAAAGGGGTAGTCCTACTGTCCAGCAGCATACGTCAAAGGGATGAGTGACGCACAAACATCCGTCCATCCATTCATTATTTCCCTGTCCAGTGGGGGTTTATGTTGTCAGCTCAATTCATCTCAGTGATGCTTGGAGGAGGGTAGGGATCAGGCAGGGGATTTGCAGGCTGGTTCAGAGCTTCAGCAGGACGAAGAGCTTAGAGTCTGGGACCTCAGGGTCCAGCGTTTTGGGGGAAGGGAGCCAACAGACTCACAGTCTGTTCTGCTTATGTTCTCCATCCGACAGCTAGTGGAAGTTCTGACTAGAGACCAATCAATGGTGTTTTCTGAAATGTAATTTTACCCACAGCTGACAGCATTTCTCCAGGGATGTTGGGCTGTCCATCACTTTGGTTCAGGCTACAATTATTGGACGGAGTAAGAAATAATTTGGTTCACCTCAGAATTCATTGTCATAACTTTGGTGATTCTCTAAATCTTTCACCATCATCTGGTCAAAAATAAATAATTATTATAATATTATTTATTTTTGAGTAGTTTCTAATCAGACACCTGAAAAAAGTCCCATCAGCCTCAGTTTGTACTTGCTAATTAGGAAATGATAGCATGCTAACTAATTAAACTCTGATGTATTAGCATTTAGCCCCCACCACTTTGGCCCAAACTGAAATAGACAGATTTTGAATGAATTGCAATGAATACAGATACGGTCCTCAGAGGATAAATGATAATGACTTTGTTTTGTACTCTGATTTGTAATCAAGCCAGCAGGTCAAACTTTTCAATATTATCTTTTTAATATTTTAACATCTACTAAATGGACTGGCGTAACATTTGATGAATGTAGCCTAATAACCATTCATTCAGCTCAAACATTTTCTGGATCATAGTGAAATGTCTCAACAAATATTGGATAAACCCTGTCTTCAAGAAATAACAATTTGTTTTAAGTTACATTTGGAGGAAAACGTAATTGCTGCACACAGTTCTGGACTTACCACCAGTGACTTGGAGTTCACATCTGTGATATCAACAAAAGCAAATGTTTTAGAAACTTCCCCAACACATTCCCATCAGCCTCAGCTACACTTTGTGTTTACTCCTAATTAGGAAATCTCTATTAGACATCTCATAATTATGAATTAGCATTTCGTGATTATGAGAAAACAATGTAATATTATAAAGTTTTTTCCAGTCAAGAGGTTCTGAACGCTTCAAAACTAGTTGCCAGAACCAGAATGAAACCGGTTCCCTGTTTGTGGAAAAGGCCTCTATGAGGTCTTCTAGTCACCAGTACTGGCTTGACATATCACAGTGACAAATGACAAATGATACTCGTTCTCATGAGAAAATCACCTCAGAATATCTAGATCTGGAAGACATAATCATCAGGACATTTTCAGTGCTTAAGTTTTTCATTTACTTCCATTTTTTTCTTTGTTGGCTAAGCTTCATAATTACCTCCTGTGTTTTGTTTTACTGGGCTTAAAACTGATGTTACAAAACCTGAAAGGTTTTCTTGGGTTGTAGTCTAATTAACTGAGAGGATTACTTACAACCTTTTGTAAGAGTGAAAGTTTCTCATCTTTACCATCAGATTAAAGCATCCACTGTGTGCTAGCGGGTGGGGCATCGACCTAAAGCTGCATTTAGACAGCTTTACCGAAATGTTCTGCAGAGGTTTAAAATGATTGACTGTAGAAACATCATAAATCAAATCTGATTGTTTCTTGTAAAAGTAATTATCCTCTTTCCAACTCAGTATGGACAGAACAGAAGCAGATGTGTTAAGGGCAATCAAAGTATACTTTAAAAAGTTGGAAACTAAAACTTTTGTATATCAGCCAACTCTGAACAGAAGTTGTACCAATTTTAAAAAAAAACCCATACTTTTAAAATGGGTCCAGAGCCTAAACAGTGCCTAAACTGAACAAAACAAAAAAGCATAAAATGTTGGTTAAAGACATTAAAGAACTGTATTTTTATTGCTAAGGTAGGGTTGCCATTAAACGTTGACATGCTACAAATTCCTGCTTCAGACTTCTGCGATTCTTTTGCAGAAGTATTATCATTAAATACTGATTTTTTTGGGGCCAATCAAAGCTCTAAGCCAGAACCATGTAGAGGAGAGTTGACATAATGTTAACTAGCGATGCCTCTGTTTCCTTTAACGTCTGCACCAGAGGGAAGCTATTTCAGCTCTGGTACTTAAAGGAGGCACCGACATTTGCATCCTGTTTCGGTACCTGAACCTTAATTATTAGAACAAAAAGCAAGAAAATCCCTGCATTCAAACATTTCACTGTCGTTGACAGAACAGAAACCGACTGCAGCCTGAAGCTAATTAATCAGATTGTGATTTGCTGTTAATCTGATTGGGACCAATCGGCTGCCTGTGACGACGGCCTCGATCTGTGCCACAGACAAATATCAGTAATAATTGATTTCCATGCATTTGCTAATGCATCACGGATTACCGCTGGAACATACAGACCACTGGCACGACAGTGAGCAAATGCCCTTGACACACAACATAATATCTGAACAAACACAGATGTTCACATGCAGGATGATTTAACAGATTTATTTTTAGAGAAATAAAAATGTCTGTGGTGTTAAGTTCTCATATACTTTGACGTTGAGCAACCTTTACGCTGTCAGGAGACACTGAAACCAGATTGATACACACAAGTGTTTTGTTGTTGTTTTAGTCATTGTACCATAACTGATCGAATAAAACTATTCTATTACTATACTATAAAAATATTCTGGCACACAGCTGCGTTAGTTCAACCCAAAGCCCGAGATCACCCACCCACTGCTCTTGCTAACCCTGTGGGGACTTTCCTCTAACTTCATTCTCTGGACTCTGATAATAAGCTTAATAAATTCTACTCTTCACGCCATCAATAAGACTAAACCATCAAATAAACCTTTAAGTTTATTATCGGTCCCCAGAATGCAGGAGTCCCCACAGTGTGAGTCTACTTTCAGGTGTGAGTCCCCACATTGTCGGGTTGAGTCCCCGCAGTGTAAGTGGGTTGTCAGGTTTGGGATAGAAGTTAATTAACTGAAAAAAAAAGACAATTTTAATAACTGATTTATAAAATATTCCTGATTTCTGTTTCTCCAAAGTAAGTTTTTAACGTACCTATGTAATTGTCATAAATAGTAAGCTCCTTTAAGGGGTTAAACTTACAGATTTTGTCATATTTGACCATTATGAGTTTGATCAGCGATATCTCTTAGTCTTAGTCTTTGCACATTGGGTGTGTATTGTGTACATTGGGGGCGGCTGTGGCGCAGAGGCAGAGCGGGTTGTCCCCTAATAAGAACTTTGTTGGTTCGATCCCCGGCTCCTGGTGCCACATGTTGAAGTATCCTTGATGCATCGGTGTCTGAATGTGTATGAATGAGTTAGTTTCTGTTTGATGGGCTTTGCCATCACTGAGTGAATGTGTATGAAAGGGCGAATGTGCCATGTAGTGTAAAAGCTCTGAGTGGTTGGAAGACTAGAAAGGCGCTATACAAGTACAGGTCCATTTACATTGTGGTGCACACAAAAAGATTGCTAAACACATATTTTGTGTTATTTTATGTTGCAGATTGTTAATGTTTATCACATTTTTTGGTAGCCGGAACAATGAGGGAATTGTAATTTATTGTGATCCCACTTTGACCATTGATTGACTTTATAATCTTCAAACTAAATTAATTAATCACTCAGGAGATTCCTTAAGACAAAATCCTCTCTCTAATGTCAGAGTCGTTGACATAGAAAAGTTTGGGAACTCCTGGTTTAGTTTTGATCAAATTCATTTTCAATTGTTTTAAATTCTTTTTAATCTCTGCCGCACATGTTTGCATTTAGTGGCTGCTCAAGTTGGTTATAAAATATTTTTTCGGCCCCCTAAAGTTAAGTGTTGGCCCTGCTGGCTGCTTACCTCCTGCTGACCTACTCAGCAGCTCATCATGCCATCCAGGGATGTTAAGAAGTAAAAATAAGATCCCAGGACTTAAAACTCTGTACAAAGTGATACAACAGCACTTCATGGTTGTCCCTCCTCCACTTCCTCCTCCTCTTCCTCACACCAGAGTACTTCTTTTCTCCCTCTCCCTTTCCCGCTCCCTTTCTCCTCTGTCCCGGCTCAGGTCTGGCGTCGGCAGCTCGCCGTGGCCGGCCGTGTTGTTGGGCTCGTAGCGGGACGAGGCAGGCGAGTTCTGCATGACCACCAGGCGTATCGGCGACTGGCTGGGCGGCGCCGGCGCGTTGTCAGGGGCGTATTCCTTGGTGGGGTCTTTCCCCCGGCAGTCGTACAGGATGCAGGAGATGAGGAAGACCAGGAGCAGGATGACATAGCTGGCGACCAGGATGATGAGGTTGAGGGTGACAGGGTCAATCTCCAGGTAGAATTCCATGAAACCCATGGTGCCGCTTCATATCTCGCCCCGATCCAGAGGAAGAAGAGATGATGGGAAAATCAACCAAAAAGATAAATAAAGGAAATATGGGGCAAAAGAGAAGAACAGAAGGCAGAAAAAAGACTGCTATGATGGACGAGGGATGGACAGCTGGCTGGAAAGAGAGAAAGAGCAAAAGGCGACAGAGGAGAGATGAAATGAGGGATCAGTTTAGAGAGAGAGAGAGAGAGAGAGAGAGAGAGAGAGAGAGGGGCAGTGACAGCAGGCCGAGTGGATACGAAGCTTTCTGCTTTAAAGGACGTTAATCCTCGCTGCTCTTCCAACCTTGAGTTTCAGCAGCCAATGATTAAAGCTGCTCAGTTTTAATAACTTAAGCCTCCATTTTGATTTTGCCAACTACACGTACAGCAGAGTGACAAAATCATACTCAGCAAAATGGAGGACAGGACCGCACACACCTGTCAGCCTGCCACAGCCGTCACTTTGGGGGATTTTGGGACTCGTGTATTAAACAACTACTTTATTATGTCACTCTGAGTGATTATTTTTATATTTGAAATCATCTAGATTAAAAGCATATAAGGTCACAGAACAGGCTGCGGTTTTGCTTAAAACATGTGATGATTTTAAGAGCATTGCATGTTAGCACATCCTGGTAATGACAGATAGAGGACCCCCCAGATTTCAGACTTACAGGCAGAGCTTCATCTCAGTGACTACAAATCCATCCTCTAACTTGATTTTTAATACTCATTTGCAATAATTGAATGGTAT
>JAGRRF010004921.1:745034-761367 GCA_019097615.1 Morone chrysops | reverse complement strand
TTCTGTTGTGAATTGGCGCTATATAAATAAAATTGAATTGAATTGAATTGAATTGAATCCTCCCTCCCTCTCTCTCTCTCCACTCTCTGTTTATGTCTCTCGCCCTACCACCACCAATCCCCCTCCCCCCACATTCCCAGGATGCTGCACTCCAGTGGAGATAAAGTTAGCACTGCAGAAGTGACAACGCGTTGTAACCGTTACCCGTCACCACAACCTCCTCCTCCAAATGACGCAACCCCCCCACCCTCCAGTTTATTATCTGGTCGTGTGTCTGTGGGATGCTAGGCAACATAAATTAAATATAACTGCTATAACTTTCAACTTGTCAAGCAGCTCTGACTACAAAATCCTCAGTGAGTAAATTGAAAAGAAGTCCATCAGTCTCAGGTTGGCACGTGAATGTTGACTTTAATAGAACAAATACATTTATTGACACAGAATAAATAAGACTTAACACCAGTTCAAGGTAATATAAAGTAAGACAGCGTCAGATTGACCCTCAGTTAAACAGTTACATGTGAACTCTTTAATAAAGTGGAATACATGACATTTGGTTATTTTTCATCACTTTGGATCTTAGTGCACTAGTTTAAACATACAAAGATTCATGCAGATCAGAGATGAACCCCATCTGAGAGCTCAGGATTCATAACATTACTCCATGATTCAGTCACACAGACTGGATATTCAAAGGTGTTATCTTGATGTCTTCTGTCTGCCTAGAACAATATCTAATATAAAACATTTCTGCATTAAAATGTATAAAAACTTATTAAGCACATTATACTTAAATTGTGTTCTTACATTATGCCAAATGTTTCCAACAATGTTTAAACTTAAAATCTGTCATTTTATTCAGGTAACACTGGCATCATATCCCCTTTGTGCCTGCGTCAGTGTTGTGGTTGCCTGCCAGAAGCTGTCAAACATTGACTGTTTATCCAGTCTGAACCCACATTTTAACCATCCACTGTTTAGATCTTGGTGCTTTTTAACTCTTTAACTCTTTTTTGCAGTCACAGTTTTTCCTTTGCACTTGGTTGAGTCAGCGGAACAAATCAAAACAAACAATTAAATCCAGTATTTTAACCTGCTACGTGACCGAATCACAGAGTAAAGTCCGGAGTGCTAAGATCACAAATGGGATTTACACTGAATTTTGTCCAGTAGAGAGAAACATCAACAGTAGAGTACCTTGTTAAATGTCTGTTATAGCTTATTAGCAGCATTTAGGTAGAGATACTGTACAACAGAGATGAGCTTTGTTGGGCGACAACTCACTTTATTATGTTATGAATTTCATTTTATTAAATCTACTTTTTTAAATGGAAATCTCTCATTTACACAAGTATTTAGAGCGTGTTTGATTATTTTTACATCATCACTATCAATGATTGTAGTCCACCTACAGCTGATAGACCTTTTTCACACCAGCCATTTTGACACAATATCATGTCTGATTATTTTGGGTACTGGTGAGTGCACAGATGGTTTCTCCTGCTCTCACAGAGGACCACACCTCTGGAAATTTCCTCTCCAGGCATGTCGATCCTGAGTTAGGAGTTCCCAACTTTTCCAGTCAAATCCAGATCTCTTCAAGGAGGCTTTCAGGGTATCCTTGAAGTGCTTTTTGGTGCCGCAATTGCCATCTTGCGTCCTCTTGCCAGTTTTCGACTCTGTCCACCTGATCCACAGCAGCTTTTACAGACAGCTCATGGCTTAGCAGGGTAAACACAGGTGATACTAATTACAGTTCAGTTCCATTTAGTGTAGCAGAGCCAACCTGAATGGAACAGAACCTTAGTTAGTATGATTGGTAACACCTGTGTTTACACGACTGTTTCATGTCAAAAAGGCTGCTCTGAAAAAGGTATGTTTACAAAATCAAGTCACTGTATATGTGAGGTACAGGCCAGGGGATGTGTTTTGAGATATAACTTGTACTTACATAAGATATTATAGACCTTCCATTATGAAAATGCCTGTTACTTCCAACCAGACTTCCCAGAGCTCATTTTCTGACACCACATTTTCCAACCAATTTTCCAACCAACGTCTGTTTTATACCAACTTTGGTTGGTATAAACAGAAACAGAAGAGCTGAAACCAGATGATTGTTTGGCATTTTGGATTAATCAAATATCCTAACCTCAGCAGTGGAGAGTACAGTCCTCTCTCCATTGTCCAGCACGTCAAGTTCAAAGTCTCCATAATTTTCTGCTGCTGAGTCATCCTGCAGGCTGCTGTGTCCATCCTTTACCCAGACCATCACAGTCCTTTAAGGTGTCTGCAGAAACATCCAGATGGACAAGACCCTGCAGCAAGTACAAGCATCTCTTTACAATAAGTTCACTAATTCATATCCCTGTTAATGCAAGGTGCGTTCAAGTTCACAGTCTCCCTGAAGTTAATCGTCTAAACCACCGGTGTCACTTTTTGGATAAAAAGGGCTTAAACTTGACCTCCACTCAGAACCAGATTAAGGACTTTAGATCAGGCCACGCAGTATCCCTGGTTGGCCATGAGGGCTGTCTGGCTCTCCCTCCGTTTGTCCTTCTTCTTCCTCAGTCGGACTCTCCAGCAGACGGCGCTGGAGCCCAGCAGGCCCAGTCCAGCAGACAGCAGCACCAGACCCAGCACCGAGATGGTGGACCCA
This sequence comes from Morone chrysops, assembly GCA_019097615.1. Taxonomy (NCBI): domain Eukaryota; kingdom Metazoa; phylum Chordata; class Actinopteri; family Moronidae; genus Morone; species Morone chrysops. The sequence goes on along the minus strand of JAGRRF010004921.1, from coordinate 758,708 downwards.
TGGGAGTTGAAGGTGTATGCCACCGCTGTCACCACGATGCCGGCTATGAGGACGACCACGCCGAATGGCACGGTGCAGCGATAGCAGGACATCTCGGTGCCGCCAGTGGCCGCTGTCAGCTGGACCTCGTTGATGTGCGGGACGTGCGTTGTCACGACGACGCTGTGGTCCTTCCTGGGCTTGTCCCGGCTCAGCTTCTCAGCGGACAGCGATATCGGCATCCTCATGGCACTCCTTGGGATCCTGGCACCACCTTTGGTGTGGAAATCGTCGGGCATGGTGATTTTACTGGCGAGGAAAAGGTGGGCCATCTTGATAGTGATGGGAGCAATCACCAATCACAGAACAGCTAGCTGGAAACAAACAAACAAAGAGGTGAAAGTATTAGATAGTCATCACAGCTACGGTGTAAATTACAAATATTTTCCAATAAATTCTCTAATAAAGGTAATAGATCATCATTTAAGCTACTTTAGACAAAACTTTAGTGTAAAAACTGAGTAATTTTAAAAAAGGTTGAAAACCAGTTCTGCCATAAAGGCTGGGCAATGTTACAACCTGCACAAAAATTATTACTTTTTGTCAAAAAGTAACGTGGATGACGGCTAGCTACACTAAAACAGCAGGAGTAGATGAGTTTAAAGGTTAGATTTAGAGCAAATAACTGTTATCTGTGTAAGGATATAGTGTAGTCAGTTACATGTGAACCTTAAATGTTTTTATCATCCACGTCGATGAATTAAGGATTTATTTCCTCCAAACCAGAGTTTGTGATTGTCGTAACAGTGGACACAATAAAAGAAACATCTGACTTCATATTCAATCTTCAAAGATTAGTTGATTATCATTTATGTAACAACACATTCTCACAACCAGGACCTGCCCTGATACTAACAGAGAGAGGTTAGTTAAGGTGGATTTGTTCTTCACTACATGACTATATATATATACATACTAAAAAGAATTTAATGAGATTTTCAAGAAGATTTATCTATTGCGAATAAAACAAGGCTTTATTTTTACTAGAATAATCATAATCACTCTCTGTGAGTCTGTGATTAAACAGGCTGACTGTCAACAACTTCAAAAATACTACCTTTAGATAGAAAGATAGATAGATATACTTCATTGATCCCAAGCTGGGAAATTGCAGGTTGGTTACACACAAAGGCAGGATTCCTTAACTTTTACCTTAAAAACCCTGAAATTTTAAGGTGGAATGTGAATGACATGAATCACTTTAAGGAGTAAAACCGCTTCACTTTAACTTTTCAACGGTCAGCTTTTTACATTTTTGGCATTTTTAAAGGATATTTGGTGTCACAGCTTACTTTTTCATTATGAATGGGCTCAATTATATACATAAAACCATGTTCACACAACATTTCAAACTGACAGTTACAAGTACATATTATGGCCTGTTTTTGGCCGTAAAAGAAGGTTTTCTGCTTTGAACGTGTTGACACAAGCAGCTCTTTTTTTCTCAGTGTAACATCACCATCGATATATACCATCATTTAGACAAATGAAAATAATAATGTAGAATTTCACAAAGTCTTTCTGGCCTTTATCTTCACTCCCTTACTGTGAAAATCTGGTTTGTGCATAAAATCATAACTAGTGGAAAATAATGATTCTGTGCACTGAAGATACATTTGAATGCCTACCTTTTAATATCTTAATGCCTCACATTGTTCTTAATTTGCAGGATTTAAATGTAGAGCAGCTGTTTAAAAGTCAGTTATTCACTTTTGTCCTTCATCTGAAAATGTAAGTTTCAGGAGGTTTTTAAGATTCCCTTCATTGCTCTGAGATCAACAGTCTGCACTGATGTGAGGGAGAAAAGACTGCAGAGCTGCTGTTAACACACACACACACACACACACACACACACACACACACTAACAACCTGACTGTTATCACTGCAGGTTGATAAGCTTCATTGATGCAGCAGAACACCTGCTTTCTATCCTGGAAAAGATTAGAAACACTTACTGTGGCAGCGTGCAGCTCTCCATTCTTTGTGTTTTTCAACTCAAACAGTCATATTTTCATTTGTCGGCGTGGAGGCTCTACAGGTCGTTTCTCTCTGCGCTCAGCACTCTGCATCGCTCTGACTGCGGGAATAAATGGGGGGAATATGGCTATCAATAGAAAAAAACAGGGGGGACTGCCCTCCCCCACGCCTCCTCTCCCCTCCTCCCCCCTCCATACCACCTCCTGTTGGACTAACAAGAAAAGTTTTAACTCTTTCCTCCCTTCAGCACACACTCTGCTCCTCAAAACAACCTCAGTTCCTGTAAAACTCTTGATGCTAAACCTACTTAAAAATCAGTTAAACTAGTTACAGACAGAGCAGGAAAATACCTTCATTTGCCATTTTACCAGAACACCTTAAATAACACCTTCATTTTCACAGTTTACAGACTGATACAAAAACTAACTGAGGGAGCCGAGCCATTAAAACTAATTAATGTCAAACTGCTAATCAGCAAGAAGCATGTATGTGGAGTTTTTTAAAGGATGAAGACTATCTCATCCTCATTAAACAGATGCTGAGATGAAAGTAGAAACTAAAACCAGCTCATTTTAATGGATTTACTATGATTAGTGGATATTTAAATTTACTTGATTTAAGTGTCTTAGCCAAGAAGCACAGACGACAAACATAAAACAATTCAAACTGAAAACAAAGAACAAATTTAACTTTTACGTATTCAATAAGACAACAGAACAAAGTGACCTTAGAAAAGAAAATGGAAACCAACATTTTTAGCATCGACAGTGTTTCCTCTGCTCCGTGTGTTTTCAAAGAAAAACTTTTCATGAAGCAAATTCAGACTATAAAAGTACAAATCTTCATGCTGGGAGGCCACTTGCACTGTACTGTGACGTTGTTTCCGTCTAGCTGAAGAGGCCACAATTAAGACCAGTTCTGGTTTCACTGCAGACCACAGTGTGAGACTTTTGAAGACCATGTGCACTGTTTTTTACATAATGAAACCAATTTTATTATAAATAAACAGAAATCTGTCTCTTAGTTACCTTTTTTGTATGCTGATTACAATTACATGTAATCCATTACTCCCCAAGCCTGTCCACTTCAGAGACATGGTGTACCAGATCCCTGTGGATTCAGCACGACCCTGCAATCTCACATTTACCCCCATAATCCTTTTCTGTAAGGTAACCTGAAACCCTCTAAACACTGCGATTTTATTCTCACTGGAACAAGTTTAAAATAAGATATTCCTTTAATAGTCTAACCCTGTGGAAATTCCAAAAGTTTGCCTTCGATATTTAATGAATTCAATAAATGAACAAATAAAATCACTTTCTTTTCCAATTTTGCTGCATAAAATGCCTAAAAACATCCCAGCATGCATTGCAGATTTTTAGAAAGCTGCCTTGAAATCAGGCACAAAAATAACAAGAGGACATCATGTTAGTACAGATTTTTAGGTTTGGTGCTGGAGACAATAAAACTTTACGTGTTTGGGTGGAGACCGCCTGGGTCACATTTCTTCTCCCAGAATCCTCCTGCATCCCACCGGGAAGCCTCCACCCCGCCGACCTGCACTAACATCTGGGAGGAATCAGCTGGGAGAAACAGCCAAGGTTTATTTATCGTCCTGAACCCTGTTGTCCTCTAAAGTGTCCTAACAGCTCCAGTCTCACGTCCTCAGTGGTCGCAGGGTTCTGTGGAGACGTCAGCTGCTGACGTTACTGTATCACAGAGTCTGTTACTGTGTGAAACTACTGGCTGTGTGCAGCATAAAGTCAGACAGAGGTTAAATATTATTGAGTTTTTTATTAAAGCAACTCCAGTTTGTTTGGCTGCACCGTAAACAGGAACACTACAACGCTGGAGAAGTGGCTGCTCAACTGCATTATTAAAGTGCACGTGCTGTTACCACAATAATGACCTGATAAAGACTGAACCCTGCTTTTTCATCCACACTCCACACTCCATCCACACTGACGCTATCCTAGTTTGTTGGTTATCATTTTTGATACTGCGTAACCTTTTGCTAATCAGATCTTTCTGTGCTGCCACTTCAACCTGCCTTCCCACTATGTCCAGTCCATGTCTTTTGTGGTTGGATCAGTTCCAGCAGCACCTGGAAACCAGGAAATCATTTTCAGGGTTGTGGTGGCCTAAAATACCTGATTTAACAGCAGCTTTTGTAAAAACAATTGCAATACATGTTGACACATAATGCTTTTAACCAAATCTTTGCAATGAAATTGCAGGAGAAAGTTGACATTTAAAAGAAATTATATATTATAATTAAAAATCAAAGGCGACTTGTTCCAATAAGAATAAACTAGTTTGGTGTCATATAGCTCAACATTTTGCACAGGGGACTGCTGTGATTGGTTAAACTCGCAGTAAACTACAATGATTGGTCAAATTTGTGGAAAACAATTGCAAAGTTGTGCAGAAATCACAGGAATTGGTTGAGTTTTTTTTAATTGTTGTGATCATAACAGAATAATGTTTGGATAGACACTGACAAACTCACTATTGGCTTTCTGAATGTTATTCGCTATGAATAAAAGCTGTTAATGTATGGTGTGATCAGTCGGCTGCAGGTGGTTCTGGTTCTGGTTGACAGATGACCTTGTGGAGTTCTTGTGTCTGCAGATCAACAGCTGTAAGGTTTCTCTGCTCTGACATCCGAACCCACGGCCAGCTCTCGGTGCAGGTGCAGCCTACATAGCACAAAGTGAAGTTACAGCTCCACTTTCAGGGTAGTTCTGCTGACTTCATGCTAAAGTTTTTCTCCTATCTCGACTGAAAAAACGCCCCGCTGTTCAGCCACCAGACGTCTTAAGTCTGGTTTCAGTGTCCCAGAAGATTCACTGATAATAATAACGTATAGATAAAGCCATGCTGTTAGCTAGCTAGCTAACTAATGAATCTTCGCCCTGTGTCGCTAAAACCTGAAGATTGATTGACGAGTGAATGTCAGGAGATTATTGGTGGTTGGTTGGTTACATAAGTTTGTTTTAGGTGGTGAAAACAATTGGAATGTGATATAAAAATACAAATAAATATAATATATTATAAAATAGGGCTACAATATTACAGATCAGAAAGGCTTAAAAACATTTTAAGTACTACTTTAATTTGCTGCTGCATCAAACACTGAACCACATCAGTGAAGTGACATCAAAAGTTGGAGTATGTCAGTGACTGCTGCTGGAAATCAGAAGGTGAAAACACAAAAACGATCAGATTTATGTCCTTTTAATGTGATTTTAATCTCCAGCTGGGAACATCTGGCCCTATTTTCAAACCCTGAGCACACTTTGGTTTTTGCAGATGATCCTCTCTGGGGTCAGTGAGGGCCAGCAGGGCCCCCGGTGAGTCTTTTGATCCAGATCGAGGGGTCACCACTGCAGGGCCTGAGAGAGAGGTTGGAGCCCCAAAACCCAGTGACCTGGTGAGAGACCGGTCAGCTGAAGAAACAAAGCACCTTCCGACATAAAGTCATTTAATATCTGTTAATGTGTCCTTCTGAGCTGTTTGATATATTTGTACCAGGAGAACCTTCACATCTCATTTACATTCACAGATTCAGGAGCCACTTGAGTAAACCTGATTTAATTTTCCACTTTCTGCTCACTCTCAGTAGCTCTCTGTGTTCATATTATTTCACCAATGAATATGCTGTCTCGCTCTCCAACACAGTCAGAGCAAAAAGACACCAATGAGATGTTTCATGAATGCATCAAGATTGATTTCCCTTCCTGGCCCATTAGACGCCCGTCCAGGGACGGTGCTAAATCACTTCCTTCCCGGATCCATTTCTGTGTTAGGGGGATGATGAGTTATTTTCTTTGGATCCATCTCTCTGGAGACATGCTCCCCTGCTTCCGCTTTACAACAGATGGTTACAGACGGTGCATGTAAAGTGGTGAGGTTAGCAGCTATTGGAGCGCACAGCGCCGTGTTTGTGCTGTTCCTTCCTCTGAGTACAGGTGTGTTCTGTCACACTTCAGCTTTGTAATCCTACATGCTGTTAATTTCCTTTGACTCAAACAAAAGTGGAAAAGCTGACTTTGCATTTTTGTAACTTCACACGGCCCAGAAACTAAAAAAAGTTTCTCTAAAAGTGTAGAGTCACACCAGCAGCCCCATAATGCTTCAGTGGTCTTTACAGACCAGAAAACAAAACTGATGAATTGATCCTCTACTGTGATGAAAATTGTACAAGCTTTATCTTGAAGGCAACTTCCAGTGCAAATTCAATTGGACTTTATGGGAGTGAGTTTGTTGCTGTGTGTCCAATCTGCAGACAAGTTGGGGTGAATTAGTGTTCATTATCATTGCAATCACAACTTCCTGGAAAGACTGACGAGTGACTGAGACCATAAACTCATCAGGAAACTGTTTACTAAGATAATAAATTAAGTCAGAAGTTGGCTCATTTCCCCATAACATTCAATACTATCAGACTTCTTTTTTGCAGCCAGTGGAGCTGCCCCCTGCTGGCCATTAGAAAGAATACAGGTTCTGTCACTGCAACATGGAGAACCCACAATATCACCAGACTTAGCTTTTAAAATGTTAAAGTTTAATTTCGCCCTCCAAACAATATATTGAACTCCCTCTTTGAAAGTAAAAACACTAAAGTGAGTGAAAGATACGAGGCTGCAGGAGGGCGGATGAAAAGAGTGGAGGGGATGTGACAGAGGATTACAGGATGTGTTACTGTCAGCATGATTATCATTTGGTATTATTAGGATCAGAGGAAACTGAGGATGTTATCAGAGAGAGAAAGAGATGAGCCAAATAGAGAACGAGTGACAGGATGTGAAAAACTGAAACAGATGAAATAAAAAAGTGGGCAGGTCACAGGTGCTCGATGAAAGGTTGCAGTGTTGGTTACATAAAAAGATCCTGGCAAATAAACTTTGATCAACTTAAACTCATGGATGTTTTGTCACCAAAATAAAATGAATAAAGTTGAAATTACGGCCGAGCTCAAACAATCATCAACTTCAAATCATCAAATGAATAAATGTGTCAAATAAATGAGACATCGTAGAAACACTTGAATTAAAGCCAGAGAGATGAACAGATGGAGACATAAAGGAGGAGAAAAATATAAAGAGAAGGAGAAAGAGGGAGCTCCAGGTTCCGACAGGAAAGGAAGCGTTCCTATAATTCACTGTTTTCATGTGAGATCCATCATGTTGGCCGCTGTGTTAACTCACTTCCTGCCGCTGAGTGTCAACACGCCGGCCTGCAGCCCTGGTGAGCAGACAGGAAGGGCTTCCAGTTCAGAGGTCAGCAGGTCACAGAAAACACTCTCACTAGAAACCGCTGTCAGACAAGACGTTGAAGAAACTGTCCATCAGTTAGCAGTAAAATGTCTCCGCTCCGGCTTTCACCTTCACTCTGTGCTGTCTACCCTGAAATATTACAACAGTTAGTCAAGATATACCTGCAGTCAGTCAGCTCCTGGCCCAATATATAAGAGATATAGTTTAACCAGTGCTGCAGTCAAGACCACCTTCGTCCAGTCCAAGACCAGCAGCCAGATGCATAAAACTTGTAGATCCACGACTAAAACTACACACAAGAAATATGCTTTGTTTTCATCACATTTATAAAGGCGCACAATTCTGTTTTATAAATCTCAATCACATTCTCACTCCCACGTACATCTCAATACTTGATGGAAAAAACGTGTCGCATTTGGCAAGCTTCTACAACAGTATCAGAACAGCTGTGGCTATTTTCACATTTCGCATTATAAATTTATCTGGAAAACTTAAGACTAGAATTGATTTTCTTTATAGGAAGTCCTACCTAGAAAACAATATTGGTCTACACTTGGAGATACACTCTGTACTTATACTCTTTAAGTAACATTAACCCAATATATATTATAGTGAGTATATATATCATAAATATAAATATAAATATCAATATATATTATCTTGAGTGTATGTTACCTAAAAAATTTTTATAGTTATAGTTGGTTTCAACAGTTTTTTGAGTTAAATCATCTTTTCGGGTTTTACAGTGTACATTTGTTCATGGATACCACTATACCACTATACCACTATATATTATTTTAACTAAAATAGGGGGACCCTATGTGGCTGCGAGGCAGTAAGGTGGATTATGCCTCGTACTGAAAATAAAGGTACTGAAGTATTTCTAGCGTCCCAGAAGACAAACCAGAGTAGATGAGCCGAATCACTCCGAGTGTCTGACCCTCCACAGCTCCTCACTTCATCATCACCTGCCTGTTTCTCTGAATTATTAGGTACAAACTGACCTGTTTAAGAAGTGGAGCATCAGCCAGATGTTTCCTGGCGTGTGTATGCAGCAGATCGCTGGCACATGAGCTAATAGCTACCTTAACGAATGCACACATACAGCGGACAGAGCAGCGAACTGCTGCCGCCAGTGTGTCACACTGAGATTCAAGACTTCAATTCAAAACTCCAGTTTCTTCAGTTCTGTAATTCAGTCCAGTAGTTCTTCTTTTCCTCCACTAGATCTCATTTTATTGTATTACATTTATTTGACAGCTGAAGTTACTCTTTAGATTTACATTTTATATTTAAGAACCACCTTAACAACCTTTAGAACACCAGAACCATCATAAGGAAAACATCACCCTGTAGATTTGTTCAGGTGATCAAACGTCCAATTTGTCAAAGAGAGTCTCTGAATGAAATCAACCAGCTCTCAAACATTACAGGGATATTACCATTGTGAGTCCTTATAGCAGCTTAACATCAACCAACCTGCAACCATGCTGACATCTAGTGCTGCTGGAAAGAACTACAGCTAATACTTATAATATGACAGTATAGTGACTTGTATCCTCAGACATTATGTATGTAACTTTCTGTATATGTGGACAGTTTATGTGAGAGCTCTCAGCTCCCTGAGCTTTAGTTTGACTGTGAGTTGTGTTTCTAGTCAAACTCACATTCAGTGTGTGGATGATCAGAATCTGAATCAGAATCTCTTTAGTGAGGAAGAATAACAAACTGTTTACTGGTTTGTCTCAGGTGAGTCAGGTGAGGGGTGAAGCTCTGTTGAATGGTATTTCTGATAATGTAAACCGGTTGTGCTACATTCTGATAGTGTGCAACAGGCTGTTGCATAAGTACAGTACTTGAGTAAATGTACTTCAAACAACGACAGTACCACAGAAAAAAAGACAAATCAGCTCTATGACAACCTGCTGACAGCCAATATGGTCTACTATGCACCCCAGTTTTTCTGATTTGATTTCCTTTTTGTTTTTCGACCTCTCACAGCAAAGCAGAGTGAACATTTCAGATGTCTTAGTTTTTAGCAGTTAGTCCTCTAAACTTCTAAACTCTAACTCACAGGATTCAATTTGATGACTGAAGAGGTAAAATTATCCATTATTTCCCAAAACAAAGCAAAACTCCATCCACAAAGTTAAAACAGGTTTATTTATTAATGATCTGACGACCCCTAAATTTTTCCTGGTGACCATTTGGAAGGCCCTGACCCCTAGGTTGGAAACCACTGGCCTAAACTGGCAAACTGAAGCTCCAACTGGAAAATGCTCCTCTAACATTGGTCAGTATTAACAATCTAATTATGTCACACATAATCATGTATCAGTCACAGACGTGTTTTACTTTAGGTAAAACGTTCATTTATTTATTGTTTTACATCACAGGGTTGTGCAATGAAATTCTAGCTGTAGTCCCTTTATGGTACTCACAATACAAATTATGTAAAAGGTTGAATAATAGGACAATAGATAATGTCAAGGTGACACCAACCTTGAGACCCACATTTTTCAATGATTACTAAGTCGTAATCCACTTTTATAGAATTCAAACTAGGCACATATGAAATGTCATCATGACCTTTGCTCCATAAAATATAAACATATTTTCATCGCTGCATTCAGGGAGGGTGTTTTTAGAGCTGGATTCCTTGCATTCTTCTCCACACATCGACACAAACACACATGCCAAGACTGGCATTACATACACACACAAAGAGCATATGGCTAATAAACACAGATATATGTGTTATTTTAAAGAAAGTATATGTACAATCTGTTGTTGTTATTATACACTCAGGCCTCTCATGGATTCAAACGAAGATAGTGAATAAAGAAATTAATCAATACTGTCGAATGAAGTACACATCAGACACATTCAGCACAGGCGGTCTGACAAAGCACCACCCCTCACCTGACTCACTTGAGACAAACCAGGAAACAGTTTGTTTTTTAGTTTGTGTGTCTTCTTTAGTGAGGAAGAATAACAGACGATCAGATTCACCTTCGGACTAAACTTCAGCTACAGGAGAGGAAAGTGGAAAACTACAATACTGCCGTTTCAACCTGCTGAGGTTCCACACACTGAATGTGAGTTTGACTAAAAACATAACTCAAAGTCAAAGTAAAGTTCAGTGAAGTTAGTAGAGGAGGGAGGGGAGCCAACGCTGACTGTACTTTCACTCAGAGACTAAATGGCTTCCAGATTAGAGGAGGATTTCTGCTGTCCGGTCTGTCATGACATCTTTAGAGATCCTGTTGTTCTGTCATGTAGCCATAGCTTCTGTACAGACTGTCTGAAGAGCTGGTGGACAGAGAAACAAACACATGAGTGTCCAGTTTGTAAAAGAGTTTCAAAGTTTGAACCGCCTCGTAACCTGGCTTTAAAGAACCTGTGTGAGGCCTTCTTACAGGAGAGAGATCAGAGATCTTCAGAGGATCTCTGCAGTCTGCACTCTGAGAAACTCAAACTCTTCTGTCTGGACCATCAGCAGCCAGTGTGTCTCGTCTGTAGAGATTCAAAAAAACACGCCAACCACAGATTCAGACCCATCGATGAAGCTGCACAGGATCACAAAGAGAAGCTCCAGAAATCTCTGGACCTCTTAAAGAAGAAGTTAAAGGTTTCTGAAGAAGTTAAAGTGAAGTTTGATCAAACAGCAGAACACATGAAGGTCCAGGCCCGATGCACAGAGAGGCAGATTAAGGAACAGTTTAAGAAGCTTCACCAGTTTCTACAAGAGGAAGAGGAGGCCAGGCTGGCTGCACTGAGGGAGGAAGAGGAGCAGAAGAGTCAGATGATGAAGGAGAAGATGGAGGCTCTGAGCAGAGAGATAGCAGCTCTTTCAGACACAGTCAGAGCCACAGAGGAGGAGCTGAGAGCTGAAGACGTCTCATTCCTGAACAACTACAAGGCTGCAGTGCAAAGAGTCCAGCAGCGCCCCCTGCTGGAGGATCCACAGCTGCCCTCAGGAGCTCTGATAGACGAGGCCAAACACCTGGGCAACCTGACCTTCAACATCTGGAACAAGATGAAGGACATGGTCTCCTACAGTCCTATGATTCTGGATCCAAACACTGCTGATCCAAGAGTCATTCTCTCTGCAGATCTGACCAGTGTGAGAGCAGGAGAGGAACAGCAGCTTCCTGATAATCCAGAGAGGATTATTGAATACTTCTCTGTTCTGGGCTCTGAGGGCTTTAACTCAGGGACTCACAGCTGGGATGTCGAGATTGGAGACAGTAGAGACTGGTTACTGGGTGTGTTTGCAGAGTCTGTCCAGAGGAAGGGAAACATACGGTCTGGAATTTGGGGAATAATGTTATTTAAAGGTAAATACTCAGCACTGTCACCACCAGCTCCAGACACTGGTCTCACAGTTCAGAAGAAGGTCCAGAGGATCAGAGTGAATCTGGACTGGAACAGAGGAAAGCTGTCGTTCTCTGATCCTGATACTAACACACACATACACACCTTCACACACACTTTCACTGAGAGAATGTTTCCATACATTAACACTGATGATAAACTCCCACTCAAGATATTACCAGTGAAGTTCAGTGTGAGAGTTAATCAGAGCAGTAAGAGATAAAGAGGATGATTATATTAATGATGTTTATTTCTTAAAGGTAAAATCTAAGCTGCACCTGATGTCTCGTCTTCGTTTATTTTTCTTTTCAAATGTAAAATTATTTCACTTAGTTTATGATTTTTATGTTTGGGTTGTTTTTATTGAAACTGTGTTATTTTAAATAGTTTTTAATTTTTTCATTATTTTGACTTGTGTGTGTGGAGCCATGAAGACCAGCAACCACTATAGGAAAGCTGATGGATCCAAATAAAGAAAAAAGAATCAATTCATCAATAACATGCATGTTTGAATTGTTGGTCTGATCCACCAAACTTTATTTGAAATTTTAGTCCAGATTATGAAGTTCCCAAACCTTAAAATGTTTAATTACAAACTCTTTGCACTATGTGTCTTAAATATTTTATTATTATTATATAAATCTATATATAAAGTTTTCATTTGATGTGATGAATCTGAGATGATTCTTTCTGTAAAAGTCAGAGGATAAATCAGATTATACTCTATTTAGGGCAGACGTTAAAATATGATTTCCTAAAGATGTGTGCTGTGGGTTAATGTAACCTGATTTTTTAACTTACCTTTGTCTGTTTAACAATAAAATGTTCTGTTCTTGTAATTTGTTTTTATTTTAAAGAAGTTATAGATTGTAGTATATAGACTTCAGAATGTGTGCTTCTGAATACATTTATAATTCATACCCTAACTAATTATACAGTAAGCACAACATGCATAGACTTGTTTTGTGTTATGATATTTATGATATTTTTTATGTCTTGAAACAGAGAACAAAAACTAAAATATTTTAAATCAGAATCAGAATCAGAATGAGAAATACTTTAATAATCCCAGGGGGAAATTACTTTAATTATATACTCCAGATGTAATAGACATATAATATATTAAGAATATATATATATATAAAGGTTAAAATGTACTGTTTAAAATCACACTTTCAAATGTGCAAAAAGAGATGGATGAGAGGAGTCTTCTGCTGAAGGAGCTCAGATCATGATAAGATTAGTCTTGTTTATGTACATTACACTCTCTATGCTGCCCCCTCATGGGCCAAGATTAAAAAGGTAAACTTATATAGCTTCAGGTTACCTATAATGATCATATGTAGATATTACTTATATATTGTTCTATCTGCTTACAACTACAAGGACTAAGGACCCCAAGATAATCCTACAACCAAACACTAAAACAATCTAAAAGACTGCTGGAACCCTCTCGATCTATCCAACAATGTCCTCGAGGACCAAATAATAAGCATCAGAACCCTTAGCTCCAAGAAACTCCTCAGTTGTTAAATACATTAATAAACTTATGTGACAAGTTAGTTGATACTCTTTAGACTGTTGTGGGGTAAAGGAAAACACTGAATGTTTATTAAGAGTGTTTAATTTTAATCTGTGATCGATTGCACTCTGGGATCTTTTAATCTGGGATCGATTGCTTTAGTCTCCGCCCACATACTCTTTAGACTGTTTTGGGGTAAAGGGAAAAGCTGAATGTTTATTAAGTTTATTAAGAGTGTTTATTTTTCATTGTTATTTAATTCTTACGTTGTTCTAATATCTAAAATTCTAATATTTTAAGTATTTCCAATCTTAATCTGTGATCTACAGACTGGTCTCAGTCCTGTACTCTGGGACCAATTGCTTTAGTCTCCGCCCACACACCTGGAGAATTTGCGCTCTTTTCTCATTCGAGTAAAGCACACATCTCATATCTTTTGTGATTATTTCTCCCCTGTTTAGGTATGTTGTGTCTGCGAC
>JAGRRF010004921.1:713418-726873 GCA_019097615.1 Morone chrysops | reverse complement strand
TAGTACTCTGTGTGTAGTACTCTGTGTGTAGTACACTGTGTGTAGTACTCTGTGTGTAGTACGGAGGGTTGGTGGCTGTATCAGCTGTCAGGTTTTCTGGTTGTACAATAAAATAACTTATTTATGAGCCCAGAGAGTTTGACTACTTAAAGCTCCAGCCTCTGAAACACAGTGTGAGAGGAAGAGGGGAGGAGGGGGGGAGGAAGGGGGGAGGAAGAGGGGAGAAAGAGGGGAGGAAGAGAGGAGGCCACTCCAGAACCCCCCTCTGAACACGGCCCTGGTCACAGTGAAGTGAGAGAGACTCAACAGGAAGTGATTGCTGGTTTTGGGACTGTAGTTCTGGACCTGAACGGGGTCCTGTGTGATCTGTGGTGGACTCACTGATGAATCAGTGATGAGGCTGCGGTGTGGGCAGGACTGATACATCTGATGTCTGAGTAAACAGGCCGACTGCTGCGTTCCTTTTTGAGCGCTGAGTGGGATTCAGGAGGATGTGACGGGTTTATTTTTGTTGGTCTTTGAAGGTCAAAATCTGTTTTACATCATCTGTGTCCGTCACTGCCGAGGAGGAAGAACCTGTTGGAGTCTGAAGCAGAAACACCGAATTTATTCTTCACTGTCAAAATGATCCACTGCATGTGTGCAAACCCGTCTTAAAGTGAATAATGTGCAGGTTGTATATCATAGGACAGTGTGTGCCCCGAGGGGTACATTTATTAAAACATGTTAATTAATTGCATAATTCCTAAATTAATTACACTATTTTAAGTTAAGTTCAATAAACCACCTTTTATACTCAGTATTCGTATTTTCAATGCAAACATTAGCCGCTGGAAAACCTGGATCTGTCATAGAGCCCGGTCTGTAATCTTCTGGATCCGACCAGTATCTGTCCACATCCAGTCACATCTTGGATACGAATAGGGCTGCAACGATTCCTCGAATACCTCGATTACAAAAAAATGATGGAGGACTTTCCTCGGCCTCGAAGCCTCGTTTAATTCAATTTAAAGCTCACGTTTCGCACAGATTCTTTTCAGCGTGACACAACGTGCTTACGTCGCAGGCTGTGCGTCCCTACAAGGCGGAAGAAGACGGAAGGCTTTTGGTAACGTGTGTGGATTAGTGATGCTCCATCCCGCCCGCACAACCGCGTCTATTTTCACAACCCTCCCTGCCGCTATTAAACTAAAAAAAATATATATACGTATAAAAATAAACAATAAATAAAAGAAAACTGTACCACATATGGCTATTTTCATGAAGCCATTGGCATTTAACGCTTCTGTGACGTCAGGTCGCAGGTGGATTTACCCAACAGTGTTGTTAAGAAGTAGGCTGTATTGGACATATTTAATCCTTAATGATCCGACCCACCAATAAAGTAAACATTTCTTGACCCGACCCGACCCGACCCATGGGTTACGGCGTACCATCACAGCACAATAATGATAATGTTAATGTTGAAGTAATTTTATTTCTTTTTATAGGAAATTTTGACTTAAACAGTTTACTGCTTTGCTTAATATGTATAATAAATAAATGTCAGTTTGTCTTAAAAAGGAAACAAATTGGTTGTTATTATTAAGTGATCTTTTCTATTGTATATTTATTGGGCTTTTATTAAGCAAAATTATGTTTTATCCGATTAATCGATGGAATATTCGATAGAATACTTGATGACCAAAATATTCGATAGCTGCAGCTCTAGATACTAACGTATTTCTGTGTGTTTATTCCAGTGTAACGTAGCTGAAATAGAAAAAAGAAAAACATCCAAAAAGCTCCGTTAATATCAGGAAGAATATGTTTCAATGAGCAGGAACAATTATATTACATCGGCATCGAAAACAAAACAGTAAAAGTGGCATTAAAAACATTCACAATGATTTAATTTTATTGAGATTTTGTTGTTTTGTTTTTAATTAGCAGTGAGGAGGATCTATTGGCACAGAGCAGCTCTAGAAAGGCTCCTTCAGGTTAGTGGGACTTTTTGCGACTTGTTTCTCCTACACGGAGTTGAGTTGTCCTTAAATGGCCACCGTAAAGAGGACAAACATTTTTCACAGAAAGGTTGGTCTCCAGTTTCCTCCCGTGGTGTCTGCGGGGGTTTCAGTCTGGTCTCTCACTTTGAACCTAATGGCAGTTTTATTGCTCACAGTTTTTCCCTCTCAATGGATAGACGCTGTTTGGAAAAGAGTGCTGCAGTTCTTCATCCATGCTGATGTAAATTCCTCCGTTCTGGCTGTGTGGTGATAAAAGGAGCTCTTTCTGTGTGTGTGTGTGTGTGTGTGTGTGTGTGTGTGTGTGTTTTGCAGTTGACGGATGGCTCTGGTTCTCCTCCTGCTGCCTGTAGAAGCTGATTGATTTAGCTCTCTTTCTCTGTCCTTTCTCTAACTCGTTTTCCCATCTCTCTGAGGCTCAGCTGTCACACTCCGGGCGCTCGCAGTCGCGGTGAACTATGGTCCGAGCGGTGTGTGATCTGTGACTCACACAGAGGACGCTGGTGAAACCCATCATTACCACGCTCTATAACCTGCAGTCATTTCCCACAGTTCCTCCGGCCGCAGCGCCCGGCCGCTGGCTTCATGAACTGTGACTCCAGTAAATGTTCACATCTCACCTGCTGTGACTGCAGCGGCTGTGAGGCCTCTTCTAGACTCTCCACATGCTATCGGTCCGTGGGTCAGATTGCGAGAGTGAAACAAGTAATTTCCTGTGACACTCAAAACAAACTGCTTCTTTCACAGTGTAAGTTTATTGGGCCGCTGTACATGATCAGTGCCTGGTGGATCCTTTTTGTGTTTAATGCTCAGTGAGAAAATCTGTTAAAATCATGATGATGTGACATTTGCATATTGCAGTTCTGGTCATATTTGGATTCATTGTGCAGCTCTAGTACCAATAAAGGTTTATTAATCCCTGCGTGGTGGGCAGTTCTTTTCTGGTCAATCATCAAAATCATTTAACTACTTTGGTTGGAAACCCCGTTGAAAAGGTAGAAAGTTTCCCAGCAAGTAAACACTGGAGGTAAGTACTGGAGGCGGTACAGCACTCAGTTCAGGACGAGCCTGGTGACATTCTGCTCCGTTGTCTCAGTAAATAATAGATTTCCAGGCAACGCAGGCAGCCAGGTGACAGCGCAGAGACAGAAACACGTCTTCAGTCCCGCCACCGATGGAAAAATCCTCCCCAGCAGCCCCCCTGGGTGTTTACCTCGCCGTCGTAAAACAGAGGAAGGAGTTGTCTTTTGTGTTTGTGGAAGGTTTGTGTGCAGGCCGGAGAGAACGCAGCAGGTGGTCGGCAGAGGGAGGCACGTTGCATTATGCAAGACGGCTTCATTACAGCGCTGCTCGTTATAATCCTCCAGGGACCCTGATTCACCCCTCAAATCCGCCTGAATCTGCTAATAAATATACACCTTGTGTCCATTCATCCGTCCAGATCCGACTGATTAAAGTGAATTATCGAGCAGGTAACCAGTCTGTATTGCATCCTGCAGATATTCCTCCAGTTCGGTTTCATTTTCCACCACATTGAGTCTCCAGAGAAACAGTTTGTGCCCCTGAGGATGTTTTTCATTTATGCTCTGAAAGGCTCAATAAATCAATGTGAGCTTCACAAGAAGACAAAACAGCAGCAGGTGGCGCACATTCTTCTGTGGGATTGGTGCATGAAAGATGGTTTTTGGCAACTGTGTGAAAAACTTTCTTCTGGATGATATTGTGCTGAACTGAAACTGATACCTGGAGTTCAGTTCTTATCTTAACTTAAGTTGTCCTCGTCCTAAAGGCCTCCAGTAAATAGGATGAACCATAAATACGACTAAGCAAAGGGAGATATTTCTAGTTCTCTGCAACCTTTGACCTTTGCCGTAGCTTCAGTTGATTTGACAAAACAAGTATAAAAATGATAATAAGGGAGTTGGATTGAAGGCTGGAAATGACCTCCGCCCTGGCAGTTTGTGACCTCCGTTCTAAAGCATCAGTTTGATTGTCTTCAGGCTTCAATACCTGCTGGTTGAGTTTCATAAAGCTCTCAGGTACAGTGACGCTCTCCACCTGTCCTCTGGTTCACAGAGCAGCTGTTTGTCTGTTCAGCACCAGCAGGGGGCGAGCTCGTCCTCTCCTCCCTCCTCTCCTCCCCCCTCTCATCCTGAGGAATCACTGCTGTTTTTTTGTTTTGCGGGGGGAGCTTTTAGGACTCTCCCGCTGTATTCTGGCAGTCAGGTTCAGTAAATAAATAATTCCCGCTCATATTGCTCCTCTGTGAGCGAAGCTTAAAGCTTTAAAATCTGGAGTGGAAAGTTTGAGAAGAGCTGTGACAATTTAATCAGGCTGACTGCGAGCCGGCAGCTGTCTCACTTCACCTTTTCCATCAGGGGAGAGAAAACACAGTGTTTTATGGCCCGAGGAGATCCAGGCAGTAAATTGACCTGCTGGCTGACGGCGCTGATGCAGATAGATATAGATAGATTCATCATAAGAGAGCTGAAGAGGACGGCGCGGTGCATAGCTGAGGCTGTGTCACTGTGTGTGCGTTTGCTGACACACTTTGGCAGAAGCAATCTTCTCGGGGCCGAAGAGGCGGTTGTCATTCTTTATCTTTCTAATAGATACTGTGACCCTGGTTGGGCCTCTTCCTGAGTCCACTGCTACATTTCCATAGAATTCAGACAATCAGAAAACACTGCAGATAAAACTGCCTGAGTTCAGACAGAAGTTATGATTATGATTGTTTTTTCTTTTTATATTTTATTAACTTCACCCGAGCTCGTTAATGTCTACGAGCTGCAAATAGTAAAACCTAAAAGTGATGGTCTCTGCTCAGGTTGTTCATTGTAAGTTTGAGAGGTCTGACGGGAAAAAGCTTTCCACTGTTTGACAGCAGAGATGAAGACATCCTAAGTCATATTGTACTCCAAGAATCCAATCATTGTGTCTCCCTGTAAAACTAAATGTGACGCCTGCTTACGTCAGCATGAACTAACTGATAATGCATCTGCTGTTAGCGTCAGCAACTGAACGGGGCTCAGCAGCCTCCCAGTGAACACAACCTCAGAGACAGACAGAGGACAGTTGGACGACAGCGGTACCGAAGTGTTTTACAAAGTTTCCAGATCACTCGTCATCATATTGTGACTGAAGGAGAATTAATTGATTGATTGATGGTTCATTAGTGACACTCACTGCCGGACCGATGAGGTGATGCAAGGTGAAAAGAGTTGCTGTCAGTTTGGGCCATATGGAGTAGAAATACATGTTCCATACATAGAGTCCAGTACAGGAGGGATTTGTGCATGTGTCCTGTTTACTCGTACATTTTTCTCAGGCCCGTCTTTGTACACAAACACTCACAAACACGCACACACAGTGGTGTATTAAGCAGCCGTAGTCCCGCGGGGCTAATCACATCAGGGCACAAGTCAAGCAAGTCTTTCTGAACATCCATTAAGCTGCTTCGTTGCACCAAATCCTCCATGAATCACCCCACCGTGAAATATTAGCTCCATAAATTCAGCCTGCCATCTTATTAAGCCTAATCCCTTAAAAAAACATGGCGTGGAGCCCCCACCACCACCGCCACCTCAGGAGTGTGTGTCCGCATGATATGAGAGGACTGCATAAACAAATGTGGAGGGCTGCAGTCGCACACTCGACATTTCCTGATGTTTTACTGCCGACTGCAGCTTCAGCGCACAAACACAGGCAGCGACATGTGCTCAACAAAGTCCTGATAGTGAAGAAAAGGAGAGTTCAGGGCTGGAACTAATGATTCTTTTCATTATCCATTAATCTACCAAACATCACTGAGTTGTTTCATCTCTAAAACATCTAATGAACAAACCCAAAGATGGCTTTTTAAAATATCTGTTTAGTTAAAGGTTGTATATACGAAGTTCACTGGATGTCGCACCAGTAAAACGACAACAGAAACAGTATCGCCGTCGCTCTCCACCAGACTCCAGAGACAAAAACACTAATTTTACCTTCAGATCATCGTAACTTCATTAAAGTGGACAGAAACAGAATAAAACTCATTAAAACTGTCTCTGTAGTCGTTCCAACAATCACCAACTCTGGTTTGGTGGAAATAAATCCTTAATTCACCGACGTAGATGATGAAAACAGCAGTTTCAGTCGGAGCAGACCGGCTATGGAAACAAACCACAGAGAGGCTGAGATACAACACAGGCAGAGGGAGAGAGACACCATGTGACTCTGTGTATAGAGAATATAATGTTTAATATCTCAGATATGACCTTTAAAAATACTCACAATATAAGATATTGAAGAAGCTGGAACACATCCTTGTTCCTATGTTCAGGATATTTTACAGGTGATTCAGGTTGTAATTCACTTTATGCTACTCGTAAACACAAATATTAAAAATTAAACTTTTCTCATTTTTGACATTTAAATTCAAACCTTATTTGTAGTTCATAGATTGTTCACAACAACACTGAATGAGAATCGTTAGAAGTGTGACTGAAATGTGAAATAAAGACCCACAATCCTCTGACAGTTATTGACGAGCTGATAATTGGCAATAATGCTGTGAAATCAGTGAGTAAAGGACTCATCACTCGGTTGTTTACCGCGTTTTGAAGCTGACAGATTTCTGCTGAGTTTCACGGATGACGATGATCGTCCAACACTTGAATGCTTCCAGAGTGAATCACTTGAGAAAAGAACAAACATTTAACTGATTATCAGAACTGTTGTTGATTCACGTTCTGCTCATTGACTAACTAGTTATCAGCTCATACTTTTGGTATTTCAGCTGTAAGAAATACAAAATGAAACTGACAAAATGTGACACAGAAGTGTTTTGTTGAAATCATCAAATTGATTTCATGTAAAGTGCTTATAACCATTAATAATGAGTTCAGCACTGAGAGAGAGACAAGGTAGAGAACGAGGTAAAGGAAGGAGACAGAAGACAGAAAGACGTTGAGGTGAATAACTCTGAAATCTGTCCCACAACAGCTGCTGGAAACAGAAACTCAAAACACAAAGTCTTATGGGTAAAAGAAGACACCTGTGGACAACAACTCAATCCTCCTCAGATGAAGTCAGCTATAGTTTGTTTTGACTACCAGATCTTTAAAATAGTCGATTATTTGTTATAAAGGACGCTGATTGATTCCATTTTTCCTCATACAGACATTTTGATGTAAAACACAGGCGTATATTATGTCATAAAACTCCCTTCAAAGGTTAAAATCGAGAAAAAAGCTATTTACCTAAATGGGTAACCATAGCAACAGGCTCTGTTAGCGGTCAACCAGGTCCCAGGCTACATCAGCTGCTGCTAGCATAACACACCCCCATCCCCCCAGTTGCATTGTGGGTAATGTATGCACCAGGTTTCGACAAGTAAGAAGAACGTGTGGATAGAATATATCATCTATTATTTGTTCACTGTGCGTCGTGAGTCCGACAGTTACACTAGTGAGTCTGCAACAACCTGCAAAGTGAAGCTGAGACCAGAGTTCTCTGCATCTTTCTCCGATGTGTAACGAGCATTACAACCTCATGGGGTCGCTCTCGAGGCCGCTCTCCAGCTCGTTCGCAGTCTGTACTGACCTCTGCTGAAGTCCGGCGAGCCGGCGTGCCCACGCCAGTCAGCCTGTCACTCACCCAGTGGGCGAGCCCACCAGCCAGCAGCCGAGAGATGCCAGAGCCGGCGGCCGCTGCCAGGAGGGACGGCTCAGCCTCCCCCCGTCTGCAGGCTCCTCGCCCCGGCCATGAATGCTGGCATTGCTCGACTAATTAACCCGGGGAGAGGCCAACAAGCCCGCTACAGTTCAGCCCCCGTCTAATATCAAAATAAAGCCTTGTTCAAATTAGCAAGGTGAAGTGAGAAGTAGGGGGGAGGCAGGGAGGGAGGGAGGGGAGAGAGACTCAGCTGTCTCCAGTCAGACTCAATCGGCCCTGCCATTATGGGGGGAGGGGGGAGGGGCGGGACAGAGGGAGAGAGAGAGACAGAGAGGGAGGGGGGGTTATATTAGTTCAGATTAGTGCTACAGCCTGCCAGGTAGATTGGCTCTGTGTGTGTGTGTGTGTGCAGAAATATTTATATCATAAATATATAATATATATTATATATTTATAAAATATATATGATATAAATATATAATAGTAGTTGCAGTTAAACAAAAAAAACAAATCTAAAATGCATTTTTTTAGCTTTTTGACCAATAACCAACATTCAAGTGCTGATAAAGAAAACTAATGTTGTGTTTTAAAACTTTAAATGTGGTCAGCGCAATCTACCGACCCCAAAAAATGTCCCATTGTCATTATTTACAGACTTAACGTGCAAAAGTTTAACAAGTACATTTCCTCCCATACGTTGCCTCTCTTGTCTGCGAAGCTTAAGATTTAACAAGTCCTGACCTTAGACCGTACACTGATGAAGACGAAAGGTCAGGCTCTTCATCAGCACGTCGTCCGCTCCAGCCAATCACCCAGCAGCATTAATCGAAGCCCGTCGTCTCCCAGCAGAGAGGGCGTCCTCTGACATTAAAGAGTCGGCGTCCTCTCGGGGCAGCCAAAGCCGAACACGGCGGGCGCCTTGACATTCACAGAAATACCAGAGGAAGTGAAAGAGGAAGTGAGGCGGCGGCAGGATGAAGGTTTGATTCAGCGTCAGGTCAATGGAGACGAGCGGCTCCGGTGCTTTGTTCTCCCGATGCAGATCTGAAACAGTCCACAAACAGCGCCGCTCTGCTGAATAATTTCATAGATTAACTAAGACTGGGTTCACAAGAGATAAAAAATTACCAGAAAACAAAAGAAATTACTTTAAAACTACTTCCTGTCTCTGTGAGCTGCGTTCAGGTTCAGGCGTTCAGTAAACGTGAGTGAATGCAATCGATGCACGAACGAATATAAAGCTTATAGAAAGGGAAATTAATCCGTAAGTATCTCTGCCGAATCGAATACTCACTTCTTGTACGGTTTAAAGTCTACGGACATAAAAGAGGTTGTTGGCACTGAATCACTGATCAGACAATTAAACATAAATACAAATAAATGTAAAGAGAAGTATTTGAGTCTGATTGTTCTGGAGGTACTTCAGTATTTTGATCCCTTTATACTTTAATTTACATTTATCTCACAGCTGTAGTGACTTTACAGATTAAAAGAAAACTATAAAACAATGGAAATTATAAAAGAAATTGAGCCACCTGACAGGATTTAAAATGAGTAAAATTACTCGACTACAATATTACTACAATATATATGAGTACATTTTGCTGATAATATTTTTATTTAAGAAACAAGTTTGTAGTCGTCGGTTCAGTACTCAGAAAGTGAAGTAGCATGGTCGCCCCTCCCTCCGTGTCTTCATACCCAGAGTCGGAGTCCTGGTTGGACACTAGCAGTGTTTAAACTCCCCCGGTCCTTCAGCTCTCAGTCCGGGTACAGACAGCTAACAGCAGCTAGTACAGTCAGCATATGCAGCGGTGCAGCAGTGCAGCGACCAGAGACTCCCTGTGTTACAAGAGAAAAGGTCCCTGTTGCAACAGTCCTCTGATACTTAGCTCCTGAACACAGTTTAATGTTTGGTTTCTCTCAGACTATCAGATTGATGTAAAGTGTCACTGAGACTCTTCTCAGCGGTTAACTCGACTATTTGGGGTTTTTATTCATTAATGTCGTCTGAAAACATTTCTTGTTAGTATCAGAGATTTGAAGCTCTCGGTTTGCTCAGTGTGGATTAATCTGTTGTTGCATCATTATGAGCTGTGTGTGTCCGCACGGCGGGACACAACCAATCATCATCACCGTCATTGTGACGCACCTGCGGGGAGCGCTCGGTCCAGGTGCAGAGTCAATGAGCAATCACAGCCTCGCATTATCCAATCACATCCTTTTATTTATTCATCGTCCGGAAGCAAACTGCTCCACCGGTGTGAACATAATGTGGAGGCATCAGGTGGACGCTTCCTCATGTGGGCTTTGTATCGGAGTACAAACAGCACTGCGTCCTTGGAGCCAAACATCCTCGTAGGAATGTGTTCAGAGTTCTTAGAAGGAGGTTGAGAAAGGTGACATGTTAAACTGTTGGATGGAAGGCAGAGAGGAATAAAGAGAGGAAGACAGGATTCCTGCCCTCTCTGTGGAGTTCATCGTTTATACAAGATCATTTTATTCAGAGTAAATTAAGACTCTTTACTGTAAACCGGATTCCACTGCAGAAGGAAAGAGTTACGTACTGCACCACCTGTTTACAACAGGTCAGGCTCAGATGTCCTAATAAGGCCACCGTACAGACAACAAAGGGTCCCCTGCACTGCCCTCATGACAAAGGTAACATTGTGTACCCCGATATGATTAATCTACGAGCAGAAGAGTTGTGATGTGAGCCTCTGTCCTTTAACGCTGCTGCAGTGAACGGTGGGTTCTTGTATCTTCCATCAGCTGCTTTCAGCCCGGATGGTTTCTGAGTCCGTGGAGAGAGTCTGCGGCAGAGAAGCTGTTTCAACAGAGTCACGACTGTGTGACTGCTGTTAACATTATGTTGATGATGCTCTTTACAAGTGTATCTTTGGGAGGTGTGTGTGTGTTTTAGTCTCTATCAGCGGTTTGTTCGACACTGAAGGCCCGCTGTGTGCTGTATGTGAGTGTGAGGAGCAGTCAACACATTTCCTCCCGCGGATTGAGCCATAATCTCATTTTGCGGCCGGCGGGAGGCAAAGCATCCGCCTTCAGCGGAGAACGACGCCGCAGTGAGGAAGTAACAGACTAATGACGAATATTGTTCCTGTACTTCCAGAACAAAGGTAGAAGGGATGTTATTAGCGTACAGCAGTGGTTCCCAACATCTTCCCTTCAGGAACCCTTTTCTTCTGTGATGGAGATTTCATATTATATTAAAAACTGTAGGAACTGCAGGAAGTTTGTGTAAAACAAATCATTTGTATGAACTTTCTGTCTGTATGGTATATTTTCATATTATTTGTAACCATCATACTTAATGGGCTTCTTTTTAGACAAATTCATTGTTTCCTTGTCCCTGGTGCTTGGCCATTGTTCTATTAGACAATTTACATTAACGTACATAACCCTGAACACAACATAATTCTTCTGAGGTTTTTAATCTGTCTGACATGTATAAAAGCTGACCTTGCAAGGGTTGTTTGTGGGTACTCTGTTCAACGTTGAGTCCTGGAGTGGACTGTTGACCACCTACCTGAATGAACCTGAGACACTTCATGAAGGAGGAATAAAACTGGAGTTAAATCTGTAAATACTCGACCTATCGGTAAATTATATGTCCTGGAAAAGGTCCTGGAAAATGATTACTTAAAAATAAATAGGAACCCTGCTGCGGTCCGGTCCTCGGTGACCACAGTGGTAGAAACGGTAAGAAGGACTGGTGAGTGGTCGAGGCACTGATTCAGAGGACTTGTTGAGACTTGTAAACCATGATAAAAGTATCCTGTACGATGGGGGAAGGAAGCCAGAATAAAATAGGAGCTGACAGCATGGCAGCGACCTGCAGAGATCTCATGTGAGGAAGAAGATCTCTTCAGCAGAGGAGAGCTTCATCCTCACAGATATGGAGGCTCCCTGCAGGGCGCCGCATTGTTGGTGTCTTCAGGCCGTCCATGTGCCTGAAGTGAAGAATGGGAGAGGAGACCTCAGAGAGCCAGAGTGATCGCTCGCATACAGACGGTAATTTCCCCTCACAGGGTCGTCTTCAGTTGTCAAGGCGACAGAATATTTTCACCCCACACCGTCCGAAACTGCCATTCCTTCATCGAATCGACCGTCGACTCCTTCACACGTGGCGTTGCCGAGCAAATGTCTCACTGTAGTTCCTGTTAGAAATAAACCATCACCACCCTGCTACTGAGGACTGAACACATACAGGGAGTTATCAATATTATTAATATATTAACTATTGCGTACATACAGGTCGGTGAAAACATAATAACAACATATAAAGTCTATACAACTGTGAAATAATGACTTTATATCCATGCAGTAGGTGGTGATGTACTGTAGGACTGATTGATATCACTGATTATAAATATAGATTGTTAACAATATAAAACCCAACTGAAAGCAGTGAGACTTTTACAGTCATGGAAACACCTGGAAATGTATTGGATTGGATTTAAAGGATCAAATATCCTGAAATAATCTGTGTTTTCCTGGAAAATTGTATTTTAGTCGCTGACTGAGAGAAAGTGTCCAATAATCCCAACTGTCAGTAAACTAACATTAAATATGAAGCTCATCATCTCCTCCTCTGTTCCCTCACAGAGCCTCGGAACCACGGGACGCTACGACACCAGGAAGAAGTAAGTCTTCATCTTCATCTTCATCCTCATCATCAGTCTGTGCTGCTCTTCCTCCTGAAACATTCCCCGAGCTGCAGCAATAACTCCTGTTTCTCTCTGATCAATCACCTTAATGGAACCACACAGAGCTGCTTTATACACTGATTAATGATTATAGATTATTGATTGATATACTTTATTATTGCGGTCCGATGAGAATAAACATGAACACAGAAAAATGTCCTCACAGAGGCAGAAGAATTCACATATTCACACATTCACAAGGAACAACAGTCTGTGACAAAAGTACCGTATATCAATACATGTAGTGTGTGTGTGTGTGTTTTATCCGTTGTGTAAGACACTGTTCTGAGCGCGCTCTGTTTGGTCTCTTCAGTTCACCCTGCTGAGCTCCAGAGACTTCACAAACTGCATTTTCATTCTGCTCAATGGACCAGTGTGTGTATGTGTGTGTGTGTCCTCTGAAACAAAGATGCCGTTAAATTAATTGTGCAGAGGAAGAATGAAATGGAAGAGGAGAAAGTGATGGAGTCGTTTATAGGAGACGGCAGAATCAATATCCGTCCATTCGACTGCTCGGGGCTCAGAAACAAACACACCTCTGCTCCTGCAGATCAAAACTTTAATATGATCGGTGCAGCACTCAGCTGATCGGTTAACACAATGAGTACAAACGCCTGTCAGCAGGTAGTTAATGATCGCTGATTATTGATCGTATTCTCCAGAGAACTCTCCTTCATTTATTGTAATTAAAAGGAAAATAAGTACGTTTCCGCAGCAGAGACGGGTTCATTTCAACCCGATCAGTTCATTTGATCAATGCCAGTGATTTTCTGACTGTTAATTGTTAACCCTTAGGGGTTCCTGGGGACAGTTTTCTACCATTCCGTTTTTATTTTCACGTTATTCTGTCTGTTCAATGAATGAAGCTCAAACTTGCCAAAGATTTTTCATTTTGCATTTTGTTTAGAATTCTGGTCTTAGTTCCTTAAATTTGCCTAAAATGTTAAAGCTACGCACAAACTCACACATTTGTTCCTACAGCAGAAAACTGCTACATTGAAAACCATTCAAAACGCCATTTTTGATCCCATGTTTATCTTAACATAAACAAATGCATTCTTTTATGTTAA
>JAGRRF010004921.1:685826-696095 GCA_019097615.1 Morone chrysops | reverse complement strand
TCTCTCTCTCTCTCTCCCTCTCTCTCTCTCTCTCTCTCCCTCTCTCTCTCTCTCTCTCTCTCGATGTGTCGCGATGCGTTCGGGGAACAGGTGTTCAGTCAGTGTACAGTCAGCCGGAGCCGGAGCTCCGCAGTAAGTGACTCTCTCTCGCACACGCGTACCCAGGACCGAGCATCACATCTGGGGGCTGCCTGCCGGAGTCTCTGCTCCCCCTCTGGAGATGCTGCAGAGCTCCAGAGAGCCAGAGGCAGCCCGGAGGCGTCAGACAGAGAGGTTTAACCCAGCGGAGGAGACTCACAGGCTGGGATAGATCTGCTGCTGAGCCAGATCCTCACAGTCTTTAGTGAGTATTATCCACGCTTTAAATCTACAGAAGCTCTTCGGCAGCTTTGCGGGAAGTTCCGCGGCGCACTTTTGATCCGACAGGTGTCTCGTGGGGTCTCGGTGAAGCAGAATAGTTCTGTGTTTGGGTTCTGGTGCAGGATTGTTGACCAGTTCGGGTGCACTGGGAACACTGGGAGCCTCGTCTGCTCGCCGTTGCCGCAGTCCGGCATAGAGTCGCGTCTTCGCTCGGAAAGGAGGAAGGAGTTTGGACTCGTGAAGGTGTGAAAACTTCCTGGACGTCCTCTCCTCTCGTTCTGGAAACACCTGTTAGGACTTTCTCTCTTATCCGTCTTTGTGGATTTGTCCAGCTGTGGATTTATTGTCCTCAGGTTCTCATCCACCCCTCTCTTCTTCTTCTTCTGTGTGTGTGTGTGTTTGTGTGTGTGTGTGTGTGTGTGTGTGTGTGTGTGTGTCAGGTCGGACAGTAAGATCTCTTGGTTGGCCCAGAGGTGGAACCAGAGGCCGGCAGGAGATGCTCTGATCAGAGACCCGAAGCCCCTGTTTCACACAGGAATCCCCCGATCCTCACTCAGCCTGGACAGGTGAGGACACGTTAGGAAAATGATGGATAACGTCGAAAGTCTCCAATTTCAGCTGCAAGTCTAAACTACTACATCTCCCAGGGTGCATTTCAGTGACAAACAGCCAATAACTGAGCTCTGTAGACTAAACTGCTGTACTTTTGGTGATGCTGTTTTCTTCACATATTCTTCAGTGAAGCTCCAGCTCTGTTTCACATCTCTGACTGGCTTCTTGGCCATAGCAACAGCAGCTGAGGCTCATGGGTATTGTAGTGTTTGGAGCCAACCACAAAAGTGACATAAAAAACATGATTTCTGGGACAAAAGCTGAAAACATTGAAGACAGAACCAGAGGAATAATGATTATCTTAAGGTCTGTTTGTGGTCAGTTTAACCCATGGTTGAGTTGGTTTAACCCGTGGTTGAGTTGGTTTAACCCGTGGTTGAGTTGGTTTAACCCGTAGTTGAGTTTGTTTAACCCGTAGTTGAGTTTGTTTAACCCGTAGTTGAGTTGGTTTAACCTGTAGTTGAGTTGGTTTAACCCGTGGTTGAGTTGGTTTAACCCGTAGTTGAGTTGGTTTAACCCGTAGTTGAGTTGGTTTAACCCGTAGTTGAGTTGGTGTAACCCATCAGTTAACAGCTAAAGCCCGGTTCAGACCCAAGATTTGTGATTAGCTGAGTTGAAACTTGCAATGTGTCGGTCTGCCAGTTCACATCAGTGTGACTAGAAGAGACGGCGTAACCATAGCAACGACTCTCCGTACGGGCGGCCGGCTTTTAGGTTGTTTCTTTAGCCCGGTATAATTTGTCGCCTCTTACAAAACGTCAGTGGGAGTAAATGTAAAGGTTTGTGTCTCACAGACATTGTTCCTCACATACACCAGCCGTCTTCGCTACAAGCCGATTGGGTGCCACCATGGGTTTGAGAAGTGAACCGAGCCGCTTCAATGTTATCAAACATCGCTTTACACAACATGAAGCAACAGTGCTGTTGCCATGGTTACCTGCAGTTTAATATGAACCTCGAGCTCTGATTTTTTTTTTTTTTATAAAAGTTGGTTAAACTGTTGACCTGAACTACACATACACACTGTAACACACACACACACATTTATTCCCAACAGCTGTGAAATGAAATGCATTTGTCGGGGACTATTTTCAGTGGAGGATTAATTCACATTTGGTTCCTAACCTTTTCTATCGTTCAGTAAACTGACTCAGTCACATATTTAATGTTTTTTTCATTTTATGAAGTTTGTGTAAAATCAGTGATTTGAATACATTTTGATTATTTCCTGTTTAGGGTTAATGTTTACACACACACACACACACTCACACACACTCTCACACACACACACACACAGTTTAAGAGTGGAGCCAGGATCCTCTGCAGTTACAGTCTTTATGTTACAGACGAGGTCTCTTGCTGAGCTGCAGTGGAGCCGACTGCAGCAGTTACAGCACAGAGCAAAAACAATGAGATTTTCACCTAAATAAAAACATTGTTTTTTGTTTAAGGCCCTAGAAAATAAAAGAGTTATTAACACACACAGTCATAGAAAATACACACAGGCACACTGCTGTTACACACTGATGTTACACACTGATGTTACAGTAAATTTCCAAATAACAATATTAAAAGTGTCTAAATATGGATAAAACAGCTAACACAAAACCAACATTACTGTAAACAGATATATTGAATGAATTAATCAGTTTTGTGTTAGTAAACCTGAGAGGTGATAATTAACCATCAGTGTTACACGGTTGAATAATAAGGTCTCATTAGCTGGTTGTTGTTCTCCATTAATAACCTTATGAATATTTTAGGATTCACTAACAGTTCTTCTCTCCTGTGTGTTTACTGACTGAACAATTATAAAAGCAATTTGTTCCTTTTTAATAATTTAAAGTCTCTCATTGTCATCAGTGAACATCTGCAGATATGTGGGGGGTTGAAAGATTGATATTTGGATCAATTCATAGTCTTAAACCAAGTATGTTTCAGTCTGTTTCAGTCAGTCTGTGTCTCGATGCGTTGGTTCTGTTTGACTGAAGGTGGAAGGTTTATACGAGCTTTACATTGTTCATGTTACAGCTGTTTCTCTGCAGCTGTGCTGATCACTAAACTGACTCTCAGTCTGTTACTTTACGTTAATGAATCCCATGTTGTGTTTAAAGGTGTCTTTCTGTGGTTATTTTGGGTCTTTGGTGGAGCTGCCCCAGGGAGGGATGTAACAAATGGGGGCTCGTCCAGGATAGACCGTTCATACTGCAGTTTTGGTCAAAATTGAGTTCTGACTGAAAGTGTTTTCAATCTTTTATCTTGTGACACATTTTCTAAGTTTAGTCTTGTTCTGTCTTTAAGAAAAACTACAGATTCCAACCAAAAAACAAACCACAGTCACTGTGCTCTCCCTCAGTTTCGGTAAATCCTGCATTCTGGACAACTTTAGGACAATGTAGGAATTAAAACTAAGGGAATCTTCATGTTCTCTACTGGGAACTGTCACTGACTCCATCTGTGGATTATTAGCTGAGCCCATTGTAGCATCAGTAGGCAGGTAGCAGCTGGGGTTTGCACATTAAATGGGTTTCGATGACTCTACTTTTTGATTGATTGTTGATTAAATACATTTCTGTGCACCACAGAATTTATCTTCAGGGTGTCTAACAGGTTGAGATCAGGTGTCTTCAGACATTATGAGCACGGGCTCACACATTGCCTTCAGATACAGTATAATGTAAGTGGTCACAAAATCACAGGAAAAGATGTTTCTCCCACTTTTAAACGCGCAGTATGTCAGATATAATTACAGACACAGTGTGACTGACAACCTGTTGAATCCTGCAAAAATCTTTCTTTTCTGCTTTATTATTTTTGAATCCACCGACCTTCTTCCACTTTTCTTCTTTGTCAGTTTTTATGGATGATTTATCAACCACGGTCTGCTGTGTGTTTACATTAATCTGTATGGACATTGAATATGGGGCGTTACCAGCTCACACTCAATAACCTTCAGCAGTGTGTTGACTCAGTGAAGTCCTGCTGGGCTGAGAGCACAACAATCAGCTGAAACCTTCATCCGACGCCTGCAGCAGCCGCAGAACACTGTTTGTTTTTCATATGAAGAGCTGTTTCATCAGGAATTAAGAGTTAAATACAAATAACAACTGAAGTGCTTTTATTTGCCACAAAGAGTAAAATATCTGCTGATTGAATCACAGTCACATATATTAACGTTTGCTTTCAAAAACCTCCAAGTGAAGATATTTTATTGTTGTACATTAGTGAAGAATTGAATGGAATTATATAAAGCTGATATTAGAAATCAATCCAAACACTAAGAAAAGAGGAAGTTGTTGTCTTCACCAATCAGCTTCTTCCGGTTAGGATTCCTTCAGTTTATACACGGTTGAAAGAGGAAATGTTACAGATTGTAGATTTAATGCTTAACAGTCAGAAACAATATATGTGATGGTATCAGTTATCCTCAGAAACAATGTCAGTTCGCCTCCCTTCATCCAAACCCCCACAGAAGCTGTTTTTGACATCTCAACATCTCAACATGTCAGTGACATGTTGAATTTGTCCAAGCGTGATGCAGAGAATGAGCGAGGGCCAGGGGGTCGACAGGAGGTCATTTAGGAGCCGGATGAAAAGCTGAAGCAATCTTTTCTGACAGCGGAGAGCTGAAGGCGGCAGCAAGACGATGGTTGTTGATTTTCTGTCTCTGACCCTTTTTTGATTCAGTTGTCGATGTTGTAATACCTGAGAGAGGTGTAATGTTCATCCATCCTGTCATCTGCTGTGGTCTAGTAGACATCCATTACCCAGGGTGCAACGTTAATGAATGCAAATCTATTTGCCCAAAGTCAATTTTTACTTGCCCCTAAACGAAATGTGTTATTTATTATCAATTATCACAGACTCTTAGCTACGTGACGTGAAAACAACCCCTACATGAGTCTTGTGTCTCGTCATTTGTAAAAAGGCGAATAAAAACGTTGTATCTCTCCCTCCGTCCCAGCAGACGCCTCCCGGGTGTCATGACCCAGCAGATGCAGAACCTGCAGTTGTCCCAGACCAGGAAGTGCCCCAGTGGGCCGGCCTCCCCCAGCGCCGCCAAGCGCCTCTACCGGAACCTGTCGGAAAAGCTGCGAGGAAGCACCTCCTCCTTCGAAGATGCCTACTTCTTCGGAAAGACGGACCGCCTCCGCAAAGCCTCGGTGAGTCCGCACTGAACTGTAACGGGACAGCGAGCTTCACTTAACTTTCAACCTGAGAAAGTCTTAGTCGACTGAAACCGACTCTCTGGGAAAAAACCCTGCACGTTATTTCTGTTCACTAAATTTCCCACTGAGTGCTGAACATACTTTCCTCCTGTCGCTGCCTCTGGGCATCTTTGTAAATGAGAGTCAGTTCTCAGTTGACGTATCTGCTTAAATATAGGTCAAATTAACAGAAATGATAATAAAATAAAATAAAGTGCTGCAGAAACATCAGAAAACATCTAACCTGCTGCTGATGTTATTTATTTGGCTTCAAATGAAGTTTAAAGTTCTCACAGTTTCTCTGACTGTCCTGTTACAACATGAGTCCAGAATCCTTTAGCCTGAGACAGTCGACACCTAGCAACATGCTAACACAAAGTTCAGCAAGAACATTCACCCTAAAACAACATCAAACAAACTCAACTTATAGCCGCCAACGTTATCGACCCATTGAACCTTCGTTATTAGCCCTGGTTACTCTGCTCGTCTGAGGCTGAGGGCCGATGTTCAGGTTGTTATCTGACACTGTGTCAGTTAGTTTGACGCTCAGTAAATGTTCACTAAGTTCAGTCCTGCTGGTTGAAGGTTTCCTATTAAAGCCGGCGATTAATAAAACAGAACCACATTAGTTGAGTAAAATGTTGATTATCAGCGTTATTTCTAACCACACTGCTTGTGTACGACATATATTAAAATAATACCAGAGATCTGACCACTTAGAACCAACCAACCAACAATAATTATGACCCTCGTCAACATCCGTCACGGTGATGATTCCTGACACCTCCAGCTGCAGGTAACCATCAGTGTCACAGGTTGTTCCTCTCGTTCTCAGGAACGCCTCCAGGGAATTTCTTCAAATTTGGCACAAACGTCAACTTGGAATTGTGATGAACTGATTAGAATTTGGTGACCAAAGAGTCTTTGATTCACTGTCACAGATTCAAAAGAGACTAAAATGACTCAACATGAACGGTGTTGAACATATAAGAGGCTGCTGTCAGTCGTCTATGACTCACAGACACACAAACACTGATATCTGCTGTCGAGGGGAAACCCTGTCAGGTCTCGTCTCAGACACAGCGATCAATAAACATCTCGTTAAGTGTTTCACTAATTCTGTTAACGGTGAGCCTGAACTCTCCGTCCCCTCGTTTGTCACGGCTCTGATTCGATCTCCGAGCTGCCACCTCGAGCAGATTTCTCTCGTCGTCTGCAGTCTGTGTCTGAACAGAGAGTAGTGCCTTGCTCGAGTACGCTCAGCCGCTGATGGACGGTGTCACTGGAGAGCATTTGGAGCTCTTCATCACCACGTCTGTCTGCTGTCATCATCACGTCCTTCCTGAGAAACATTTGGTGGCTGACGAGTGTTACAGGTCACAGTGTGTGTGTGTGTTACAGTGTGTGTGTGTGTGTGTGTGTGTGTTGCTGTGTGCTGACATTTACAGACCAGCAGACATGACAGAGAGACAGACGAGGAGGAGGAGGAGGTGGTATGAAAGTGGGAGGAAGAGAGGGAAAACAAAAGCTCCTGAAATCTATAGACGGCTGAATAATTAATCTTCTTCCTAAACCCCGCCCCTTTTTGTTCCGTGCTCCAATCACAGTTGAGCAAACCTCGGGCAACTTCCTCCTTTCCTGTACTTACATATGCTATGCTAGGCTAATCTGTGTTGAAAAGACAACCACATTTTGAAGATGGTTAAAAGATAAAAGAGACATTTATATATAATCACATCTTAAGCTGGTAACTAACTAACTGCCTCTTTCATCTTTTAACCATCTTTAAACTGTGGTTGTCTTTTCAACACAGATTAGCCTAGCACATTAGCATATCTTAGCATAGGAAAGGAGGAAGTTGACGGAGACACTCGAGTGTGGAGGAGCTCTTTATTGTTACTAAAGAATATTGATCTCTAACAACTACAAAACAATCTGATATGGAACCAACATCAGTCTTCCTTCATGGAAGTAAAATAGGTCTTAAACTGAACCTGCAGACCCTGACCCTCTGTATGACCTCCTCCCATGATTCCCTGCTGCGTCTTCCTGCCATGGAGGCGTTTGTATCATTAGTAAGCGCGAGCGCCTGTTTTCTCCTCCAGACCATGCAGGGCAGCGACTGTATTTTCGAGGCGGTGGAGCAGCAGGACCTGGACACGGTGCAGATCCTCCTGTACCAGTTCTCAGCGGAGGAGCTGGACCTGAACACCCCCAACAGCCAGGGCCTGACGCCGCTGGACATCGCCATCATGACCAACAACACGCCCATCGCCAAACTGCTGCTGAAGGCCGGCGGCAAGGAGAGTCCACACTGTGAGTACCACACGAGAACTCCTCCAGGAGGGAAACAGGGTTCTTCTTTAGTTTATTTAAATATAATATAAATAAACTGTGGCAGCCAAAAACAAAATAACTAAAATACAGTTTTTAGCTTTAATTTAACTTAAAATCTTTTCAATGTTTAAATATATTTACAGTGTAAAACAATGATCTATAAATCCAAGTGAACTCTGCTATAATACAATAATCAGACTTACATTTACAGCAGAGTGCTGTTATTATTGGATTGTTATTATTTTAATGTGAATGTTAAAAGTTATAGAACTGTAATAAAATTATTATTACATATATTATTATCTGTGAAATGACAGTAATTATTGCTGTTTACACTGATAAACACTGTATTTGGACAGTTTACCAATGCTTATACACTGATAAACAACATTTATTCAACTTCCATCATTATACAAGATATCTGTCAGTTAACTAACTAATCCATTACAATTACACAACTAATACTTTTTACTGTTAATGTCACTCATTTTACATCATTTCAGTAATATATTAACAGTATTAAACTGGAACGATTGTATTTGTCTTTTGGCTGATCTGGAGGCACAAACAGGCAGCACACAGAAACTTCACAGCGTGAATGTGCTTCTAGTGACTCTAGTTACTCTGACTACCAGCAGCTTTACTCTTACAGTTTGTGGACTTGCTGGGTCGGAGAGAGTTTAGTTTAAGGAAAGACACTCACTGCTCGAACCCACCGGGTGCGGCTGTCCGCCAGCCGGAGCCGATCGCAGCCGCTCTCGATGGCAATTGTGACTCCAGCAGGAGCGCCGCTTCAGGAGGCGTCCATCCACGGCGAGCTGCACAGAGACTGTGTTTGTGTCTGCAGCCCAGTCTGGGTCTCCTCTACCTGGACCTGAATGAGCCCGCAACCCCCCCGACCACACACACACACACACACACACACACACACACACACTCACCCTCCATCAGTCCCCTGGTTGTCCTCCATAAACCCTCCAAAGACAGGTGGTTCTTACCTTACTGCTGACACCCCCATTAGCCCCCACTGTCTGGCCCAGTGTGTGTGCGTGTGTGTGTGTTGGGGGGGTGGGTGAAACAGTGGCCACTTTACAGCGAGCAGGGGCCTCCTGCGTGACTCCCCACCGACGAGCTTTAACAAGGTTTGTCGTTTAATGGTTTAACTGTTCCAATGATGCGTGTAACGCCGGGGCAATTACAGCTAAGTGATTTATTGTGCCGCGGGGCCGCGGCGGCGAGAGCTCTCCACATGGCGGCTCGGACTCTGGGCGGCGGTACAATCCCATCCTTGTAAACAAACACAGAGTAAACATTGCTGCTGTTTTCCCTCCTGGGGCCTGCTGCTCTCTGTTTATGTCATTCCTCAAGTGCCAAGTAAATCAGTCAGCCTGACAGCAGTGTGTGTGTGTGAGTGTGAGTGTGTGTGTGTGTGTGTGAGTGTGAGTGTGAGTGTGTGTGAGTGTGTGTGTGAGTGTGTGTGAGTGAGTGTGTGTGTGTGTCTGAAGTCCCACCCTCATATAACTTGACGTCTGTTCGTGCCAGAGAACATAAATAAAGTTTATAAATTTGAGTAGAAGAAGAAACTACTGTTACAGGATCAGTGCAGGAAGAGGACAGAAACATTAGCAGCTGTTTAACTTTGAGGAGGATCTATTGTCAGAGGTGGAATATAATGTTTAAAGGTATGGAAGCCCGTTGCGGCCATGCAGCAGTTGCCATTGGAAACAGCAGCAGCCATCTTACCAACCTTGGACGTGTGTCTAGCTGCTAACGGCTAACATGTTGTAAATGACCAGGCTGCAGTGACAGAGGACGACATTGTCTGAGGGGACAACCAAACCCCCATCAGGGGCCCCAGGGGCCTGTAAATTAACACACAACCAACAGAGGGGAGCTCAGAGACACACACACAGTAACACACACACACTTACACACACTAACACACACACTAACACACTTACACACAGTAACACACACACACTTACATACACTAACACACACACTAACACACTTACACACAGTAACACACACACACTTACACACACTAACACACACACTAACACACACACACAGTAACACACACACACTTACACACACTAACACACACACACTTACACACACTAACACACACAGTAACACACACACTAACACACACACACACACTAACACACACAGTAACACACACACACTTACACACACTAACACACACACACTTACACACACTAACACACACAGTAACACACACACTAACACACACACACACTAACACACACAGTAACACACACACACTTACACACACTAACACACACAGTAACACACACACTAACACACACACACACTAACACACACACACACACACACACAGTAACACACAGTTTAAAGCTGAAATGCGGTCGAGTGGAAGAGTTGTCATTAATTATTAACAGCTTTTATAATTTAATGGATGTAAACGCACATAAGGAAGATATAATAATATAATGTTTCCCCTCTCCTTCCCTCCGTCCTCAGTCTTTCTCATGGTTACCCTCTCTCCAGTCTCACTTTCTCCTGTCTGTGTTGGTCCTTTAATGGTTTTCTTTCCAACATTTTCAACGTTTTTGATGGAGAATGATGAGTAGAACTATATTTAATAATGTTATTACAAGTACGTATATTGGAACATTTTACTCATTTAGTTTAGTAGTACTTTATGGTAAATGGACCTGTACTTGTATAGCGCCTTTCTAGACCACTCAAAGTGCTTTTACACTAT
>JAGRRF010004921.1:592026-604467 GCA_019097615.1 Morone chrysops | reverse complement strand
TCACTGACTGCTCGTCTTGTGTTTCTGTGTCAGTGTTCATCTCTAACCTCACCGTCCAGAGGCAGCACTTCCCCAACGACGACGACCAGACCGGCGCCGCCAAAGCTCTGACGAGGCTGCTGGACACCTACAGGCTGGACACCGACACCATCTCCACCGGAGAGCTACCAGGTCGGCTGCGATCCGGCGCCACAACACACAACTCTGAATGTTCACTTCATAAATCACAATATTCAAAAGTTGCACTCGTAGAAAATCAACTAATTCAGCTTTTAAAGAGGACTCAAAATGTTTCCATAGTTACAGTCAGCAGCACTCTTATTCATTATTATTATTAGTAATTATTATTATTATTATTATTATGAGTAATTATTATTATTATTATTATTATGAGTAATTATTATTATTATGAGTAATTATTATTATGTTTCTGTCTGTCGACCACAGATTCATCATCACAATCTCATTCTAAGTCAAACCAGCTGAAACACATATTACCATTAAACTTCCCCCAGTAACTACATT
Organism: Morone chrysops; assembly: GCA_019097615.1. Classification (NCBI taxonomy): domain Eukaryota; kingdom Metazoa; phylum Chordata; class Actinopteri; family Moronidae; genus Morone; species Morone chrysops. The sequence goes on along the minus strand of JAGRRF010004921.1, from coordinate 603,942 downwards.
TATCTTTGTATTAAAACTTAAACTCAAATTAGGCATTATATAATAAAAGTACATAAGAACATTGGATGAAGCCACAAGTTTGTTTTATTTATTATAAACCAAGAAATGTATGTGCAAACAGAAATTTATGTGCAAACGGTAAGTATTCTTTAAGTACTCTTTAAGTACTCTTCTTTAAGTATTCTTTAAGTATTCTTTAAGTATTCTTTAAGTACTCTTCTTTAAGTACTCTTCTTTAAGTACTCTTCTTTAAGTACTCTTTAAGTACTCTTCTTTAAGTACTCTTTAAGTACTCTTCTTTAAGTACTCTTTAAGTGTTCTTTAAGTACTCTTTAAGTACTCTTCTTTAAGTACTCTTTAAGTGTTCTTTAAGTATTCTTTAAGTACTCTTCTTTAAGTGTTCTTTAAGTACTCTTTAAGTATTCTTTAAGTACTCTTCTTTAAGTGTTCTTTAAGTACTCCAGTTGTAATTTAAAGGGACTTTTCTCCACCTCTCTCTCCTGCTCAGGCTCTTCCTTGGCGGCCTCGCAGCGCAGCGTTCTGACGGTGGACGACTGCTACGACCTCGGGAAGGTGGCGTACTCGGAGGCGGACTACTACCACACGGAGCTGTGGATGGTTCAGGCCCTGAAGCAGCTGGATCAGGGGGAGAAGTCCGGCACCGTGGACGCCGTCACCATCCTGGACTACCTGAGCTACTCCGTCTACCAGCAGGGGGAGCTGGAGAGAGCGCTGGACTTCACCAAGAGGCTGCTGGAGCTCGGTCAGTAACCGGTTATACTGAACATCACAGTTCTCTACTCCAGGATCTGAGTGTCTTTACTCACTGTGAACACATTAACTTTATCTGACCTGCTTAGACTCCACACACCAACGAGCCAACGGGAACCTGAAGTACTTTGAGTATCAGCTGGCCAAACGGCAGAAGGCGGAAGAGAGAGGGGAGGAGGAGGAGGTGAAGAAGGCTCAGCCCGACGATTACCTGCCAGAGAGGAAGAAATACGAGCAGCTGTGCCGCGGCGAGGGCCTCCGGATGGTGAGGAGAGAGAGACGCCTCAAACACTCACATCTGTTACACCACACCGAACTCACGCTGCTCGTCCTTTCTGTCAGACTCCTCGAAGGCAGAGCCGCCTCTTCTGCCGTTACTACGACAACAACCGCCACCCCAAATACGTCATCGGGCCGGTGAAGCAGGAAGACGAGTGGGACCGACCCCGCATCGTCCGATACCACGACATCGTGTCGGACCAGGAGATGGAGAAGGTCAAAGAGCTGGCCAAACCCAGGGTGAGTCCGTCCTGTGGTGGAAGAACCGGTTCGGTTCTGTTGAAGGTTCCCTGTGGAGCTCTGGGCTCAGTCTGTCACATCATGTAGCACCAGTGAGACTTCCTGAACATAAGGTCAGATTACAGGGTAGTTCCAGATGTTCCAGATGTTCCAAATGTTCGACAGCAGCACCGATAGTGTTACAGGATGGGAGAGGAACAGAACACTTCACTGGGATTACAGGAACCGTACTTTTACTCGAGTACTGTACGAGTAGTACTCCACTACATTAATCTGACCATTAATACTAAACATGATACATAAAATGCCTCGTCCATGTTACTGTATCACCTTACAGTGATTTACATACATGTGTTGAGTTGACTCCGGGCTGTTGTGGTGAACATATGAAGCGCTCTCAGTATAATGATGTAACTGCTCCACAGCTGCGCCGAGCCACCATCTCCAACCCCGTAACCGGCGTGCTGGAGACGGCCCACTACCGCATCAGCAAGAGGTAAGAGCCGCCTGACGCCGACTGATTATTATTATTATTATTATTATTATTATATTATTATATTATATTATATTATTATTATTATTATTATTATTATTATTATATTATTATATTATATTATATTATATTATTATTATATTATTATATTATTATTATTATTGTTGTTATTATTATTATTATTATTATTATTATTATTATTATTATTATTATTATTATTATTATGAAGTACAGCTGAAACCATCAGAACATCTGTGTTTGAATTCATTTCATGGTTCAACTGATCATTTCTGACCAGACATATTTAATGTACACAGCAGCACCTGAAGGTCTCGCTGTAGAGACGTTCTGCGTGTTTCTCTTCGTCTCCAGAGGCAGCAGGAGACTCTGCTTCAGAGCCTGCGTTTATCACATCCTTCACTCCAACACATTAACTCTGTTGTTTAATATTTGCTCATGATAAAGAACACATTAGTAGAAGATTTTAGATTTTATCAGATTAATGAGAGGAGCAGTGATTGTTAAGGTGGAACTGCTTTATTCAGTGATTGTTAAGGTGGAACTTTATTTATTTAATTATTAATTAATAATAAACTAAATATTTGTCTCTTAAGTTATGTTCACCTCTTCAGGCCAATAGAGATCAGTAACTAAATGGTTTAAACACTATAATGGATCAGTTTGTAGGTGCTACTCTAACACACTGAGCCTTTAATCTCAGGGAGTAAACCGCCGATAAATATAACGTTCACACAATCTCTTTCTGTTTCCTCCGTACCCTGTTGTCTTTTGTCAACTCGTCACAGTTCAGTGACTTCATCTTCATACTGACACAGTCTCCTCCTGCTCCTCCTCTCTCAGCGCCTGGCTCGGAGCGTTCGAACATCCGGTGGTGGATAAGATCAACCAGAGGATCGAGGACATCACCGGCCTGGACGTCACCACGGCGGAGGACCTGCAGGTGACGTCACCACACGGCACACCGTAAAGTCACAGTAGGGTTTCTACAGGAGCCTGGAGCGGACAAACCGAACACTGGCTCCAGAAGTGCCGTTCTCATTCCAGGTCGTCAGATACAGACGCGAGAGGTGTTCAGTTAATCTGAAACCTAATGTTTATGTTTGATTTAGTTGGGCTGTCAGTCAGCTCTCTCTCAGTAATTCAGTGTTTCAGTTTTCATCAAACTGCAACACAGAGAGATAATCCAACTCCACTGCCGCTTCCTTATATATCTTTAGATTATACTGTGTTATATATAATCTGTTATATTATATATATAATCTGTTATATGTTATATTATATATATTATATATATATATAATATAATATATATATAATATATATATATTATATATATATTATATACTGTGTTATATATGTTATATTATATATACTGTGTTATATATAATCTGTTATATATTAACTGTGACGATCTTCTCAAATATATCTGACAGAATTCTAAATAATGTTTTTGCTGCTATTACCATAAGTATTGTATATTGTATATTATTGTATGTTTTATATTTTATTGTGCTACTTTTCTTTATCTTTATAGCATTAGTAAATGTCTCATCTATCTGTGCACTTTCTGTTTCACCGTCCTCTCGATTCTTTGTATGTCTGGTGCATGTGAAGTAAAGCTGACTATGACTTTGATATTTCATGCAGGTGGCGAACTACGGAGTGGGAGGACAGTACGAACCTCACTTTGACTTTGGGCGGGTAAATAAAGTTTTCTCCTTGTTGGTTGGAGGAACACAAAGAGTTCACTTCATTTAGACACAACAGCATTAGTTCTAACTAAGATGTATTATCTATTTATTATTTATATGGTGTCTGATGCATATTTGCTGATCTTTACAGTATCTGAAGCTGAGTCAGAACAATACAATCTAACTATTGTGGGAATCTTTAAATCAATTACAAAATAAAAGGTGTGAATATTCTACTTTACTTCGTCATATATCAAAAAATGTAAGAAATAAAATAACATTTTTGGGGTTTTAGTTGGCAGATTAATTTATAATAAAATAGTAAATAGCAGCAGTAATACTATTACTTATTAACAGTATTAAACATAAGTTTGTACCAATAATCACAGTTTGTGATATAATTATAAATGTAGCTCACATTAATAAGATCCTTTACTTCGTTAATCACTATTCAATATTGGAAATAATCATATATTTATTGATCGCCAGCGTAAAGTTCCTGTATCAGCATTACGGTGTCAAACATGATGCAAATAAATTGTCTGTACAAACACAGAACGACCACTGGCTGATGTTCCCTTCCTGTTTATCAGTGTAATCGTTGTTGTTTTGTGTTTTCAGAAAGACGAACCAGACGCGTTCGAAGAGTTGGGGACAGGAAACAGAATCGCCACCTGGCTGCTTTACGTCAGTATGAATCACTGTGTTGATCTTATTGTGAAAGCGTCTCTGTGTTGATCTTATTGTGAAAGCGTCTCTGTGCTGCTGGATGATGAACTGTGTCCTTCATGCTGCAGATGAGTGATGTGCAGGCAGGGGGCGCCACAGTCTTCACTGATGTCGGAGCTGCTGTCTGGCCCAAAAAGGTGCAGTGCTGCTTTAAATGGTCTCTCACATTTTATTTTTCCTCTCTTTCCTTTTTATTTTTTCCTTTTCAGTTGAGTCTGAGATTATTGTGTTATATGTTATATTTGTATATTTGTATGCAGTAGTTCTGTATCTGGTGTTAAAGTCAGTATCAGTGTTTGTATCTCCTGTGACTCTCCTGTCCTCCAGTATCTGTCCAACAGAGACGTCCTGTTTTAGGTCTTTCACACTAACTGCTGTTAGGAGCCAAACCCGGCAACAAAACCACCTCGGTACCGGATCCCCTGTCGGCCTCTGAGATTGTGTTTGGTCCCGAGTCCGGCTTCCTGTGTAAAGACGGTAAATATGAGGAAGCACACAGAGGTTGTGTCTCACGGGGACGTTGTCGTGTGTGTCTCCAGGGGACGGCGGTGTTCTGGTACAATCTGTTCCCCAGTGGAGAAGGAGACTATCGGACCCGACACGCTGCCTGTCCAGTTCTGGTCGGCAACAAGTGGGGTGAGTTCACAACACGATACATAAACTGACATTTCTGATTATAATATTATATATATTATTATATAATAACAAATATTATTATATTTTAAAGACGAGGCTTCATCACGTCTTATTAGGTTTATATGTCTTTTCTTAACTAACCTTTAATCAGCTTTGTTCTTTAGCAACGTTACTTTTCCACAAAAGCCACACTAGAACTTAATCACTCATCATTAATTCTGTCTGTCTGTCTGTCTGTCTGTCTGTCTGTCTGTCTCTCTGCCTGTCTGTCTGCAGTGTCCAATAAGTGGATCCATGAGCGGGGGCAGGAGTTCAGGAGGCGCTGCAGCCTCCAGGAGACCGACTGACAGCCGACTGTGTCTCCTTCCTCTCAGACATCCTCGTCTTCCTCAGCCTTCAGCCTCTGTTCCAGCTGCTGAGTCTGTGTGTGTGTGTGTTACTGTGTGTGTGTGTGTGTGTGTGGTGGAGGGTTAGATTAACAAGAAATGAATGTAACTTAATGTCCCTATGTAAAGTGACATACGTTTATTATTGTGTGTGTGTGTGTGTGTGTGTGTGTGTGTGTGACACACCGAATCAAGTTTCTGACATTCAATCACTTTAAAATGATTTTTAATAACAAAACATAAAATAATTAATTAATAAACAAGTAATTTTAAAAATCTTAAATTCCATTAATTTACTCATTAATAGTGATTTATAGCATTTATAAGCAGTATATAATATAATATAATATATCAGTCAATAAACACATTACATTTCAACAGATTGTTTTTATATATTTGTCAATAACTTCAACTTCTTTCTTGAGAATATAATTACACAGAATTAATAATAGAATCAATGTAAACATTATAAATATATGTAAATCTGTTAATACACCAATTAGATTATAGATAAATACATTACAATACATTGTTTATTATATACTGCTTATAAAAGTTTGGTATATTTGGATTATAAGGTGTTTTATTTATGGCTCATCTGCACACTTTAAGAGATTTTAAACTTTATAATTTAGCAGTTAGTTGAGCATTTAAAGGATGAAATCAAAGCCTCTTTTTAAAATATAAAGTTAAGCTTTCATGCAATTTGGTCAATGTAAGGAGTTTTTAACCCTTAAAAAAATGTGCTGATCATCTTTAAGAAAACCTCAACATGTGATAATCTTTTATTACAGTACATTAATTTATCCATTAACAAACACCAAATCTGGAAACGCTTCAGTTTGCACCTTCATTGAAAAGTCCTTTTTTACAAGCTACAAATTAATGTTGTTTCAATTTGTACAGAAACAAATATCAGAGTTCATTCATTCATCTATTAATCCCAAACCACTGCAGTTGACTGATATAAAATCCTTATAAAGTCCATAAATTTCTCTTCCTCTTGGCCACAGAAAGCTATCGTTAGCTTTGTACCACTACATCATTTATTGTTATTATCACGGATCACGTTAGCTGGGGAAGCGAAGCACTCAGGAGCATAAAGGTCACGACCTTTGACCCTCATCCCTACATACAGACACGTAGAGATCAGTCCACAGGCAGCAGAGGAACAAAGCTACACTACAACCTGTTCACTGATCAGCACACTGATCAATACACTGATCAATAATCTGACATCTGGAATCTTGAATGTGTTTTAAAGGGTTTGTTAATGGGTAAATTAAAACACGATCAGGTGGTTTTAAAGAGCAGACATCGATCTGATGTCACCGTCTTACTCATGTTTGTGACTGTTACCATGACGACTGCGTCAGCGTCAACACAAAGCTTCACTTCACTTTTTTTACTTTTTCTTATTACAGCTGCTCTTCACTGTAGAGTCTCTGTAAAACAGTGAAATCACTCCGTCACTCGAGTCGTCGGCAGGTGTCCACTGCGTCACATGAACGTCCTGTCTTCCTGTTATTTGTGATTCTCTGAAGGTTTTGATGTGTTTACATGTTTCACTCTTATTTACAAAAGACCGCTCAAGTCGAACACATCATCAGACATCACTTCAGAGAGCCTGTATTCACTCACTTATTCACTTACCACACAGAATAATTTAATGTGAGTAAATCCCCCCTGAGCTGTCTGAGGATTGCAACACAGAAAATCAGAACAGGTTTTATTTAAAGCAGCTATAATATCAGTTTAAATATGTTCAACCCTGTGAATCCTGTTTAAATTAAATTATCCTCTGCATGAAAAATATAAATATAACTGCCCAGTCTGGAATGACTCTATATAAATTATATCTGCAGTACGTTTACTCTTCTCCTCCATCTAATATTGTAACTGTGGTTATCTGACAGACTTAGTTACAAATTTATATTTTTACACACAAAAAATACCAAGAGTTTATAAAATATGATGTTTGTTCTAAATTAAACTACCCAACAGTTTATACGTGCATAATATAAGTGCAGCTGATCTGTCTATTAAGATTTCCTGCTTTTCTTTTGAATGATTGTAATAAAAGCTTAAATATGACAACATTAACCGTAAAATCAACAGCACTAATGTCCTTTTACCGTAACATCTGATGGCTTTATTTACACTGCAAGTTTTTATGTTACAGATTGTTAACTGCACAGTATGAGTCATATCTCATATATGGTATTTTTATGTTAATTCTATGGCAAAACAGTTTTTTATGGTAAAACTTGAATTTATACAGTAAAATATGAAATAAAATACCAACATTAACCCTGAAATTAACAGTACTAATATCTGTTTGCCTTAAAAATAACACTTATTTTATTTTTTACAGTGTGTATTTGGAATCATTTGGAGCTTTGGACTAAATGTGATTTATTACAAAGCAACAAAAACACTTTTTAATGCAGTAACAGAGTAATTGTACAGTGTGGTTTCAATACTTTGACCTCAGGACGATCGACAGCTTACACGCCCCCCCTCACTGGTTACACCCCTCTTATCCACCAATACTGTGTGTGTGTGTGTATGTGTGTGTGTGTGTGTGTGTACAGGCTATTTCAGCCTCGAGGTCATTCGCTCTGTGGGGACAAACAGCAGATAAACACTGACATTTAAAGGAGGCACACTATGTGAACCCCCTCCCGTTACCTCTTCTTGTTTTATTTAAACACTGCACTCTAACACCTATACCTCACCTCATGGACGTTCTGTCCCGGACGAGCCCACATTTGTTACCTCCCACCTTAGGGTCGAATAACACTCCACCACTGACCCAAACAACCACAGAAAGAAACCTTTAAGTAACTGATTCATTAACGTAAAGACAAACAACCAAGACACGAAATCAGGACTATGTAAAGACACAAAGCCGAGAGGCAGTAACAGTCCCACGCTAAAAGCTTTTGCGTTTAGCAATCAGCACACCTGGTGAGAGCTGGAGGGAAAGGTACCGCTGTAACAGCAGCACGAGTGTAGGTATCAAATCAGTCCAGTCGCATGAGTACTGATACTTTGGTACCAAGTCGATACCAAGTCAAGTTGCACAGTGTGACATCAGTTACTAAATGAACATCATGCTGTATGGAAGAAGACTGAAACTAGAGACTGAGACCAGAAACTCATTAATCAACTTCTCCATAAGACTCGATACTATCAGAGCCTCCAGGTGACGTATGTGTTCTAAACAGAATATTTTGTCTTGATCATTAACTACAAAAAGAAATATCACACTGTAAAAATACTCTGTTACAGCATCCTGCATTCAAAGTATTAACATCAAACTGTTCCTGAAGTACCTCATTATGCAGAATAATATGATTGTTGGAAGGTGGAGCTTAAGTTTATATACTTTTGGGTAGTTTCATCTATAATAATACATCATTTATTAGTTGATATATGTTTTTTATTTATAATCTAAATATGTAGTAGAAGTATAAAGTAGCAGAAAATGGAAATAACAAGCAAAGTAACATTACTTCAAACCTTTACAGCCACCTTTATAGTCAACCACAACTTTGAATCCCATCCATGCTAGACCTTTTCCAACTCTTCATGCTCCTTCAGCTTCTTCATACAGTTGAGTTCAGTGTCAACCAACCAACCTCAAAATATCTTTCATCTTTCATATACTACGGATATTCATTCATTTTAAAGTAACAATGCAGATTAACGTTCTTTCCGATCAGAAAAGGGAGACAGTAACTTAGAGGAGACTGTGAACTTGTAGTCAGTATGGAGAGGAGGATTAACTCGCTCAGCGTACGTGTGGACATCAGATCCAAGCTCCAAGTTGACTCACATTAATTCAGTTGAATCTCTGCACTTATGTGTCCCAGCTGCATCATTATACACAGAGTGACAGCATGGCAGGCTGAAAACTTATAGAGTCTCAAAATGACCACAAACCACAAAACTGTTTTAGAAGCGGAGAGGATTGATTGATTGATGTTTTCACATCACAACTTTATTTTATTTTATGCAAAAACGTGTAAGTTGCACTCCTGTATGTGTGAAAGAAATAAGAATGTAACAGAACATGTTCTGTGTCTGTTTCTAATAAAATATAAAAGTATAAAGTTGCTGCAAAACAACATTGACTCTTTTTTTTTTTCTTACTAAAAATATCACTTATAAATACTCAACAACGTGGACTCAACCTGTATGTGTGTTATTAATTCTCTGGTTGATTGGTTTTAAAGTCAACTAATCTTTTGTGCTTTTGTTCAGGATAACTGTATTCTCCACCAATTAAATTTTATTTGTATAGCGCCAATTCATAACAGAAGTTATCTCAGGACACTTTTCAAATAGAGCAGGTCTAGACCGAACCTCCTTCGACATTTACAGAGACCCAACAGTACCACCATGAGCAAGCACTTGGCAACGGGGGCAAGGAAAAACCTCGGACAGACACCCAACAGTATCTATAGTATATACTATTACTAGTAATAGTATCTACTGCACTGACCTCTGCCCTGTATCTATCCTTAGTAGTTTTGTCAGATGGACTTAAATCTTTAACACTGGGTGGCAGCAGAGAGCGAGTGGCTTGTACATTGGATGTGTTGAAGATAGAGCTGGAGCAGCATTTTGCAATAGAAAATGTAGTTATTATAATAAAGTTATTAAAAATAAGGCCTTTTGAGAGCATCACAAGAGCAGTTCAAAGTCAAAGAGCTTGGACGTATTCAGCCTGATATCATAATGCTCTGAGTAAAAGTACCAATACCACACTGTGGAAATACTTCATCATATTCTATCATCATATTATCATATGTTTGTAGCATCACTGTCCTGTGAGAACCACATATCTCTAAAACTCAACTTTTCATGAGCTAAGAAGAATAATAATAATGTGTATGAGCGGCTGCTGGGTGTAAAGTATTCAGTCAAACAGCTGTTGGTGTAGAGAAATGATTCTCTGCTGGTTAAGATGTTATCTTTAGTCTGCTGGCTGCAACTAAACACACTCAGCTTTAAAGTCAAACTAACTAGTTTAAGCACACTGTTTGGTGAAGGTTTGAAACCCTAATGTAAATCATTAGCTGCTGGACACTGACAATAAATAAGAAGCTGAGCAGAAAACTGATGTGATCTGATGTCTTCAATTTGTCTCCTGTGTCTTTCTCTCTGGATTCATTATGGAAGATGGACTCATGATGGATCTGAAATCAACAGTCAGGCATCATGTCCTGTCCATAGTTCGGGACAAATGACACCTTTATTGGTAGATTGAGATATTTGACCTGATGTGACACCTTCAACACTGTGTGGGTGTTCACAGGCTCATCATCATTAGTGTTACAGTTGTTTGAAGAGGAGCAGGAACTAGTTCAGGTGTTTGAGTGGAAGACAAACAGTGTGTATGAAATTAATATTCAGCTGAAACTATCGTTTTCCTTTGTTATAATAAGTGAAACTAAATAGACATTACTCATTTATCTCAATATTTGATGTTATGTCAGCCTGAATTAAAGCGTACCATCAGTACTGAGGTTTGGTGCAAGTCTCTGGAAGCTGAAGCTGGTAGACCTTCAGCTGAGCATGAGAAACCTTCTTGTGAGCACAGGAAAGTGTCTTATGTTGGAGCTCATTAAGTTACACTACTAACTAATGCATGACTAACAATAATTCATTTTCTGAAATAATGCAGGATGTATCACCACTAACTAACCACTGTGATTACAATAAATCATCAGTTACGGGACGTTAATTCAAATCATACAGTGGGTACGGAAAGTATTCAGACCCCTTTAAATTTTTCACTCTGTTTCATTGCAGCGCCATTTGCTAAAAAAAAAATAAATTCACTTTATTTCTCATTAATGTACTGTTTCTCCACACATACCGCTTAGAATTAACGCCAAAAAGTTCAATCATGGCTGCGTTTCATTAGTCGTTCAACATGCCCTCGTTCACTTGCCCTCGGCACTTGCCCTCGGGGGAATCCCCGCCGCCATCATAAGTGTCGTTCCAATTGTCTGGAAAACTGAAGTGAACTTGGTGAGATGGACCCTCGGAGGGCTGAGGGAGCGAGTGAACAACGATGGTCACTCCGAGGTGGATATCACCCACCCACTGCTATAACGCCGACTGCTGCCAATGAGTAGACTCCGAGGGCAAGTGCGATTCATTTAAATCCCCCGCTCCTCCCCCGCCCACTTTCCCTCCGCGCTCCAAGTGGCCTCCGTGCGACGTATGCTGTTACGTCATACCAAGGGCTGAGGGTAAGTGAACGAGGGCATGTTGAACGACTAATGAAACGCAGCCATGGTCTCAGACCAGAGGATCTTCTTTCTCAGAGTCTGGGAGTCCTTCATGTGTTTTTGGAAAACTCTAAGCGGGCTTTCATATGTCTTGCACTGAGGAGAGGCTTCCGTCGGGCCACTCTGCCATAAAGCCCCGACTGGTGGAGGGCTGCAGTGATAGTTGTCTTTGTGGAACTTTCTCCCATCTCCCTACTGCATCTCTGGAGCTCAGCCACAGTGATCTTTGGGTTCTTCTTTACCTCTGTCACCAAGGCTCTTCTCCCACGATTGCTCAGTTTGGCTGGACGGCCAGGTCTGGGAAGAGTTCTGGTCGTCCCAAACTTCTTCCATTTAAGGATTATGGAGGCCACTGTGCTCTT
>JAGRRF010004921.1:503597-526354 GCA_019097615.1 Morone chrysops | reverse complement strand
CACACACACACACACACACACACACACCTGTAGTGATCCCAGTTCACCTCCTGGGCTCTGCCGAGGTCTCTTGATCAAGGCACTGACACGCAGCGACTGTGTGGCAGCCTCATCACTCTGACATCTGTCCACTAATGCATGTGTCCAGGTCCTGTGTATCCATCAGTGGCTGCTGACTCAAACATTGTGGAGGACAGGAGGAAAACCAACCCACAGCATCGTTTTATTTTACACTAGTTGGCTAATGATCTCTACTTTCTTCTGTTCAATAACAATGAAACAGTAAATCAATGGCTTCCAAGAGTTCTTAAAAACAACATCATTGTATTCACTGCTGTTGTTTCCAGATGAACGCTACGGGCCTAATGCAGAAGATAGAGTATTTATCAAGGCTGTGAGATGTAAAAAGAAGCAGGCCAATGTGCAACACCTGTGAAGGAAAGTGTACTGACTGATGATAACTACTTGCTGCTTGAATCAAACTGGCCCCATTTCCAATCAGACAAACAAAGCTTACTGTACTTTAATTTCAATATTTTATTCCCAATGATGCGTTATCACAAGTCCAGGTTCACCAGGGCATTTTAAAGTAGTGTGTGCTTTCTAACGAACCCTCGAACTCATCCTTCTTGCTTCTTCCTGCGAACGGCGAGTATACTGCGGCCTTAATGATCCCAGTGCCATTGGTAAACATCTACACTGAAACAGCAGCTGTTACTACTCTCTGTCATCATCTCTCTGTGTTTACAGATCTGCTGTTTCAGCCAGTTAACATTGACGTTACTGAGTCAACCAGAACATTTCTGACGTCTTTGGCTATGTAAACTTATGTTTCCCATTCTTATAAAGCACTTTTGAATTGAACTGAATTGAATGAAATTATTATTAGTATTGATAATAATGCAGATCCTCATAGGTAAAGATTTTAAAGGAATTCAACTGCAAAATGCATCTTGTGTAACAGCGCATTATATAATAAACTCAGGAAAAGAGTTAAAAAAGCAAAACATTTTAACTGTGATAATTGAAAAAGTATAAAAAAATTTAAAAAGCTGAATATAATTTAAATAGTGGAAAGCCTCTGTAGCTAGACTCACTTGACCAATCTGAACACTGTTTGAAACAATAGAGTGATGGACAGTTGCAGTGTTGCAGTGAAGCAAACTTTTGTCACAATTCAGTGGATGTGCTGAATTTCAGCTTTGTAGGATGTACAGGTGATTGGTTTAGACTTTTTTCAATTTGGGAATTTGAAATGCTTAATAACCAACAACATGGTGACGCTATTGAATACATGCTTTAACATATTTAGCTCATCTCCACGGGTCACCTGTGTACCAGGTTTGATTTCTTTAACATTTTTTGTACTTGAGAATTTGATGCTAATACGAGACTTCAATTAAGGGCCAATTAAAAATAATAAAAAATACTGTAAAAGGTTCATACCTCACTACCTGCAACAGATATCAAAAAGATGAATAATAACCGGAATGGCACTAATAGCCTTTATATGTCAAAATATCAATAGTCTTAATCTGCAAAAATGTGTAAGTACATGCCACTAAAAACATACTTAAGAAAAAGAAGATCAAGCAAATGTAATAAAGAGTGAAGTGAAATTGCTTGCGCCCATTAGTATCAAATTATTGGACTTCACTTGAACTACCCTTCTGCCCTACAGCACTGACCTCTGCCCTTTATCTACAGCACTGACCTCTTTCCTGTAGCTGTCCTGTCCTAGTTACTTAGTATTATTGTGAAATTGATTTTTATTAGAGATAATTAGTGTCAAATTGTTGGTCTTCACTGAAAATTATGAAATAAAGTAAATTTTACCATCTAATGAATGATATATAATAACAATATGTTACTCATAATATAATTATTGTTACTATTATGAGAATCAAATAGTGTACATCACTGACCTCTGATCACAATTGTATCAGCGTTTCCAAAGCAAGACAATTAAATCTCAAACAAAGCTTGATGTATTTCCAAATTCAAGCCGGAGCAACAGTGAGCATGTACAGGAACTGATGCATAAGTTCCTGTACATGCTCACTGTTGGTCTAGAGTGCCTTGAGAGTTTTACAGAATCCATTTGTCTCAATGTTAATTAATATTATATACCTGGGTTGGGCTGAGCAACAGCATGCTAGTAGCAAAATCAGCAATTGGCCTATTTGTACAATGGCCCTTACAGCTCAATGCATTGCAATTTTAGCTTTTTTGCTTTTCTTAAGTGGCAGCCTGTTGAGCTCTTGGTGCCACCATGTGTGGGGGCTTTCTATGGCTTAATCCAAATGAAAGAGAACAAATGTAAAAATGTGTAATGATCTAAAATGTATTCATTTTAATTAATTAAAAAATAATACAGAATACAGATTTGTTTTAGTTTCTTTATTTTGAGAAGATTATGGATCATGAAACATGACAATGTATCAATGCAGTTTCCTTTTATGATATGAAACTCCTCCAAATACCCACAATTCTCTGTTCATCACAGATTAGAATTGATTCAGTTACGTTTCTACTTTCCAGGTCAATTATGGAGGCAAAGAGAGTGCAAAATATCTCCACACAAATAGCGTCTGGATATTTATTCTTTTTCCTGGTATAAAAATAAGTTCTAAGTGCTTCGCACACTTTAATACTGTCTCTGCTTTGGCATGTTCACAGCTCGGATGTCAGCATGTGTCATCAATTGTAAAACTCTCCAAGAACAAACAAATAGAAGAAACAAATATCAAATTGAACTGAATGATCTGTGCTGCTGATGAGAAGAAAAAAAAACAATCACGTTCCAATCTTATCATTTTGAATTTTCAAATGAAATTTTAAAGAGTTGTTTCAATGAGGAAGTTTTCATTCAGGTCAAATTCACAAAATGCTCCATCTTATTTGTAACCATCATTAAGAGATACAGACGTCACAGGTCTTTCCTAATTGGGAGCTTGTTGGTTCACGCTTATGTTGGCCCAAGTCACAGAAAGATGATTGGATTTTGATTGGATTGGATGGCGAGTTCTAGGATCGCAGCTGGCTGGCCTTTTTTTCATAGAAGTGGAACAAACAACATGCAATGTGAACATGAAAATACTGAAACATGGTAAAGAAATATCACTCAAAGGGGAAAGTCCACACCCGACGGTGAAGACCTGAAGCATTTCAGCCAACATTTCGACAGCCAATGTTTCTGTTGCGGTTCTGAGGTTTACATTCAGGTGTTGTTTTAATATGTTCATCAGATTTAATCAAATTAGCAGTAGAACAGAGTTACAGGTAGTCGTAATAAAGTGTTTAAAAAAGCTGACTGAGATAGCAAGCTTTTGTCTTTTTGTATACGTAAAACACATCAGATATTTTAGTCCAACAATTGGTTAACAGTTTATGACACAATGGTAATTAAATTCCTTTTCGGATGCGCACACTCTAAAAACCACTGAGCTCTGGTTCTTGAACTGGTTCTGTTCAATATTCTTGGTACCTTGGTGCTATGTAGTGAAGCCTGCATTTCCACTGGTTTTGTGTATAACCATTATAATCAACAATCCATTGTCAACAAAGAGCACTGCACAGTGCATGATGACCTGTAGAATATGACACACTCACTTTGGTTCCCAAGGAAAACCTGCTGTTTCAGTTTTCCAGGTCTGAAAGGTTCCAAACTAGCTGCACAAACCAAAACGTTGATGGAAAAGGCGTAATATTCACAGTTTAAATAACTAAAAGTCCAGAATACCTCAGCGATCTACCACAGGTGTTTGAGCCTACCAGGAAAACCACTGAAATGGTCGAAACGGTGCAAAACTAAATTTTGCAGTTGGAAGTGTAAGACAAACAACAACAAATGGCAGTTTCTTAGAGATAATAACGCAGTTACAAAAAAGCATAAAATAACAAAATCTATTGAGTCGATTCAGTTTTTGAATATTGTAAACATACTACTAGAAGCAGGCAAAAAAACCACTAAAAACTACACAAGACAAAACATTAATTCAAACTTTCAAACTGCCAATCAAAGGCCAGCTACTAAATTAATGAAAAAATAATCACAGATATGTACGGACACATAATTCAAATAAAGGCGGAATAGCAGACAGACAATAAGAAGACTGAAAATGATGTGACTGGTGATGAAATTGTTTAAGGGGTACAATTTTCAAAACGTGACAGGACAAAAGTCCACAGTTGGACAGCAGCCACCATGCAACTGGCAGCAAAAAGGTGCATTCAAACCATTCTGCTTTTGTTGTCATAGAAATAACCCAGCAAGTTCACGCTGTGATCAACAATGAGTAAAAAAACTAAAACATTTTAACTGATTTAAAATGTAAAATGCCCACAAAAAAGCAGTGTAGTGTGAATGCATCCTCAGCTACGATGTTTTTCCTTGTTGGAGACCACTCTTCTAGAAAACGCCATATCCGTCGGTGTGACGTGTCGCTACAGCAAAGGCAGGGTAGCCCTCGTAGGTGGTGTAGGTGGTCAAATCCTGACCCAGAGACACAGCCTGCTTCAGCTGGGAGGCGACCGCAGATGCGGCCGGGCTCGCCAGAGTGTAACCTGAGAGAGACAAATACTTGCAAAGTTTTATCAACGAGTCTCTCACTTTACAATCAGCTGTAAGGTTTGGAGTCCTATATGTTAGTTGGTTATTGATTAGTAACCTATTTTGTGTGTTATGTGTTTTAATCAATGCTCATAACCAATTCAGCAATAAATACTTTTGCATATAAAATTTTGTTTTTGGCTCCGAAACAAACTGATAGATCAACCTTACTCTCACTCCCAACTGGGTAAATACTTCAATACGGCAGATTGGTAATAAAGAAATTGACAAATAAAGAACCACACTGTTTATAATCAATTGCTGTTCATCTTTCATTGATTTAAATTTTAGTGGCGCTTTAATTCTCTTTTATAAGTGGAGGTAATTTTTTATTTAACATCATTTGGAGCCATGTTGTCTTTATCTTTCTGCGAGCTGAAAGACTGTTGTTGGTTTATTGAGTGAAGAGTTAGTTGGCTTTGGGTACGGACCTTCACATACCTGGAAAGGCTACTGAGGCCACAGCGGCAGCAGTTGCACAGCTGGCGTCAGCAGCACTCTCTGTCTGCAAACCGAGCGTCTGCATGGTGTGCTCGGCTGCATGGACTTTAGCTTCTTCTACAGCCGCACAGAGCTTAGTAGGGGTGAAGGGATGGCTGCAGAGAGATATAATTGGAAGTCTAATGTAGCTGGATAATGCATAATAATTTAGTTTCTTATATCAATAGAAATTTAACATTTTATGACTTATGTATAAAATCACTGTAAACAGCCGTTTGATACCTGTTACTAGCAGCAGTAGTAATAGTGATAGTATCAGCATTAGTACTAGGAGCAGTACCAGTAAGAGTAGAAGCAAGAGTGGTAGTAGTAGGAGCTGTGGTGGGAGCAGTAGTAGTTGCTGAAGTAGTAGAAGTAGTAGACCTAGTAGTAGTAGTAAGAGTAGGAGGAGCCATAGTAGATGCAAGAGTGGTAGGAGTAGTAGTTGGAGTACTAGTAATAGTAGTCCCACTGAATGGTGTGAGCAGTAGCAGTAACAGTAGCAGTAGCACTAAAATAGAATAGAACTATTTCTAGAAATAGAATAGAACTATTTCTAGTCATAACAGCAGTGACAGATGCAGCAGCAGTAGTAACACTCTGAGTTCATGTATTAGTAGTAATAGTTATAGTAGCAGTAGTAGTAGTAGTAACAGTATTAATTGCAGTAGCAGCAGAACTCTTACACGTTGGGGTACTGTGTAGCCAAAGCTGGTATGGTTATCTTGTAGAGAAAGAGTTGTCTCTGGTCTGGGCCAATAGCAGAGTGGAGCTGATAGACAGGCTGACCCCAGTTATTCTTCTGACACAACTCGTCCAGAACCTGACAGACGTAGTAAGTAGAAGTATATATGTTCATAGTCAGACACCAAGGTTTTCATTTCTGCTAGTTTGGTTTGATGGGTTCATTCTTTTGGGGGAAAAAAGGAACAAATAGTTAAACCTTTGGATTTAACAGCCAAAGTCTGTCCAACTTCTTTTTAGTGATATCGGCATCCATTGTCCACAACTTATTCTGGCTTGGGTGGCATTGGCAGCTAGCTAATGTAAGCTAAAGTAGTCCATACATGCTTCTCCACAGCCATGTCTTCCTCACCCAGTCCATAAGGCATAAACATTGCCATGGGAACCTATTTTGGACACTTGTATCCACGATCTTACCAAAAGCTTAGACCATCAGTGATAGATCAGCCAGTAAACCTTTTCACCATGACAATCTGGTACTGTTTCTGCATTACTGTTGATGCTACACTGATCCATCTATGGGGATGGGTTCTGAAAGCAGGTTCCATTTTAGAACTAGCTTCAAGTTTGTAGAATACTGGGATTTGTTGAGCTGGAATCTTATTTTGGGGTTTGTATGGGATCACGCCTTAAACGATAAATCCAGTCTGATGGGTGAACAAAGACACGGCTTCTCTTGTTTCCAACCAAGAGTCTGATTGTCTCATTGTTCATAATTCTTGAGTCTTTCAGACTTTGTTTTAGTGATATCACAATCCAATCCATGGACATGTTGTGTCACCTCTACTTGAAAGAAGCCTAACCATGTCAAACTCAAAGGAAACTGACTAACAGTGAGGAATCATCAGATCAGTGCTTATTCCTGCACTTCTTCCATCAGCTTACATCTACCCTGCATCCTCATTTTCTTTTGCACCTTCAACACCTCAATATCACCTACACCACATACATTCATACATTATAACTCGTGTCATACAAGTAGCAAATGGCTCTTAGTAATCACTCCGATAACCAAAAGTACTTCCCAGAAGATACTTTGGCAGACACGGTCATAGACCTTCTCTAAGCCCAAAACCCTTGAGTAGGGGTCACAGAAACAAGGATTTGGAGGGGTCATTGAGAACTCTTGTTGACCCCTTCAAATTCTTGATTCCATCCTGTTGACTGGTCCTAGACCTAGTCCTAGTCATTTAGTGAGTATGATGTTAACTAAAAAAACGGGGGACAAAACTAAAAAAGTTAGACCGAAGTTGTAATCAAGTATTAACACTCCTGGTTCTCATGTGTGTTGTGTTACCTGTGGTGCAGGTTTGATGGTGGCGGCCTTCAGACTCATTGCAGCAGGGTTCATAGGGGTTAGTTCCATGCCTGGCAGAAGGTCATACAGCTTCTCCTCTGCCTGCTTGTCTGCCTTCAGGCCGTAGGCGGCACTGCCGCTGCCGCCTCGACCCATGGCTCCAACCCCGGCAGCGTAGGCCAGGTAGCCCCGCCCACCCAGCCCCCGCACCCCGGCAGCCCCTACAGGTACAGTCATGTAAATTTCTACAGGAGACCGAAAAGGCAGTGAAATCAATCAAATCACCGGAAATCAACCGGGAAGAAGAATCACACAGAGACAATTATTCAGTCAGACTGAACATGTACAGTGGTAGCCATGGTAACTCCACCTTACATCTACCCAGTGTTAGCACTACAGCGGTAGTCATAGTAACAGTGCATCTGTCTATAATTCACAGAGGATTATCTCTCTGGATGATTCATTTTCCAGTTTTTCATTTTTTGCTCCATCTTTACAAGATCTTATGTATAATTAACATAATAAAGTTTCACTTTTGATTCAGTGGATCATATTTGATTCCTGTTAACAACCACATTCAGGCAAACAAATCATTTTGAAACAATATTCTTTATATTTGGGTGATCTTGATTCGATACAGTTCAGTTAGACTTTTTTTGAAGCAGTATTAGCAGATCATAAAATATTACTGGTGAATTGACTGTTCCAAAAGCCCCACCCCTCCTTTGTGTATAAAGATATTTATTTAATTAAAGTTGGAGTTATTTTGTTGTGACCCCTAGCTAGGTAGCTTACATACTTATATGTGTTTTCAAGCGGCCTATTTTCACTTTACATGAGAAATAGTTTTGAGGATGAAGTGCTGTTTATGTAGACTTGAGTAATGCTGGCCGGGCTAAACTTCCTCATGTCCAATAAAGATCATTACAGAGCCGCTAATGATAGCTTAAAACCCCAGGAATAGCTTCCTCACAGTGGAGAAAAAACTACTACACAGTGGATGTGCTGTTGTTTGGTTTGTGGTTTAGTGAACGGTCAATTCACCAAGACAAATCTCTTTGATCAGAAACGTCCATGCTGTGCAGTGAAAACCTTTTTCTTTTTAATTTAATTGGGAATTAAACTGACGTAATATCTTTAAAACATAAGGTTTCTTCTGTTTAAGCTCAGGAGGAAAGCAAACTGCGTCCGTCCTCACCTCTAACAGACGGCGTTCTGATCAGACCTCGACCTCCAACGTGAGTTTTGGCCGGTGGGAAGCGGAACTGACCTGGTATGGCAGTGTAGGCCTGGGGGGCGTAAAACACAGGCGGACCGAGATACGCCGCTGAGGGGTCGTACACCTGGAGGAGGAGGAGGAAAGAGTGCTTACTTTTATATCTCATATAAATTATTTTTGATTATCCGGTGAAATATGTAACAACAGATTGTGGCATTTTGTAAAGACAGTTATGTTCCTCAGAGGACAAAAACACCTGACTTTGGTGATCCCGTTGTGGTTGTCTGCCAGAAGCTGTCATATATTGACTGTTTATCCAGTTTAAAGCCACGTTTACCATCCACTGTTTAGATCTTGGTGCTTTGAACCAAATGAAGGATTTTAGTCATCAGACGTCTGGATCTTAAGTTATCAGAGAAACAAGCTGAGCTAACGTTAGTAGCAGCTCAGCTCGCAGCCCCTCCGGGACGTCCTTTGTCGCGTGGGAGAAGCAGTGATTTTTAAGGTGGAACTGCTTTATTTAGTGTGTTTAGTGGTTTTAATCAGCAGGTCTGTTTGTTTTGGAGAGGAGGAGACCTCTGTGGATAATTGGGCTCCCGGTAGAAACCTCCTGAACCATGAACACTGAAGAAATCCTATCCCGGAGAAGCTGACTGCAATGACTCCCACGATCCCACGCTGCTTCACCACCTCATCACACTTCCTATTGCATTTTGATTACTTCGTTTTTTTTACTCTTTGTCTCTCTTAGGTTTTGTCAGTAACAATTTTTTTTTTGGCATTAACATTAGTTACCTTCCTTTACAGTTTAATAATTGAAACTGTCCACTAGATGGAGCTGTTTACCACAGTGACTTTACCTGTACATCCATCATATCTCCTATTGTGTCTTTGTGGACATTAACCTTCAGTCTGCAGCTGCTTAGTTAATGGTACGATGAAGTTTTGGGTAACAATTGATTTTACAGGTCCGCGAATTTCAGTCACTGCTCGGGCCCTAGTTTCCCCTAAATCTATGGGGCTATATGGCTGGTACAAGTGGGACACTGATCTATGCAGGGGTAGCATGAAGTATGTGTCTCACCTTTCCAGTCATTACCATTATTTTTATTCCAACACTATTTATGGACCCCAGTCTGCAGAAATATTCAAATACACTAAAACAACACAGATGACACAACACTCCTGGACGACATCTTTTCTTCCACCTAAACAGGCAAATATTTTGGGACGAGGACTACCTCCTGCGGCACTTGTACCTGTCCCAGAGTGTAGGCAGCATAGTCGGTCTGCAGCAGGGATCCTCCCCGTCCTCCTGTCCCCCTGGTGTAACGGACGTAACTGTCTTTGTCCACCGGCTTGGCTAGAGTCACCTCGATAGGAGAGCCATCCACCACCTAGGGGGAGGATGAAGGAGACAATATTCACGTCATCATTATTCATAATTGAATAGCACTGCTGCATTAACATGTATGTTGCATTTTACTGCTGGAGAGGTTTCAGGTTGAGTGTATTTAAATTGGGATCACAGGAAGAACTTCAAGCTGCCAACCTTTCCATTGAGTGCGTTCATGGCGTTGATGGCGTCCTCTCTCTGAGTGAAGTGGACGAAGGCGTAGTCTCTGATCTTCTTCACTCGCTCCACTGCGCCTGTTACACAAATTCAAATTTCAGACCATTCTGTCAAATCTGAACACATACAAAAGCAGATAATAGAAATAAAAAGAGGTTACATAAGACTCAGAGCACCTTCAATAATGCAATAATATGTGCTTTGATCCAGTGTAAATCTTATTTAATCCGATATTTAACATGTCAAATGACTGTTCAACTTACTTTGGGGATGGAAGGCGGCAATAACATATTTTTACATATAGACTCACACATCTGATGAATATTTATGTATTTTACTGAAATTTTCTGAACAGAGCTACAAAGGCCTCCCGGGAGTTTGATTGAAATTTAAATTCTTGGTATAATTTATTTAAAAAACTGTTTCAGGTGGGAATAAAATCGCACTGTTAGGCAGAAACTAGTTGACGGCTCAGCAGTTTGTGCAGGAAACTACAATGATTGGTCAAATTTGAAGAAAAGTTGCTTGAATCTGCAACTTCCAGGAGGGCCTGATTGGCTGAAACAATTAAGAATACAAAGCTAATGAACAAAACACATTGATCAAACTAGTTTGTTTTTCCCCATATTAAATTTCTTATCAACTGAAACTGAAAATGTTCCATCAACTGACACCTTAGCATAATGCCTAGCATACCTTCTGCAAATATTGTGAAATTTGACTTTTAATAATCCTAAACATTCCCTCATTAGCAGTTTTTTTTGCAAATCTATTTGTGAAAACAACATTTTGTTTGTTGATATTTGGTCATCATCAGCAAACAGAGTGGAAACAATCATTCATATAAATAACAAATATTAAGGGTCCTAAAATGGATCCTTGTGGCACACCACACGTTATATATATTTGTTATTAAATATTGCTCTATACATCCAAAGTCATTAAAACCCTTAAAAGTCTACATTCAGAGAACCTGGCTGCAGATCAATAATCCATCACCTGTCCCTGTTGGTGCATTCGGGGACAGTCCGACACATGAACTTTGAGAGTTGACTGCTGGGTTGTGTCATCTTACTACCTGGTCTGAGGCTGTTAAACTCCTTCTCAATGGTCTCCTCTGTGGTCTGCAACATCAAGTTTCTGACGTACAGTATCTTGACGCTTGCCATGGTGTCCTCATCCACCTCCACCTCAGGCTCCGCCCAGTCCACGGCGATAGCGTGGCCCCACAGCTGAATGCGACCTGAGAGAGAGAACAGGTAGGCTTCATCCATTGACAGTATATATAACAGACAACCTGCATTCTATGTAAAGTCCAGGAGGGGATCTTCATTGGCTGCAATAAAAGACCGATGCCATTCATTCTAATGGAGAATGAAACCACTTCTCATTTCATTTAGGAGCTCAGTAAACAGTTTCCTAACAAGTTTATGGTCTCAATCGCTTGTACACTCAACTCACAGTACGTCACCTCCGTTGGGTCTGTCAAACTGTCATGGCGGCGGCCAAAATGCCAAAGTCAAGGCTTCAAAACAGTTCTCCACAAACCAATGGATGATGTCATGATAGGTTCACACTTGGTTTAATCTCGTTTTGTGACTTGTGATCTTGCCTTCAAGTTTCAAGTTTCAAGTCACGCTGGAAACAATAGGAAATGCGAAACTAGTGCAGATGAGCTAACAGTCCAAAATATCCTATCTTACTATACAATACTTTAAGGTATTTTTGTCATTGGCCATAAATCGTACTGCATTCATATAAAAGACGTTCATCAAAACAAGTGCAGCATATAATAGATAACGGTTTGAGCTACATACAGGGGCTAACCCAACGACAGACTAAAGTTGACCCATTTTAACTCTATTAAATGTTCCACACAGTCTTATGTGGAGCTAATAAAAATTTATTCAGCAATTTGGTTTACAGCGAGTACTGATTGCAGTTGCATCCCGAGTCAACCACCCTGTGCTTCTGTACTTTTACACCTCTCGCAATATTCTCCACCCTGAAAACAGGACTTTTTACCTGACAGGACCACCAGTGACTCAGCATCTATAGCTCATTCTGTCTGGTTTAAGGTTGCACACACATTCAGCTTTACACAAACAACCTTCCCGTGTAGATCAAAGCAATAAACTCTCTATCTTATCGCAGAGGCTTTCGAGGAGATGCTGCACTTCTTTGTCAGACAGATTAAGTACTATGTCCATGAAATGTTTTCTGATTTTCTGATAGCTGTGATCACCCCCGTCATAGGGCTCATTTATCTTATCATCCCACCCATCAGAGCTCCTCTGACACTGGACACTGAGTCAGTGACACAGGCTGGGATTGGCTGGTGATAATGCAGTCTTACAGTCAGAAGGAGACTTCTGATATTTTTATGATGTTGTTCTTGATACTACTACTACTACTACTATCTGTACTTTGGCAGCTTTAAAATAATGTCTGACCCATCTAACAACAAAGCTTGTCAATGCAATCCTTTTCAACAGATGCATCCTTGAATGCACCAACAATAGTTTTGCAAACATTCCCTGCTCTCAACTGTTTTATTTGTTACATGGCTCCAATCTGACCAAAAATAATCAAAGAATAAAGTTGAATGTTTAGTGTTTGATGTCTACCTGGCAGCAGTTTGCGGCGGGCCATGGCAGCCGCTCTGTGGCTCTCATACTCGACGAAGGCGAAACCTCGGTTCTTGGATTTGTCGGCGGCGCTGGGATACACAATGACGTCCACAACCCCGTCAGTAACCTTCTTCATTTCAGACAGGATCTCCTCACGCTTCTTGGTTTTGGGAATCCCGCCCACAAACAGACGGCAGTTGTCAACGCTAGCACAAACTCCGAGGAGGCGGCCATTTCTGTAGGACGGAAGAGCAGCACAGTGGTGAGAGAGAATGTAGACAAAATCAATAATTAACCATTGTAGCTACAAAGATCCGGTAGATGAGGCAAGAAAATATTGCAGCCCTGGGTTCCAATCACAGGTTCTATTTTGGCTCCTTTGAAAGAAGGACCAAACCCTGACCTGATCTCATAGTTGTTGAGCTGCTTCATGGCTGCTTTGGCCTCCAGTTTGGTGCTGAATGTGACGAAGGCATAACCTCGGTTGTTCCCATTAAAGTCCATCATCATCCTCACCTCGTAGATCTTTCCAAACTGCAGACCGGAAGAAAGGAACGCAAAAAGATGTGAGAATAACATGCTAACCTGTTGGACCAAGATATTATACTCTCCGGCTCTCACACCTTCTCGCACAGAGGGACCAGTTCATCTTCAAACAGATCTCTTGGTAGTTTCCCCACAAAGATTTCACTGCCTCTCTCCGGTGGTGGGCCATCCCAGTCGGGCGGTGGGCCGCCGTACCGCCGCTGGCCGTTCTCCTGAAACACATCCCAAAAATAACAAATAAGCAAAGTAAAAAAAACACTAAGTACTGATACGTAAAGTACTTAAGTAAAATATGTGCCGATGCTCATTTTCAAGGGTCAACCAGTAATTTGTTTAATGAACTATTAAGATCGGTAGAGTCAGATGTTGCGGATAGATATCGGTTTCAGAGATGTGTTGAGCTTCACTCAGCAGCAGCTTCCTACCTGCTGCAGTTGGTATCCTGTGCGTTGCATGAGCGCCCGCAGTGCTGCTTCCTTCTGCGTCCCCGCCAGTCCGTCCCCGCTTGCTTTCTGATTGGATTCCATTGGGTGTGATTGACAGCGATACGTAAATCAGGTAAAATTAGGGGTGCTCACTGAAACACAAAAGAAAACAACAGATGGTTTTAATGCAAGATTTCTAAAGATGAAAACATTAACACAGACAATACAGGAAGTAAAAAAAAAAAGTTTTGGGTAGGAACACTTCCTGGACTGCACACTTAAAACACACCTGGCTTATAGGTGAGAGTAACCAGGTTAAATGTCACATGGTACAAATTTTCTTTTGATGGGTTTATGACTAAAATAACCTGTATCCATAAAGATCAAATAATAATAATAATCATAATAATAAACTTTATTTACATAGCACTTTTCAAAAACAAGCTACAAAGTGCCTTTCATGAATTAAAACATTTCAGGAGGTATTTCAAATGGTATCCAGATCTCTATCATCATATATCATATCATATTATATAAGAATCCAAATAAAATCTGTCATCCAGTCTGTAATCTTCTGCATATTGTTCATGTCAACATCTTGGATTGCAGCAGATTTTTGTGCATTAATCCAGTACTCCAGAACCAAACCTGCTAATGTTTCAGGCAGTTTGGGTCTGATTGAGGTGTTTTACGTGAATCAGTTTTATTCTGCTTGTACTTTTATTTTAATTAGAATATTAGGCCCCATGTAAACATAGATAGTGCCTGTGTGTCCTTACAGAGTCCGGCCTGTTTTCGTGCTCTGAACAACAGATACTAGTCGTGTTTTGAAGTGAGCAGCAGGGAGGTCAAGGTCTGTTCAGTAATCATTGACAGAGACTTCGAACAGGCTGCAATCTGACTGTCTCACCGTCTGACAGAGTAGAGGAACACAAGGCTTCACCTGGGAATTATGGGAACCCAGTTTATTAAACACACAAACACTCTTGAGGCCCTCATTGACCTAACCCTACCCTAACCCTGTAACCCTAACCTCGACCTGAAATCCTGAAACCATGCCTCAATTTACAAAAAAGTGGTCTGTGTTGTTTCCAATTTTAATAAACTTTATTCATATGAATGTGTGGCATTGCTTCAAAAGCAATCATATGACAAGATAGCATGCCAATAATCAGTAAATGTATCACTGCTCTCTCCCTGATTGATTATCTGTATGGTGATTTAATAAACAGTATACACAGTTGAGCTTTGTTTGCTACTGCGTGGTTTACTTATCTGTGAGTCCTGAGTCGAAACTAACAGATCAAAACTCAGATCTAGTCACAAATCAAGACAGTCAAGTCCCGAGTCAAGTTTTGGACTAGACTAGGGACTGACTCAAATCTAGTCCCAAATCGGGAAAGAAATTTGTGGCACACTCTGTAAAAAACATATTATTACTCTAAAGTATTTTCAAGGCAGTATAAACCACCAAAAATATAATTTCTATTTTTAGTTGGAATAAAACAATCCAGCTACTACTGACGGGAAGAGAAAGACACACACACACACACACACACACACACACACACACACACACACACACAGCTAAGTGGCTACTTAAGCTAATTCTCTGAATCTTTTGAGAAACTAAGTGAAAATAAGAGACGAGCACTTCACATGAGAGAGGGTGGGACAGGCAACAGACAAAAGAAAACAGACAGAGAGAGGTCAAAGGTCATGACATGATGACGATGATAATGATAGTGATGACGAGCAACACACACACCGTCTCTTTGTTCGCCGTAAAGTTTCAACGTATTGATACTGACTGTTTCAGAATTCTGTCTCAGTGTAAATGTATTCAAACCCTCAAAACTTTATTTCAAAGTTTCCAAAGAATCCAAAGGTGTCAGGATAAGCTCTGAAAAAAACACTGAATAAAATAAATAAATAAATAAATTAATTAATAGTTTTAGAGGTTAATAACAGTAATGAATATATTTCAGTATGAACACTTCAGTTGTGTGTTCATATTGAACAGATGAATGTGAGATGGTTTAAAGGTGAACTGGTTCAGGTGACCTGAGAGTCTGAAATCCACCAATCAATACTGCTGACAGAGGGGTGTTACACACACACACACACACACACATTGATCAGACTGATGATGAAGTTCTTGTGGCCTCCAACTAAAGATTATTTTAGTTTTTGAAGAATCTATGAGCTATTATTTTATATATTTTATATTCCTATAGTCCTTTAGGTCTCTCCATGAAGACTGTGACCAGGAAAAACCACATCAGTCTATTATCTCACTCTTAGGTGGTCTGGGATCAGGTCTATGTCCTGAGTCCAAACTAAACCTGGAAGCAGAAGCAGCATTTGTTTTTTAGAAACTCCCAGAAAACTGCAGGTCTGCTGCAAGTCTCACTTCTGTATTTAAACCCTATTTAACTGCATGTTTATATAATGTCTAATATCATATAACATAATATAATGGAGATACAATTGAAGAAGAATATTAACTTTATTAATCGCCTTTTCGGCGACCACAACGTGCTCCACATGTGGTGAAATGAACGTGTCACACGGGTCTCACACTTGGCAATATGGCTCAATAGCGACACCTAAACAGCATCCCTGTGTGTATGAGTATGTGTGTGTATCATGTCCAGATGTGGGTCCATATCCCAAACCCAACAGGAAGTCAGATATGTTGAATTTAGTGGTCATTTTTGGCATTTTACGTACGAAGTCCTCCTAGAGAATTGATCGGCTTGACTTCAAATTCAGTCAGCAAACTCTAAAGACGAGTTTCAAAGGTAAATATATCTTCATTTTATAGAGACGTTAAAGTCACATTAAGTTCTGATTAATGTTCTTCTGTTGCCATCTTTCTGTTTTATTTGAACCTTTTTAACCCATTCAAATCTAAATGAATTCAAAGTGCTGGCAATAGAGTTAGTACTTTACACTATTTCCACTGAAAGATTTCAGGAAGCTCTTTCTTACCTTAAAAATGACCAAATAGCATCAAAGCATTGTTATTATTTCATTATTAAAGTACGCACATTTATCAGCAGCTATCTGAACCCTTAAAACCTCTCAGTGAGAAACATTTAAAGTCTTTACTTTTGATGCTTAAAATATATTTAGTAGCTGGAGTTTTTGTAATGGAGTATTTCTGTGTGGTAATACTGCAGTAAAATATGTGAATACTTACTTACTTTCATATTTTAAAAACATTTATATTTAGACCAGCAGTGACACTCCAGGTCGAGGGACATCCACGTATTCTCTCTCTCTCCTGTTTGTTCAGTTAACCATGTTTCTGCTGGCTACTGTTCACCAGCGAAGAAGAGCGGCTGAGCGACACTAACTTTGCATGCTCTCTCTCTCTCTCTCTCTCTCTCTCTCTCTCTCTCTCTCTCTCTCTGGTTTTAAAGAATTCAAATTCAAATCTAGAAACCCTTTTTGGTGAAAATCAGAAAAACTCACCTGAGCAATTTCAGAGATCACCTCCCTCCGCTCAGAGCTGTGTCATTCTGGAGACCGAGAGTGTGTGTGTCTGTGTGTGTGTTCACGTGTCATCAGGGGCCTCACTCTGTGTGTGTGTGTGTGTGTGTGATCACATCATATCAAACTCCAAAGGTTCACTGTCTTGGTGTTAGCTTTACGAGCCGGCCGGCGTTAATGTTTAACCGGCTGCTATCTGTGGACACACACACACACACATGCAAATACACAAACATAACACACACTTAACCAGCAGGACAACGTGTGTGTGTGTGTGTGTGTTGCAGGAGGCCTTTGACCAGCAGTCACACACACACACACACACACACACAGGGAGAACATGGCAGCTGCTGACCACTTTCTTCTTGTTAAAGGTTAAATATGATGAAAGATGGCCGTTAAAGGCGCCACGTGTAACCTTCAAGTGTCTAGCTAGCTAATTAGCAAACTTTAAAAAACTTTGATTCTGGCTGTGTTTATAACAGCTGGAACACAAACCACATGCAGTGGTTGTGTTGCCGTGGTAACACATCTGTCATACACACCACAGTTATTGTTTAACCCATTAATGTCCACGGTGGACTTGTATAACTTCCTTTACAGAACTTAAAATCCTCATGAAGTTAAAATGCAAAGTCTTTATCTCCTCAGTCTCCTGCCGTTAGCTGGCGATAGAACCGGGCTCAGCAGCCTGACCGGGACCGAACACAACCTCCGAGACCGACAGGGAATAACGTTACAGTACCGTTAAACATCGGTCAGGAATTTCAGATCTTCATAATTTGTGATACACAACTGTTGAAATATAGATTTAAATAATAAGATAATCTGTAACGACATGAAATGGAGCTGTGTATGTGTGTATGTGTGTGTATGTGTGTGTGTGTGTCTGTGTTGGTAGTCAAACAGTCAGGTCCTTGATTTGTTTAAAGGTGGAGAGATGACCACAAACACACCCAGTATATATATATATATGTTTATATATATATGCCAGGAGAGCATTCTTCTTGTATTTTTTTGTGTCTTCTTGTAGACAGAAATAAATAGTTAAGAACAGAAATCGACACATAATTAATGGTCTGTTATGGAGACAGACAAAAGACAATTTGTGAATAAAACAACTTTAACTAAATGTTAAACGTTGGTTTGTCTTTATTATGGACGAGACATTACATAATGGAATCAACTAAATTAAATATTGTGATTATATTCACTACAGTAATCCCACATTCATTAGAAATGTATATACATTAGCAAAGATTAGATAAGATCTTCAGTCCTAAAATTAATAATACTCACACTAACAGTTAAAGTTGTTTCACTTTTTACACACAGAAGTTACCAAACTAACTTTACATTGTGTGTTTAATTGCAGTTAATACAAAAAATATGTTTCCTTTATGTGACAGTACACACAATGTAAATACACTGTTTAATGAGGAGTGACTGAATGAAAAATTATATCACAACCACAAAGAAAACAGCTTTAAACACAAACAGCGAGCAGCCAGCAGAGGGTGCCAGCACACACTGAAGATCAGTTGAGTTTTACACTGAAGCAAAAGACAATCTGTGGTCGTACTGTACTGGCAGTGATATTTCACTGATGACTAATTGTTGCTTTATGTTGTTCACTCCTGCTGCCAGATGAAACCAGGTTAAAGAAAGACAAAAGGTTCCGTGTTGTTGAATAATGATGAAGTATGAAGTATAATGAACCATTATAGAGCGTCCGGTATGGACCTGCTCTTTATGGAAAGTAACTGTGGTGATTTGGTACAAAATGAAACTGAATTCTAACAGGGACCTGGAGGTGGCGTCTGCACTGGAACCTGATCTTGAGACAACTGATGTCTTTTCTGTGTCAGAGTTTAATATTATTTCAGTTAATATGATGTTTAGTATATTTGGTGAACAAATACTGAATCAGATGATCACAAACCAGATGCTATAAAAGAAAATACATAAAAATACATAAATGTCATTAACACACAGCAGTCTGATCTGTGTAATGCATTACCTCTTATTTATGATTCATTAAATACATAATTTAATTAAAATCATTAAAACATGAGAATTTAATGGAGGTGAAGAAAAGTGAAAATAATTTTTGATATGATGTCATTTTGATTATAAACAGATTCTACGGATCACATTTCTTGAGTCAAATCTTTTTTTTTACAGGAACTGGTCTTATTGTGAAGGCGGCACCTACAACCTGGATTATAATGGATCTGAATGTGTAGAAGGCACAGGGAGGGTGAGGGGGTCCATACACAGAGCTGCAGTTGGTTGTAATGACAGCAAGCAGCCAGCAGAGGGTGACAGGGCAGCAGCACACACTGAAGCACTGACACTGAACTGTTTCCTCTTTAAAGCTCCAGTGTGTAAGATCACTGTAATATAATAATCATGGTTTCATACGAGCGAGTCCTCTTCTGGCGGAGTCCGCCATGTTGACCCACCATGTTCATGA
The DNA here is from genome assembly GCA_019097615.1 of Morone chrysops. Taxonomy (NCBI): domain Eukaryota; kingdom Metazoa; phylum Chordata; class Actinopteri; family Moronidae; genus Morone; species Morone chrysops. The sequence goes on along the minus strand of JAGRRF010004921.1, from coordinate 506,854 downwards.
CTCAAGTGACATCACTTTATCAGACATTTATCAGACTTCACACAGCTGAAGCATTCATACAAGGCTACTTTTGTGTTTGACTTCTCATTTAGTGGCCATTTACTCTTTTTTAATGTTTTTTGCATTGTTTTTTAGTCTTTTCATCCTTTTTTATTGTGTTTCATCTTTTGTAGTCTTTCCATCTCTTTGTGGTTGATTGTATTTTCTCATAGTTTGTCTTTTTCATCACTTTGTAGTTTTTTGCCTCAGTTTTGTAGTCTTTCCAGTTTTTTATAGTCTTTTGTGCCTTTTTGTGTCTCTTTATGTTTCACTTCTCTTTTACATCTTTATGCCATTTTCTGCACCTTTTTGTCAAATCTGTCAGATACTGGTCTCATTGTGAACCTACAAACTGGATTATAATGGATCTGAATGTTGTGTTGTTGTATGCAGAGAAAGAGAAAGAACAGGGAGGGTGCAAGGGCCCCCCAGCCCCCATAGGGTTTAAATCCGGCCCTGACACACAGATCTCTAGAAACATAATTTTTAAAATACACATAAAATAAATGTATTTTTCATCCACTTTATGGTCATCCAAGGGAGTTGAGTCAGGAAATTCATCCAAAGGATAGACAAGAAGGAGGAGGAGGAGGAGGAGACCAACTTTTGGACGCACCGGCAGAGTCGCGGTCCTCTCCTCCGTCCAACCTCCTGCTGCTCCGCATTAAACTAATTAAAGTAATGAGGGTGATTAAAGCGGACCAGATCTGCAGCCCCACATCCTCTCTGGTCATTTAGGCCATCTCCACAGGATCTGCAGCTTTCTGCCGTTTATCTCTCCGGGTTTCCTCCGCCGGCACACTCACATGTCAGCTGGATTTTGGATCATTTCCTTTAGTTTCGAATCGGATTTCAGCCGTCTTTGCCCCCCCAGAGGAGGATTGAACCGAGAAAAGTGATGTGAGAGGTGAATTTCGGATTCGTGGGCTCTTTTGTTTTTTGATTTTACAGTCATCGCACTTTTCCTCCTTACTTCGGCGCTCTGCGGAAGACACGTTTTCTTCTTTCCCTCCATCACCTGACTGATTCCAACCAGAGGATCTTTTTAGGTTTCATTTCGGATTTGAAATGTTTCCCAGCTTTTATTTTCTGCTCATACCTGGATTCAACTGGAGTTTTTTTACTGCGCTTTAATCCTCTTTAAGGAATAAATCCAACGCACAGAAAACTGCAGTTTTACCTCTGCACAGACTCAGTCTGAGCAGTTAATTCTGGAATATTTTCTTGTGTTATTCTTTTGAAATGAATATTCTGCAACCTGTGGATGTATATTTAATTTATGAGGACTCACTTTCAACTTTGTTTGACTCTCTTTGCCTCTGGTAATGTGTGTGCTGCTCCTCCATGTGATACTTATCTGCAATAATCACATTTCATGGAGGAGAGAGAATTCTGGAAGCGTTGAAAGGTTCCCCAGTTTTCCACTTCACCGCCTTTGTTTCATCATCATCAAAACTTAAATGAACCCTCAAAATCTGAAGTACCCAGGAGAACATTTTCGGATCCTAAAGCAACTATTGCTTAATATGAGCAATCCTGAACATGGAATAACTCTAGAGAGACCTGGAGAGCCCAATGAAACACAAAAGCTTTGAGAAATGCCAGACTCTAAGGACCTTAAAGACTCCTTGAGTAGGTCTGACAAATGCTAGTCACCCAAGAAGAAATAAATTACCTCTTGTTCTAGAGACTCTGGTCTGAAAAAAAAAAATCTGAAAGAGCCATAAGAACCCCCGCCTAAAGACCTTGAGGATACCAAGAGTACTTTGAGGAACTCTATCCTCCAGATCCAGAGGTACCCTAAGAACTCCTTGGGACCTTGGGATCAGAGAACCAATGGGCACCCTACGAGACCTGCAGTACGCCCTGCAGGAGAAGATCGAAGAGCTGCGACAACGTGACACCCTGATCGATGAACTGGAGCTGGAGCTGGATCAGAAAGATGAGCTGATCCAGCGGCTGCAGAACGAGCTGGACAAGTACCGGTCCGTGCTCCGGCCAGCCACTGCCCAGCAGGTCCAGGCCCAGCAGCAGAACACGGTCTTGCAGCCGGACCAGCACCGCAGCAAACGGCAGGCCATCTCTGCTGAGCCCACCGCCTGCGACATCAGTGACCTCAGCCATGTCACCTTACCCTTTTACCCCAAGAGCCCAGAGTAAGTCCACTTTATGTGTGTGCTAGCTGGTCAGATAGTTCTAATTTTATTTGTCATGTTCCGAGAAATCTGTCTCCACCAGAATAAGTCAATGGACTTTAGTTTGTGCTTCCTCAGTTTGTGGCAGTAGGACAGGTTAAGTCTTAGAAGTTTGATGATACTTAGTGTCAGTATATTTGGTTGTACAGATTTTCAGTGAAATGTTACGTAGAACATCAGAACCATTCAGAAAAAATCCTTTGAAAATCTGCTCATCCCATCCTTTAAACTTCTTTTTCTTTCAGAAGCAGCTCAATTCCTTTTAAACCAAAAAAGTCAACGTCCATATAATCCTTCAGACTGAGCAGCTTTTTGACATTTTAGCTTTAGATTCCAGTGGTGGCAGTGTCGGATTATGACTGAACAATTCCAACAACAACAACGGCAGATCATTCAAAAGTCCAAAATTCTAAACAAGTTTTTGTGAACAGAAAACTCCATATTAATTTATAACCTTTCAAACAAACATTCACTGCAGTCACGTTTGCTTCTTGCTTACCAACACAATGGGAACCATACCTGTATTAACGGTGTAACAGCACACACTTTCCTTGTGGCTCATACAATGCAATAAATCTTTGACTGTCACTATCAATAAAAGCCAAAAAAAATAACTTTAAGAAAAAACAACTTTATGTAAAAATGCACTTTTGTGATAATATTGTGATTAATATTGCAGCCCTTCTCCCCCAGGCAACATACCAAGTTTTTAAGTAGTCTCAAGCTATAGGTGTCGTCTGTATGAGTCGCACTTACAGTACGAAATTGCGATCACAACAATTACCATAATTTCTGGACTATTGAGCGCACCTGAATATAAACTGAACCAACGAAATTTAAAAAGAAAAAAAATGCGTACATATATAGGCCGCACTTGTCTATAAGCCGCAGGCATCCACTTTGTAACATGAGATATTTACACAGAAAGATTTTTTAAATGTTTAATTAAATAAATGCTGCCGTCTCCAACGTCTCACCATCGATTCATTGATGCTGAACTTATATGCAGCAGCACTATTTCCG
>JAGRRF010004921.1:326017-337258 GCA_019097615.1 Morone chrysops | reverse complement strand
AATGAAATTTCTACATTTAAAAATATGAAATAAATCCCCCCCCCCCCCCGCAGGTCAGGGATTTGTCCCGAAAGACCCCCCCAGGCTCTTTTATTCGTCCATTTAAATTGAATTATCAGGTATCGATTGATTTGTTTCTGCTACTGTTGAAGTGAATTTTCTACTTTTTAAAAAGACAAAATAAGTTCACTCACCGTCTCCTCTTCCTCCTCTTCATCACTTTCTATTTTTCTTCATGGTTTTCTTCTCGCTGGGACAAAGCGAATTCTCTTTACTCCCTTTCTCTTCTTCTTTATTTACCTCCTCCTCCGTCTGCTCCTCTTTTCTCCTTCACTGGAAGTACTTTTTCTCTTCTTTCTATTCCTTCTCTTCTTCCTCCTCCTCTTCCTCTTCTTCTTCCTCCTCTTCCTCCTCTCAATTTATTTCTCCGTCTCTGGAAACATAAATCTCCTCTTCCTCCTTCTCTCGCTCCTCTCAGTTTAAACTGATTTTCTTTCCTCCTCCTCCTCTTCATGTTCCAGCTCTTCGGTCCAGACTCGGTCCACCCCTCGGAGCCTCGGAGGCCTCGACCCCCCAGAAGACCGGAGCGCTCTTACTGTGAAAACCCTGTCTCACTTCCTGCCTGTCTGTCTGTCTGAGTAAGGAAGAGGAGGATGATGAGTGTTTCTCCTCACTTCACATAAAACGACGTTAAAACAAAATAAAATGACAACATAAAAGAATAAAATCAGTACAATTAAAATAAAAACATTTTAATTTGTCTCCATGGTAACGTTTGATATAAACTGCTGCAGTATTATAAACAAAATAATATATCAGAATATTATGGGAATATTTTGGCTGAATGTTGGAGTGAACTTTATTGTGTTGAGTCTGGCGCCCCCTGTGGACCACAGTAGAAGTGTTTATGCTTCGTTTCATTGATTTCAAGGGGAATCGACTGTCTGGCAGTCATTAATAAAAAATAAAAAATATCCGATCTGCTCTCTGATGGTTGTTACATCCAAACTGCGAAGGCTTCTTAAATCAGACCAAACTGCGATTATATACTGTATACTTTCTGCGCCCTTTCCTGCATGTCGTTAAACGTGTAAATAGCAGAATGAGCTGAGAGACAGAGAGACTGTAAATATCAGAGGACACACAGAAACAGACGAGCTGAAAACATCGTTTGACCTTTGACCTGGAGATCTTTCAACAACCTCGTCATCTTGTCTTCAATCAATCAATCAATCAATCAATCCCTCCAAGATGTCGCTACCTTTTTTGGGCGTCGTTATGGCCTAAAATTTCTGATTTTATAAAAGCTTGAAGTTTTTACACATTTTTTTGCAGCGAAATTGACGGAAAAAGTGAAAATTGCAAAAATTACTGCGATTTTCTTTGTTTAATTAAATAAAAATGGAGTTCCAGAGAGAATAAAGTGTCTCTGTTCGGAGGGTCGATGAGCTCGCACACAGTCACTCTGCTTTATTGGAGATACGAGGACGGGATCCCTCACCAGCTTCCCACCAGCACTCCATCCTGAGACTGGAACCAGTTCAGACCTTCAGAGAGAGAGAGAGAGAGAGAGTAATACTGTCTCCCTCTATCTCTATGGTTGGTTGGTTCGAGCGCCCGCCTCCTCCCCCTCCTCCATCTCACTCCCTCTCTCTCTCTCTCTCTCTCTCTCTCTCTCTTTCTTCCTCTCTCTCCTCACACACACACACACTTTAACCTCTCCTATCCATATATGGTCAGGCCCCGCCCCCGCCACGGCTGTGATGTCGTCAGCGGCTCGGAGGAAGACCCGTGGGGTTTTTGGGTTTTGGCGTCCAGTCCTGTGGGGCCGCAGGGCTGAGAGTTTCTCCTTCGCTCCTCATCCCTCCATCATCGGCCCGCCTCTCCTCCTCTCTGCTCCTCTCTTTGGGGAAAAGAAAAAAGACACTTTGCTCGCACTCGATTCGCCGTCCGGACTCGGCTCTGTTCTTCCACTCGTTTTCTCGTCCTCTGAGGATTTTATTTCTCTTTTCCCTTTTTTTCTCCTCCTCCTTCCTTTCTTCCAACATGACGGCCGACACTGAGAATTTTTAAAAAATAAACTCTCAGAAAGGAAATCCTGTCCGTGCTGCTTCCAGTAAAAAGTTGAATTAAATCTAAAAACCAGACAAAAAGTTGAGCCGTTGAATAAAACTCCTGCCTCACTTCCCGATTCTTCTTCTTCTCCTTCTTTTCTCCGTGCTCCTTCCTCCTCGTTGGCTGCTTTCGGACTTTGAGGCGTTTCGGTGAAGAAACCGTCGACCGACCAGAAGATCTCCGTCCGTTCTTTAGAGCTGCTTTTTTTCAGTTGGACTTTTCTCCCTCTTGTTTTTTTCTCGTGTCGCACAGAGGTGGAAGCGGTTGGAGCGTTGGGGCCCCGGAGATGTTCGGGATCCAGGACAACCTGCCCCGCGGGGCCACAGCCAGCATGAAGGAGGAGCCGCTGGCTGTTCGCTCCTGGATGCACTCGGCCGGCGTGGTGGACGCCAACACGGCCGCTCAGAGGTAAACTCACTGCCGCCCACTGCCGCCCCCAGAGGGATTCTGGGAGCTGTAGTCCCAGCGGACAAACAGCCGCTCAGCAGGAGCGTTTAGATCAGGAGGGGAGCGCTTTAATCGCACTAGATTTCTGATCTGTTCTCTCATTTCTGCTGTTTGTTCTTGAGGCAAATATCCAGAAACAAAATTCCTGCAATCATTTGAAATATTTGTGATTTTTTAGGAGGAAAATTCCAAGAAATTAAAATAAAAAAATGCTTTTAATATTATTTTTTAGATGATGAAAATGCTTCAGGACATTTATTAGAAGATTTATTAGGAAAATGTTGAAGTTAAAGCTCTTCAGGAAACAACAGAGTTTTACATTTTTAATGTAAAATTATCAGTATTAACAGTTTGAATCAAATAATTCAAAGTAAGGTTAACGGGACATTTATCAAAAGGAAAAGAGCAGTGGAAGCTTCAGGCTGAAAAAATCAATTATTAAAAAGCAGAAACATCTCTCTAATGATATTCTTCCTGTTATTATTATATTTCTGATTGTTCTGGAGATTAAAAATAAAAGTCAGTTCCTGAAGTAAAAGGATAAAGGTTTGAATCTGCAGGTCAGAGGAAGAAAACTGCTCGTTTGCAGGTTTCAGTTCTTAAATTGTGCAGCTGAAACAGACTGAGAACTTCAGATTTATTGATAATTTAGAAAAGTGTTGAAGTGAAGGTCAGAGCTGCAGAGTCTGACAGGAGGATTAATTTCAGGTTAAAGAGGCTCAAACTGCAGCTCCGAGGAAAATAAATGTTATTAATAATAATGTTTAATCTGCCGTCCGAACAGACGCGCTCCTGCTGAGTTCAGTCTGAGCTCATGCAGATTGTTAACACTTAGAGCTGCACATGAAACATGATTATTCACACCATTAACTTCTGTGAAATCCTTAATATTACTAATATTTTCAACATTATAATTCCAATAAAGCAGCAGCGTGTACTGACCTGAGTGAATGAGTGAGTGAGTGCAGAGACGGCGGCTCCGAACTGCAGATCCAGTGTCAGTGTCATTTCTGACATTCAAACATTTTCAGCAGTTTTCTTAAAGTCCAAATCTGTTAAATTTAATGACAAACAGAAAGTGTCAGAGTCAGCCCGAGCTACAAAGAAAAAACTATATTTATATTATTCAGATTATTTTTATGAACAATTTTACAATAAAAAGCTGGGTTAAGATATAATTACAAACGCTGAATGTGCTGAAACATCAGTGAGTCATCAGAGCTGCAGATTAAAGGCGACATTTTTAACACACGTATGTTAAATTATTATTAATCTTTAGATGAACATGTCAGTAAAGCAGCAGTAAAAAATACGAGCTCATGCTTAAATAGCTGAAGTGACTCAGTGAATCAGCTTATAGGATGGAAATTCAATTATATTTTTGTCATTTTAAACATATGTAAAAATGATATTGTTACAAGTTTAATATAAATATTCTGAAGGAAAAGGTAAAGAGTCTGTGATGGTCTCATGAATAATTCTCTGTGTTGAGGCAGCAGCTCTGTGTGAACCTATATCGACGCTGCAGATCAAACTTGTATGTAAAATTATACGCATGTAAAATTGTCATTATTAACAATTAGAAAATGAACATAAAGTGTAAGTGTAAATTACAGTTAATGACACGGTTGTCAGAATAAATGTGCTGAAACACATTCTCAGTGAATCTTAATGTATTCATTCATATAAGGATGCAGGTAATTTAAGATTTATTTCATGTTTCTGACGTATGTAAAAATGATAAAATGAGTTTATGATGAACAGAGTGTGAAGCACAGTCCACAGTTTGTGTCGTTAGAAATCCTCTGTTGGGACATCAGGAAACATCCGAGCTGCAGAAACCAGATTTTTAATTTTTTTACTATAAAAACTGTAAAATTGTCATTATTAACAGTTTTAATAGAAATGTACATTGAAACATCAGCGTAAAATAAAACACAGCTCAGACTTCATACAAATTGCTGAATGTGGTAAAACAGCAGGTCTCTGTCTCAGGACACTTTATCTGCTAAGAGTCGGACAAAAGTTGAATTTTTCCTTTTTTGACGTATGTAAAATTCTCATTATTAACAATTTCAATACAAATATTCCAATAAAGCAACAGTGTAAAATAAAAGAGTGCAGACTTAATGACGTTTGTAAGAAAGACCTGAATGTGCTCAAACATTAAGTCTTAGTGAATCTTAATGTCTGTTCATTTGATGATGCAGATAAATTTCAATTTCTGACGTATGTAAAAATGATAAAATGAGTTTATGATGAACAGAGTGTTAGAGTGAAGCACAGTCCACAGTTTGTGTCGTTAGAAATCCTCTGTTGGGCCATCAGGAAACATCAGCTGCAGAAACCAGATTTTTACATTGTTAACTCAATTTTTAAAAACATTGTATGTAAAAATGTTTGACAATTTCAATAGAAAGGTCAGCGAAGCAGCAGTGTAAAATAAAATACAGTCCTTGCTTTATGACATGGTCGTTGCGAGGCTCTGTGTGTGGTTCAGGACAGAATATCTGCTACGATTCAGATAAAAGTTTCATTTTGACATTTCTGATGTATGTCAAATGAACACTTAAGTTTGGAAGTAGCAGCAGAATAAAATCAGATCACCATGAAGTCTGTCGGGTGGAAGCTGGAGCCGTGCAGACAGAATCATTTCCAGCGTTATTAAAATTAATAAATATTAATTAACAATAAGCTGTTGTTGTTAAATTATCATTTTCATGATTTAATAAATGCGATATTGGGCCGCTAGCTTCACTCTGACTTTCTCTTTTTGTCTCTTAGTGTCAAAATTCAACCAAATATAAAAATACAAATATGACAAATGTTATAAGTCATATTTTAATGAGTGAATATGTTTGCAGTCGGGGTCAAAGCTGCAGTTTGACTTCTTCAATATGAATATTTATAAAGCTCCACATGCACACGTGATTTAGTGTTTGCTGTGAATTTAAAGCTTTTTGTATTATTTGAATATTCCCCGACGTTTGAAACATGTTGTTGTTAACATGATTCATTCATGTGGAGGTTAAAGCCCGGAGCTTCATGTCACTTCTCGCTGAAGATTCTCACAGTTTTATGAATATTTTGCTCTCAGATCCTGAGTTCACTGAATTATTACCGCCAATTAACATTTGTGTTATGATGGAAAGGTGTTTTACACGTTGGATGGTTTAATGGAGGAACTCACACTTGATTTATTTCTGATCATATATGAAGATATTTTTCATCCTGGCTCATTTCTGTTTTATGGTTTTCAGTTCAAGTATCAGTTATTGGAGGAAACACTTTATTATTATTTGATGTTTTTTTTATCATTTAAACATGTCGGAGACACTGATTAATTGATGACATGTTTGATGTGATGAAAGTCAGCTGAACCTGCGTTGCAGTCGATGAGCATTTCCTTTGAGGAGCGTTTGATTTAAACCCCAGTTTGACACAGATTTGGGTCACATGAAGGGTTTTTAATGTATTAATGTGGAGTTAATGAATTGAGATCATTTTAAAATGGGACTCTTGTTGTCTTGTTGAGGAGATGTTTCCTGATTCTGTAAAATCAGCAACAATTATCCCCTCTGTATAAAACCTTTCTGGCTCTAAAATGAGGAAAAACTGAATGTTTTCAGATGTTTTACACTGTGAGAAGATAAAAAAAATGACTTTTAAAAGAGGCAGATTTGATTGGCGGGGCCACAGATCTGCCATCCAATTAAATTTTGAGTTTTTTAAAATCTTTTTTCCCAGTAATTTCGAATAAGAGCAATTTTTTTTACAAAGATTTTCAGCTGTGACTGGTTCATTTTGTCTCAGTTCATATACAGTGAATTCATAGAGCTAATTTCTTTGACTTTATGTGCACAATTTTATTTAAAATTTAAAAGGCAAAATGTTGTGGTATGTTTTCTGTAAAATGCAATTTAAATTTAATCATCAGTTCCCAGGTTGTTATACCCCAAAATAAATATACAGAAAAATGATGTCTGTGTTCAGTGGGAACTGTTGGTGAGTTTAAGTCGTCTCATACGTCTGTCTGTGTCTGTCTCTCAGCGGGGTGGGGTTAGCCCGTGCTCACTTCGAGAAGCAGCCTCCATCCAATCTGAGGAAGTCCAACTTCTTCCACTTCGTGCTGGCGCTGTACGACCGGCAGGGTCAGCCGGTGGAAATCGAACGCACCACCTATGTCGACTTTGTGGAGAAAGAGAAGGTGAGGAGTGAGAGGGAGGAGGGAGGAGCTGGGACACAAAACAAACACATCTCATGGTCACCGCCAAAGCATTCACCAAATCTTCAGAAAACCACATAAAAACATAAATTCCATCATAAAGTTTTCAGGTGAATGAAACACAAAAAAGAGACTGCAAACACACCCACGTTACAGCTTGCTTAGCTCTGCCTGTGCAAATAATTTCCAATATAATAGCGACGTTTGCACTCACTCATGTTTAGTTTCAGCTTCAAAACTATTTGAATCACATCTCCACCCAGGTGTTTGAGTCCAAACCCACCCAGAGCTCACAGAGCGAATCAGTATCAGAAACCAAACGCACCCATCAGTTTCAGTGTGTTTGATTTTGTGTTCAGGAGCCGACCGGAGAGAAAACCAACAACGGGATTCATTACAAACTGCAGCTGCTCTACAGCAACGGTGGGTGCGCTTGTTTTACTGCACAGCATCTCCAATAAAAGGAACTAATTTACAGGAAAAAAATCAATAATTATTAATGTAAAAAACTTTACTGTAAACTTTAAATAATAATATTAACATGTTTGTGTATGTGCTCAGGAGTCAGAACAGAGCAGGATCTCTACGTCCGGTTGATCGACTCCATGACCAAACAGGTAAGATATTGATTATAGATTATCGGGTTAGATAATGAGGATGATTAGTTAAGACTGCAGCAGATTAAAATCAGCAGATCAAATAACAGGAGAAAATCCAGTTATATTTCAACCTAAGAGCGTGCCTTTCCTCCTGCAGTCCGAGCTGTCAGATTAAAGTTCAGGTCGACTTCTCTTTGACACCTCAAACGTTTTCTGACAGTTTGTTGTTTTTCTGGTCAGACAGACTTCTCCTCCTCCTCCTCCTCCTCCTCCTCTGTCTCCTCGTTCACACTGAAATATTTCTGATATATTTCCTGGATATCTCTCTGTGCTCTCTAATGTTCTTATGAATCCAGACTGATCGCATCAGTCGGCAGAGTCATTCATCAACCTGAGCGGAGGCAGCAGCAGCAGCTCTGTGGCCCACAAGCACAACTCTACATACATGTGCAAACAAACATATGAACCAGTTAATATAAATGTCTCAAACTATCCGTCATAAAATATACAATAAAAATGACAAAATGGCTCATAAAGACGGAAAAATATGAAAAATGTATCTGTTCCTATAGAAAGACAAAATAAATTAATAAAGAATATATATGTAACGTCCGGTTAGACTTTAAAAATAAAGCTTGGTTTACCTGATGTAACTTAGGAACGTTACTTAAAAGCAATGGTTGACTGTTGGTTTCATACAGGACACCAGCACCTCCAGACTTTCTCACTCTTCATTCGACACCGCCTGCCTTAATAACTACACATTATGACATTCCCAGGTTGTCAAAGACAGACGCAATTTTGTCCTGCTGCCCTCGGCGTCTCATTCAGACAGGGGTGTTAACTCGGGTGTCTCAGCTTTCCATCATTCGCAATTTATACAATTCCAACACTGTTGATAGACCTCAGTATGCCGGAATATTCAAATACACTAGGAGATAATAATAAAACATTTATAACTCTTGCAAATAACTGCATGGTTTTTGTACAAAAAACACACAGGATTAGCATAAAGTGCCTGTAAAGGGGAGACTTGTGGGTCATTCATATATCTTCAGGTCAGAGGTCAGTGGATCCTTTTGAAAGTGGCCATGCCAGTTTTTCCATCACCAAACGTTAGCCAAACTTTGGAGTGTTATTTAGCCTCCTTCACAACATGCTTGCATGACATGGTTGGTACAGACGGATGCACAGCTTTAAAAAAAGGTGTCCCTTCAGCCTTGAGATGCCTTTTAAACGCCACGTTGTGAAACGTTTGGTCCGGTTAGGAAAACAGGATTTGGGAGATCCAGGTCATGTTGCCATTACTGCAGAAACAACACGTACATAACGTTACGAAACTTTTAATTTCATAAATAATTAAAAACTGTTCAAATCTTAATTCCTGAAGAACCTGACAACCACTTACAGCCAATTACTGTATATATTGGTTGGTTGAATTGATGGTATTTTCAATCGTTCAGTAGTCCAGCTCTCTACGCTGTACCTGGTCCAATCAACTACAGGGCGGCACTCAGCGGTGGATCTAGACACAGATACTGACAGACATATCTGCTGATTTGATCTTAAACAATAAAATTTAAATCAATATTTACTTGGAGAAGCTGCTAAATGAGATATTTGAACTCAAAACATCATTGTGGCTCATTAGTAAAGCACTGAATAGAAAATTCTAAAGGTAGGATTAGGAATCAATACATTGTTTTGCCTCTTTTCATTGAATTCAAGCTGATCACTGGGTCTAAAATTGGGTCATTGTGGAATCAAGAAAGCTCAATGTCATTGGTGTGAATGTTCAGACTAATATTTCTTCAGTTATGTGTCTCTGTCGCTGCGGTTATGTATTAATCCTATAAAGAACCTGAATATTGATTCAAATTAAATAAAATCAGCCCACTCCATATAGCTGATTCTTAATGCTAATTATGCTAATTGTCCAATTATATATGCAAGTTAGCATCTGTCAGTGTAAATACTGAAGACCCAAACTGTACATTTCTAACATTAAACTTTCTATTCAATTAAATTCAATTTTATTTGTATAGCGCCATTTCATAACAGAAGTTATCTCAGGACACTTTTCAAATAGAGCAGGTCTAGACCGAACTCCTTATAAAATTTACAGAGATATCTCAGTGCACTTTTCAAATAGAGCAGGTCTAGACCGAACTCCTTATAACATTTACAGAGACCCAACAGTACCACCACGAGCAAGCGCAGGTCTAGACCGAACTCCTTTTAACATTTACAGAGACCCAACAGTACCACCATGAGCAGGCACTTGGCAACGCCGAACTCCTTATAACATTTACAGAGACCCAACAGTACCACCATGAGCAAGACCTTGGCAACTTTGTACTCAATATTTCTGGTTGATAATGAGGAAATATTAGTTGTAACAGATGACTGAATTAATTTCTCTTCTGTTTAACAGGTTATTTTTAGAATCGGAGGGACATTTCCACTGTAGATCCTCTGCTGGGCTCTGTAAAGTGTTACTGTAATTAATGATAAGAACAGGAGATAATGAGCTTGTTTTATCCTCTACTGTTTGTTTGTGAGCAGTCAGACTGTATCAGTGTGAATAAATCTGTACACATCCTGCTGCTGTACGACACCACTTCTTCTCTCTCTCCTGGGTGTGAGACACCGCGTATGATAAATCAAAGAGAGTCTGATCACAGAGCGACTGAGGCTGGAACCATCTGTTAACCGTCTCTTCTTACAGTTAGACAGACGGATGTTAATGCTGCTTTCTGTTCGTTGAAAGTCGACCGCGTCTACAGCATCTGGTCTGATCTTGTCTAAAGTCACATTGTTCTGAATGCACCAACAATTAGAGGACACACCGAGAAGTCTGCATCAAGAATGAAAGTACATCACTGCCAATTAAAATGTGCCTGAAAAACTGACACTGATATTTTGCTTATTAGTAGCTAGATAGCAATTTGTCTGCGGTAGCAAGCTAATGTTAGCAATCAGACAATATGTTCCACAAGCTTAGCATTAATGTTAGCTTTGACTTTGGACTCTGTGTTGGACTCTGTGTTGGACTCTGTGTTGTGGACTCTGTGTTGTGGACTCTGTGCACTCTGTGTTGGACTCTGTGTTGGACTCTGTGTTGTGGACTCTGTGTTGGACTCTGTGTTGCTCTGTGTTGGACTCTGTGTTGGACTCTGTGTTGTGGACTCTGTGTTGTGGACTCTGTGTTGTTGGACTCTGTGTTGGACTCTGTGTTGGACTCTGTGTTGGACTCTGTGTTGTGGACTCTGTGTTGGACCTGTGTTGTGCTCTGTGTTGTGGACTCTGTGTTGGACTCTGTGTTGTGGACTCTGTGTTGTGGACTCTGTGTGTTGGACTTGTTGTGGACTCTCTGTGTTGGACTCTGTGTTGTGGACTCTGTGTTGTGGTCTCTGTGTTGGAGTGTGTTGGACTCTGTGTTGTGGACTCTGTGTTGGACTCTGTGCTGGACTCTGTGTTGGACTCTGTGTTGTTGTGTGCTGGTGTTGGACTCTGTGTTGTGGACTCTGTGTTGGACTCTGTGCTGGACTCTGTGTTGGACTCTGTGTTGTTACTCTGTGTTGGACTCTGTGTTGTGGACTCTGTGTTGTGGACTCTGTGTTGGACTCTGTGTGTGACTCTGTGTGTTGGACTCTGTGTTGTGGACTCTGTGTTGGACTCTGTTGTGGACTCTGTGTTGGAGACTGGTGTTGGACTCTGTGTTGTGGACTCTGTGTTGGACTCTGTGCTGGACTCTGTGTTGGACTCTGTGTTGTTCTGTGTTGTGTGCTGTGTGGACTCTGTGTTGGACTCTGTGTTGTGGACTCTGTGTTGTGGACTCTGTGTTGGACTCTA
>JAGRRF010004921.1:280237-291943 GCA_019097615.1 Morone chrysops | reverse complement strand
CACACACACACACACACACACACACACTGAGACAGTGACAGAATAACCTTGAACAGAGGTTGTAAACGAATGTAAATCCAACTGTAATAATAATAACAGCCCCTATGAGTGTGTGAGTGTGCGTGTGAGTGTGTGAGTGTGTTTAAGGAATGTGACGTCTTACATCATACATGTGTAACAACATGAAACAGGCTGAGTGTGTGTGTTATATGTGTATGTGAACCTGTTACTTAGAGGCTGTGGCCAAAGTCATATGACTGCAGTCAGTTCAGGAACAGTAGTTGAAACAACGGTGACCTCTGACCTCCTCCAATTTCCGTCTGTGGTGATTTCAGCCGGTATATTTCTGGCAGAAGCTGCGTTCAGAGCAGGTTGAGTGAAAAGAAAACGGTTACGTACTCACAGACAATCTGAAGCAGCGTCACAGGTCTGAGCCCAGTGGAGCTCTCAGTGTCTGCTGACACCAGTACCTGTACCCGTACCGTCTGCTGACACCAGTACCTGTACCCGTACCGTCTGTTGACTCCAGTACCAGTACCCGTACCGTCTGCTGACACCAGTACCTGTACCCGTACCGTCTGTTGACACCAGTACCTGTACCCGTACCGTCTGTTGACACCAGTACCTGTACCCGTACCGTCTGTTGACTCCAGTACCAGTACCCGTACCGTCTGCTGGTGCCATGGTCACTATTTAACTTTAATAAACACGCTCAACTAACCGACTGACACTGACAGAATAAAGTAGAATTTTTTGGGTTCTGTGTGCAGGAGATCATCCTAAAGCGAGCGGCCGACATCGCCGAGGCTCTCTACAGCGTCCCCCGGAACCACAACCAGATCCCATCGCTAGGCAACACCGCCTCCCACGGCATGATGGGAGTTAACTCCTTCAGTGGACAGCTGGCTGTCAACGTCTCGGACACAACACAAGGTACCAGTGCCACTATCAGTACCAATACCAGTACCAGTACCAGTGCCAGTAGTGCCAGTGCTAGTACCAGTACCAGTACTGCTGCTCATCTCTCTGTCTTTGTCTAAAATTACAGTTCAGGTTTAGGTCCAGGTTTAGGTTCAGGTCCAGGTCCAGGACAGACAGAGGTCAGATATGGACCCTGACTGCAGGAGAACAGTGTTTCTGACTCTGTCGTGTCGTCCTCTTCCAGTCGGGTACAGTCGTAACACCAGCAGCGTGTCGCCGCGGGGATACGTACCAAGCTCCACCCCTCAGCAGAGTAACTATGGCAACACCGTCAGCAACAGCATGAACGGCTACGGCAACACTGGGATGCCAAACCTCGGAGTGGCGACTTCTCCCGGTTTCCTCAACGGGTCGTCTGCCAACTCTCCCTACGGCAGTAAGTATCAAGGTAAATACTGCAGTAATAATAACACTAATATTACTGTTACTAATAATAACAGTAATAACACTACTAACACTAACACAATAAGTACCACTGTGACTGGAGCATTGGGGTAAATGCAGCAGCTGGTTAGGGTTAGAGGAGTTGGAGTTACTGGTTAAACTGGTTGAACTGGTCTTTGTGTTCCAGTCGTCCCCTCCAGTCCCACCATGGCGGTCTCCAACTGTAACTCCTCCCACGGGGTTTTCTCCTTCTCGGCGGCCGTCAAACAGAAGAGCGCCTTCGCTCCCGTCGTCAGACCGACAGCTTCACCTCCTCCTCCTCCCAACTGCTCCAACAACTCCAATGGACTGCAAGGTGACACTGCACCTCCTCCTCCTCCTGCTCTCATCCTCCTCCTCCTCTTATCACCCTCCTCTCCTCCTCCTCCTCCTCCTCTTATCACCCTCCTCTCCTCCTCCTTCTCCTCCCTGTACAGAAAAATGACTGTATTATATGTTATGGGGGAGATATTTCCCAGCATGCACCAGCTGCTGTAACACATTTAACTGTGGAGATAAACTGACATGTTTAAGTTGAATGAGATTTAAATGATTCACATCATCATCATTTCATCAGCTCTGCTTTAACACACACACACACACACACACACTCACTCATGGTGGGTAACCTGAGTACTGTTAGTATTGCATGGAGAGTGACAGGCCAATGCATGTTTTATTCACTACAACCCACAGATACACCCTCCAAACACACACACACACATTAAACACACACACACACACACACACACACACTCTGGCAGTCAGTGTGATGTCAGTGTTTCTGACAGAGAGGTTTGTCGAGTGTTAAATATTCATGCTGCTCTCCGCCTTCGCCGAGGCAGAAAGGCCACAGAGTGTGTGTGTGTGTTTAATGTGTGTGTGTGTGTGTGTGTGGTCCATTTGCAGGCCGTACACCATCACAGCAGATGAATAAATACAGTTTGAATGTTATTAATAACATCTGCTGTTGGTGCAACAGTCCCAATAAAACTCTACATGTTCACCCTCTAATAATAATAATAATAATAATAATAATAATAATAATAATAATAATAATAATTGAATATGATTTTGATGAATGTTTTAAGATGTAAAATGTGTAAAATTGGCCAAAGCCAATGAACAAAAACAGTCTGACTGTCTGTCTGTCTGTGTTTATGAGTGGAGTGTTATTTTCCCGCCTCGTGCTTTAACTAAATTAAACCTTCTCAGACACACACACACACACACACTCACACAGTGTGTGTATGTAATGAGCTGGTAAATTAAACTGCGTGCTGCTACTTGCATTTAGTCGTTAGCAGGAAGCTAATGAGGAATGACGTGTCATCACTGTGTGTGTGTGTGTGTGTGTGTGTGTCAAAGGTGGGAGTAAGTCACACATGTGCAAGTCTCAAGCAAGTCTCAAGTCTTAACCTTCCAATTTCAAGCAAGTCCCTGTGACAGTCAAGTCAAGTCAAGACATAGAAATATAATAAACTGTGTGACAACCGTCTTAAAGTGCTGGTAGCTCATGTTTTCATTGCATAGTATTCCATTAAATACAAAGGTAACATTGCAATTAAAATATTTTTTTAGATGTTAACATTTGAAAATGTTGTCCATGCTTCTCTACCGAGCTTTCATCTGTAATTTCTCATTAAACATACAGCCGTCACTGTTCTGTGGACAGTATGTGGTAAAGTAAAACCAGAGACTGTATTAGGCTGAATGAACACATGAATAATGTCACTGTGTGTCAAATATAAAACTAGAGTTCAATGAGCTTCCAAGGACTCCTAGGAAGGGTAGGCTATATTGATTCACTGTACATTGTACTAGGGCTGCAACTAACCATTATTTTGGCTGTCCACTAATCTATCCATTATTTCTTTTGTTTAGTTATTTAGTCACGATTATTTTGGCATTTATTTTTGCACTACTACTAAAATAGAACAAAACAAAAAGATGCATAATTTCAGTCTGTACATCATGTTTTATCACAGTGTAATACCTAATACCAATTATTACTGATCTTTTCATTGATAAAATATCTTACCAATTAATTATTAATATGCTCCAAATCACAGATTACCACTGACATGAAGTGGAGCTTAACTATTATATTATAATATCCAATTCATGACATTACTGATGTGTACTAATTTAATATATAATATTTAATATAATATAACTTTTGATTCTACTAGTCACCTTCAAGTGCTATAATTATTATCCGTTGGGGAACAAGTTGTGCGTAAAATGTGCGTAAGGTGTGAGTGGACGAGCGAGAGTGAGTGAGCGAGCGAGCTGGCGGGAGCGAGCGAGAAAGAGAGAGTGCTGCAGGTTAGAAAAGTCTCTGAAACCAGATTTTATCATTTTGGGAACATCTTCTGTGTCAGCAGCTCCTTCCAGTTCCATCTTCCAGTGCTCTGCTCCGTCCTCTACAA
The DNA here is from genome assembly GCA_019097615.1 of Morone chrysops. Taxonomy (NCBI): domain Eukaryota; kingdom Metazoa; phylum Chordata; class Actinopteri; family Moronidae; genus Morone; species Morone chrysops. The sequence continues at coordinate 288,107 of JAGRRF010004921.1, read as the reverse complement.
CCGCTGCAGTCAGTCATGGTGCGTCATTTGGTTAGATTACAGGTTGCCAGGTTAAACCACAGGCAACAGGAATAATCCAAAAATATTTTCGATAATTCACACATTAATAAAGACAGCAATGACTTGTCGAGTCATTTTATGCAAGTCTAAGTCAAGTCTCAAGTCATGACTAGCAAGTCAAAGTCAAGTCAAGTCTTTTATCACTGTTAATCAAGCAAGTCACAAGTCCTCAATCTGGCGACTTAAGTCTGACTCGAGTCAAGTCACTCGACAAGAGTCCCCCATCTCTGGCGTGTGTGTGTGTGTTCATTAACATTACAGCTGATTCAGCTTCTGTTACTGGAGAATACCTGAAAGGAGGATTCTGGGAACTGTAGTTGGTGCATGGGGGCAGTGGAGGCTCTGTGGAGAGGACGTCTGTGGCAGCGAGAGAAGAAAACATTCTGCTGTTTGATACTAACAGACTGTTTATATGAGAGAGAGAGAGGGGGACAGGTTTACTGCTGCAGGTCTCCAGAGACCAGCAGAGACCAGCAGAGACCAGCAGCTCGAACGTCTCCTACACACACGAGCAAGCATGCACACACACACACACACACACACACACACACACACAGACACTGTTTTTAGAAAGCCTTTTTACAGGTTGTGTCCTTTTAGAAAAAACATCCTTTTCCTCCCTCTCCTCCCTCCATCCTCCCTCTCTCCTCTCCTCTGTCTCTCCATCCTGTAATCTTTCTCTGCTGTTTCTGTTGTCATGGTGACCTCTCCTCCCTTCTTAAAACAATAACTGGGTTTCCTTCTTTCCTTTGCCTCCTGAAGAACCTGGAGCATTAGAGACTAGTTATATATAGTTATTATAATATCCTGGAGATGATCTGTATTGTCCTGGAATTTTCAGTCGGATCAGAAAATGGACTGTTGGTGGAGAACCTGCGGCAGGACACTGCGAGGAAATCTTTTCAGGATATTCTGAACTGTATTTTAGAGTGTGTGTTTAGTTTGAAGCAGGTTAAATAAAATAAATAAAATAAATCTACTTGATGTGAACTGTTACTTATGGGATCTGGCTAAATTCCTGTTAAGAGGAAAACTGTAGTCCGTTTGTCGGAAACTAAAGCTCCACTCTGCTTAGGCCACAGCTGATCTTGGTGAGAAGAACCAAGCTTGCCACAAAACCGAGTTAACGCTGAGACGCTTGTTTTATTCACTGATTGATTCTTCCTGCTGTGTTTCCCTGATTGTTTAACGGTTGCTTCTCTATCTGTCTCTGCAGCCATGTCCGGCCTCGTCGTTCCTCCGATGTAAAGAATCTGCCTCCTCGAGCCTCGTCTCGCTCCTCCCCCCTCAGCCACGAGCACCAATCACCTCAGAGGAGGCGGGGCCTCAGGCAGCAGCCGGCCAGTCAGGACAGAGTATGGATAAAGGAATAAACTGTCGTCTCTGACTGGGCAGAGCCTCGCTCTCTAAAGAAGAAAATAAAAGGACTTTTTGTACAGCAGTTTTCTCCGGGTGCTTTCAGCTCTCTGTAATTATTCTGATGTTATAGTCTGTGTTTGGGGGGTGGGGTCTGTTGGTGTAAAAACTGTGATGTCACACCTGTGATGTGACATCATCTTCTCTACTTGTGATGTAATTCTGGTTGAAGAAACAGGAAGAATTTTGGACATTAAAGGCCCCAAATTATAGATTGTTTTAGCAAAGAATACATGAATGATTGAATTTTATTTCTCTGCTGCCTCCTGAGCAGCTTTATTAGGAATCTAGCTAGGAAGCTTTAGTTAGGGAAGAAGGGATAATGAGGTTTCAAGGAAGGATCAAGGAGAATGAAGGGTTTGGGAGCAGAGAAGATGGAAGTTAGGAAGCTAAATAAGGAAGCTCTTTACCTGAGAAGGAAGAAGCTTCCAGTTAGGGAGGGGAAGGGGAAAACAAGGTTTCCTGAGTAGGATGTAAGAAAGGGGAAAGCTTTGTTGTCTGGAGGTGTCCAGACTGGGATCAAAGAAGGTACAAGCTTCCTAGCTTTGGAGCAAGGAGGAAGGATGATCCCCTTCAAGGAAGCAAAGACAAAGTCAGTTAGGGAGGAAGTTTTCCAGGTAGAATAAAGTGTTAGGAAGCAGGGAACATGGAAGTGTCCTTGGGGTAAGAAGAAGGAAGCTTCCAGTTAGGGAACAAGGAATAATAAGCCTTTCCTACTTTGGTATCATCACAGCTAAATTTGTTAAAACCTCTAGCTCTGTGGACCACTTAGATTCCAGTATTTTGACTACTTGAATTCTGTTTACCTTGAACTATTATGAAAAAAACCTCAATAAAAGATCTGAAACTTGAATAATTTGGGGCCTTTACTTGTTTCAGTTAACTCATCACAAAAACGTCTGACTGCACAGTAAAAAGATCGACTAAAAGAAAGAATAATGAATAAAAATTATCTTCCTCCCGTTACTAGCCCCTCCCCTTCTTTGTTTAGCCCCGCCCCTGCCTGTCTGTGTTTTTATTTATTTCTATCTATGTTTTTATGTTCTATGCTTGCACTGTAAAAACAAATCATGCATCCTGATAGGCTACTGTGACTCTCCGTCTTATTGTTCAGAGTTGTCTTTTTTATTATAGCTCCTCCTCCTCCTCCTCCCTAAGCCCCGCCCTGAGCACTTAAACCCTGCCCCTCTTCCCGTGTTTTCTCTGTGGGTTTTGTGAATTTTGCCAAAGTTGTAGCTGGCTAAATATTTATACGTCACTGTGGTTGATCACGCTGCCCCCCGCCCCGCCCGTCACTGAGCTCACCGAGGGAAACTCTTTTTGTAACATACAAATTATAAATAGTGTATTTATATCTCAGATTGTTTTTGTATAAATGGATGTTGAGTCATGTCGTCTTCATGGGGTTTTAGACGTGTGTGTATGTGGTGGCGCCACACTGAAAAACAAACCATTGTTTTGTATCAAAAAAAGAAAAAGCTGAATGTTAATGTCTTCACACATTTATAACACTGTCAATCAAAGCTGATGTGTCCAATCAGCTCCACTCATTTTGTTTTTAATGTAAATCTTGTTTGGCTGTACTGAAATGATTTCTTCACAGTGAATAAAGTCAGCAGGTCGCTCTGACAAACTGTTGCTTTCTTTAACACCTCAAATTAATTTTGTTAATATTAAAATATGAGTGAAACAACATAGAAAGTCTGAAATGTTGATCATGTAGCTAGGTGAATATTTATACGTCACTGTGGTTGTCAATAACCTGTTTATAGGGATAAATAGAGCACCAATATCTCAGAGCAAAACAATGATTGATCCAGCCAACCAGACTACATTGACAAAACCAGTATTTTTAACAGATATGTCACAGATAATCAACCAACAGATAACCAAAACACTGGGCGCTACAGTTGACCAGACTTCATTGACAAAACCAGTAATTTTACATTGCACAAAATAAAACTCACCTAAACTGTCTTTATTAGTCTTTCCAACAGTCACAAACTCTTGTTTGGTTAAATCCTTAATCTTGAACTCTCTGATGTAAATGATAAAAACAGCAGTTTCAATCTCATATATAACCTTTGAAATAAATTATTATCTAGCTGCCGTAAAATCTTGAGCTTTGCACTTTTATCTGAATTTCTACAATATGGAGAGACCAACGAGACAATTCAAGTTAGGTGAAGAACATTGAAATCTTATAAAATCAACTGCAGGTTACATTTTCTCTTCTTACAATCATTTATTTGTTCAGTGTTTCAGAGAGAATCTATGGAATTGGAGTCACTTGGTAATGGAGAAGGTAAATTAGGGTGTCGTCTGCATAAGTATGATGTTCGATATTATTTTTATTGTGGCCTAATGGAAGAATGTAAATGTTAAATGGGGAACTACGTGGACAGATGAGAGGGAGATCGCTCTGTGACCATGTACCTAACTCCAATCCAGACTGGAAAACAAAAAAAGCTGAACAACCTTTGACTTCTCATCAGTGCGACAAAAAAAGAAGAATGCAATCCGTGGAACATTTGGAGAAATCGTACTCTCCAAAGTCTACTCCTCATATGTCTTTATATGATTATTATTATATGAATTTATATGATTTTATCACCCTGTAACATTAATATTTCTTTTAATAAAGCTCAGCTGACTGAGAGACAAACAGTTTAACATTCATCCTTTCATCCAGAACGAGTTCCTGTAGATAACAATGTACATCCTCTGTTCGACAAGTCTCTTATCATTTATGTTTCATATCTGTTTTCCTTTCATTCATTTTGTTTAAAAGTGATGATTAAAATGTCTTTTTTTTCTTTTGAAAACAGAGAAAACGATTAATGAACTTTTATTAAACGGCTGCGTTCCCTCAGCGGACACAAAAGCACAAACAGGATTTGATTAAGATAAATCAGATAACCTCAAACCTCATTATTACACAGACTTTTATTTATTTCTCTTTGATTTCACGTCTCTCTGATTTTTTATTTTCACAGTGAACTCACAAAGATTCAGCAGTTTATTAAACATGTTTTTTTTGTCATTCATTTACATTCAAGACTTCTGCTAATCTGATAATTCACCTCCTCATGGCCTCAGCTCTTTCTGCTGTTTCTGATGCATTATGGGTACTGGTACTGGATGTCAAATACATTGTTTGGAGGAGCACAGAAACATTTCAAGGTTCAGATTTATAGTCAGTATCAACATGATAGAGAAGCTGTTATTTTAAGGTAGAAAAGTTACACAATGGTGCTTTAATTAAAAAACATCACTTGTGCATAATTTCTAAAATAATTATAAATATAATTTAAGTTTGATAAACCATACATTATTATATATCTATATTCAACATTTCCATTTTTCAATGCAATTGTTACCTGCCGTAAACAAAACAAAAGTGCAACTTTTCAAAAAGATGCAGGAGACTCGTGGATCCCCGTAGAACCATTCTCATTCAGATATTTTCAGGTCAGAGGTCAGTGCATCTTTTTGAGAATGTTAGTTTTAAACAAAATTTTGCCTAACTGGAGGATTATTTAGCCTTCTTCCAGACATGCTAGCATGGCCTGGTTGGTACCGATGGATGTGTTTATCATTTAGTTTATTGCGACACCGGGGTCTCCATCTGGTATCCAGGAACCCAGGACTCGAACTGCACGGTCCACACAGACCCAGTATTACTGAGGGTCATCAGGATCAGACTGCTGACTCCTCCCCAATCCTGTTTCTTCTTCCTGTCTTTAATCTTCAGGTCAGTTTACATCAGACAAGGTCAGGTGCATTGTGGGGGACACGTGTGATGTTTTGATCTTCCACTGCCGTGGTTACGACGACTAGGCCTGTGGTGGGCGAGAGACCTTTTGAGAAAAAGAGTTAGAGAGAGAGACAGAAAGAGTGAGAGAGACAGAGAGAAAAAGTGAGAGACAGAGTGAGAGAGAGGAAATCCTCTTGTTGCCAAAAAAGTGGATGTGTCCCTTTAAAGAGAGAATGAGTGTGTGTGTGTGTGTGTGTCCAGACCATAATAATCACAGTTTCTCTTCTTCTTCTGTCGCAGGATAACATGTGATTCTGTTTCTGTATCCAGGCAAAGCCTTCACACACACACACACACTCACACACACACACACACACACACACAAACACACACACACTCGGAGCTTGGGGGTCTCCCTGAGGACCTGATTGAGAGCAGGGAGCTCTGGTTGCTGTGGCAGCAGCAGTTCCCCTCCTCCATCAACACTCCTTTTCCTTTTTTCACTTGTTTCTGTTTCTCCTTTGTTGTCTGTCTGTCTGTCTGTCTGTCTCTGAAATCTTTTTAAACTAACAGCAGTTGTCAGAGCAGAAAGACACACAGAGATAAACCTGCAGCTCACTGGGAACCAGTTAGTGAATTGATTAGTGGACCGGTTAGTGGACCGGTTAGTGAAGGAGGACACAGCTGCACTCGTATTAAACCGATGTGTTTTCTGTTTCATCATAAAGGCGTTTCATGGTGTGAACCAGAATGTGCAGTTTCTCACTGCTGATCAAATACAGAAGTACAGTAATGTTTGTACATCAGTCTTTCACATCAGAACCAAAAATGACTTATTATTGGTTGAATTGGGGTCTTTGCTTACGGGGGCAAATAAAGTAACCAAACACAATCTGAGCAATAAAAAGAACAGACAGCTGGTTTTAGCTGCTGAGCTAGCTGCTAACATGCTAACATGGCAGCCTGCCCTGACAGCAGCTGGCACTGTGTGTGTGGGTGTGTCTGTGTGTCTGTATGTGTGTGTTTTAGCAGACGGCGCTAATGTCTCTGTTAGCGATTAGCCTGTTTCATTCATGCTGTCAGAGATGCTCTCTCTCTCTGTTTAGTTGTAGCTCTTTCTCTCAGACAGATGCTCTCCATTACTGTTGATCGATACACAACCTATTGATTGGCCTGATATTGATCGGAATGCATTGACACACTCTCGCCTCTAAGTGTGTGTGTGTGACCTGTCTCACCTCGTCCAATCAGGCAGCTAACAGACAGAAGTGTGTGTGTTCAGCTCGTTAATCCACCTGTTTCCTCATTAGTGATCTGATTGGATCGTTCAGACTCACCTGACCCACCTGACTTAACAAGCAGACACAAACTTTAAAATGTTCTATAGTTAAAGTTTCCATCCAGCTCATTTTACTTAAATGTTTATTTCTCTCATTAAAGAACTCAGAATTAAAGATTTAAAAAACAAAAGGTTTATTGAGGTGTTTAATTGGTAATAACTGATCATTAAATGATTATCATCCCTGTGAGCTTTTGGTCCCGTTTTATAGAGAAAGGCCAGTAATTCTGTCCTCTAGGTATTGTAGCCTTCCTACCTTTTAATATAAGACGATGAATGAGGAATGTATGAGCTGTGATAAAGTGATGAAAATGACATATACAATATCACCATAATCACGTTAAAAAATGGTGGAAACCTGAGTGAAGTTTTCTTCAACCCAGATTTCTTCTACAAAGGCTTTTTGAATTTTAGGGGTTTAACATTGGAAAATATGGAAAAAATGTTTAGTTAATTTCCTTTTTGTCTATTTTAATGATCGGGAGTCCGCTCAAGGTACTTTCATTTGACAATTGACCGGATTGGGTGTCTGACTTCCTGCCAGCGGCAGCTTCCATAAAAAATAGACCAGCTGCATTTTGTTTTGTCAGAATTTTAAATAAGTTTATGTTTGATATGAGAGCTCCTATGTCTGAGACTGAAGTGTATATCACAGTATCATCTGCATACAAATGTATATGTGAATAAAAGAGAACCAACAATAGACTCTTCTGGGACACTGATACCAACCTTCAGAGCACTTGATTTATATACCTGTACATTCTATATTTATGTGTACCTGATCCAGACTGTGTTGGACCTGAACAGACCATAACACACAGAACAACAGTGACAGATCCACCGATGAGCGAATACACCGAACTTCAGTCCTGGGTTATCAGAGTCTGTGCAATCTTACATACAGATGATGAAGAGGAGGACGAGGATGGAGAACATTTCCCAATAACCCCTTCTCACCTCTGAATTGAATGGGTATTGATCTGTTGCCACTGCCATGGCAACACCCAATCGTCAACTGGGGTCAGATGCTAGAACACACATACATGTTTGTACCTGTCAGACAGTCTTCGTCATTGCAAGAGAAGCTGTAAATCTTAACGTACAACCATAACAGGTACTGTGATGAGTTGGTGAAGCAGTGTTGGATCATGGGACTTGTTGTCTTCACCACCATTGGCGTCATTGCAGTCAGCTTCTCCCGGTTAGGATTCCTTCAGTGTTCATGGTTCAGGAGGTTTCTACCGGGAGCCCAACTATCCACACAGGTCTCCTCCTCTCCAAAACAAACAGACCCGCTA
>JAGRRF010004921.1:124125-135073 GCA_019097615.1 Morone chrysops | reverse complement strand
TTCTTATTTATTATTTATTAATATTTATGTTGTTCTTTAACATTCATTGTTGTTATTAATATCTGTTTAATGCTGATGTCTCCTCACCGTCCATGTCCTCTGTGTACCAGTTCTCCCAGCGGCTCCGGATGTCCGTCAGCCAGCTCTCGGTGGTCTCGGTGGTCTGGGTGTCTCTGCCGGTCCGGACCAGCTGGCTCAGTCTGTGGATCCTGCGGATGTTCTGGACGGTGGGGAACCGGCTGCCGTGGCGGATGACGGCAGTGATGTGGACCGGGGAGCAGCGCTCGCTGGGTGGAGGCTTTAACACGGAGCTGTTCACGCACAGAACGTCCCGCAGCAGGTGCGGGTTCACCTCCTCATAGCGGGTCTTGGTGCCGAAGTAAGCGGCGATGTGCGGGACGTCAGGGACCGACTGAGAGCCGCAGGAGAACCGGGTCAGAACCAGGCTGAGCGCCGCCACCAGGAGGCTGTTTCTGGGCGGGAGCCCGGAGGACATGTCGGCGGGTAGAATATATGAACTGTTGTTGTTGTTGTTGTTGTTGTTGTTGACAGGAACGTTTCACCGACTCGAACATCCGGAACCTTTCTGTGCTTTGTTGTTGTTCCGGGTTCCTGTGACCTTTGACCTCTCTGCTGTTCAGATCGAAAATGGCCGACCAAAAACATTCCAGGAGTTTTTAACGCTTTTTCTTCTCCAACTAATCAATAATGAGTGGATGTATTCATTAATACACACAGGTAGTTACTATACTACTTTCATCATTATAAATCAGTATTATTGATCAGTGTGGCTTCATGTCGCGTCAAGTTCCGGTAAATAAACATTTCCCTCTAATGTGACCGTTTTATTTCAAAATAAAAGCTTGATTTACAAATGCTTGAATTCAGCCTCTCAAATTATTGTTTTATATTTTTAAAATTGGAAAAATAGAAATACATCAAAGGTACTGAACTGACACAGACGTGTGTTAGTATTATAAAATACATTAAGTCATTTATATTTACATAAATAGGACAATTAACTATTTAAGAAATAAATATTAAATACATTTTATGATTTCCCCCCTTTTTTAAAACACAAAAAATAAAAACAAATAGAAATGACAGAGTAGAATAAAATAGTGTACATTCACATCAATCTGTACAATGAGTGAACCATCAGTGGATCAAAGTTCAATACAGCAGTGAGTTTTTAATATTCACATTGTATTTGTTATAAGAGCTGACAACATAAGGAAGCTGTTTTCTGATTGTTTCTTTTCTCAGTTTAATCAGTCTGACCAGTTTCCACCACATGCTCAGAATGTACAGCAAGAACTAGCAACAGGTAACATCATTCAAGTTCTCTTTATTCACAGGTTGTACTGAATCTGTTTAAAACAGTTACATCATTTTATTCACAATCTTTAATATCACTTATTTTCATATTCTTCAGTAAACAAACAAACATCTGATGGAAACACGGACGTCGCCCACAATGCACTGCACAGAGTAAACAGAGGAGCAACGTATTACCTCTTTACTCCAACAGGTTACATCATTTCCTGTTGGTATAAATAGGTAAAGTATGTGGATTTGTTACACACGTGTAGTACACACTGTGTAGTGTGTGTAGTGCGTTTGTGGATCAGCTGGGGGACGTGAAGAACCTCCGTCCTGGTTCAACTCGACCACTGAAGAGAGAAAACAAAAACAAACAAACAGGAGAGAAGAGACGTTAGAAACATCCAGTCACAAGCTGACATTAATCAGGACTCAATTACCCATCAGGCACAGGGTGACAGATTATTTTAAGTCTTCAGTCTGAATGTTTGTGAACGCTCGCCACTCATTATTTATGATGTCAAATTTTTTTCTCTCTAAATCTGATTTTATTAGTTTGATTCCATTTTCACATCTCGTTTCCTCTGACAGAAACTCAGGAAGGTTGTTATTAAATCAAACTCATCAATCATCAGAATGGATCAATCATTTGTCTGTTATTAATTAACTGATTTAAGACTACTGGCTGCGGGTCCAACAGCAGACCTGGACTCAGCTGGTCTCTGATAAATTGAACAGGAGTTATTGGAAATGGACTGAAGGTTGGACCTGGTCTGTTGTAGTCTTACGTGCTAGTGATAGCGTTGCCCAGGTTCCTGATCCGGCCTCTCAGAGACCCTCTGCTGGGAGTTTTATAGAAGTTGTTCAACTCTGGAGACGTCAGCGGCTTAAACAGCCGATCTGGAGGCAGAAATAACAGCAACTGTAATGGTCCCACTCCAGCGAGTACAACTCAGTCCTCGTTCTGGGGACACAAACCAGTAAACCAGTAAACCAGTAAACCAGAACCTGTCTCCAGAATAGGAAGTGATGTGAACCTGATGCTGAGGACCAGTCCTCTAAACCCACCATGTCCACCGTCCTGGCTGTAGGTCGCAGTGGAGGACGAGACTGGATCTGTCTGAAGACCAAGGACACGTCTCCAGTAGGCTTCAGGGAGGGACAACAGGCGGCAAATAACCTGCGACAAACATACTGAATGAACCACTGACAGACATGAGTCCACATTAACACTGATCAGGGTTCAGATGTTAAAACATATTTTACTCATACAAAGACAACACTGCCCACTCACTGTTGATATTCAGACAGAACCAACCTTCGGCTGAGTGTTTGTGTCTCTCATGATGGTTGTTGGAGATGGCTCAGACATCCCATGTCCAACTATAGTTGGTCCAAAGACCCGAGCCAGATTATTCTGGTCCATCTGACACTGAGGACTCTTCGTAACCCTCAAAATTAAATAAATACAATCATTCAACTGACGCGGTCAATAACAATAACTTGATACTATAACCATTTCACTCCACCAATACACTCAAACCCACCACACAGAGACTCAAACCCACCACACAGAGACTCAAACCCACCACACAGAGACTCAAACCCACCACACAGAGACTCTTTCAGTGCGAACCAGAGTGACGATTGTTCAGTAGAACAATAACAGCCGGAGCTTTGGGACTATTGATTGATATTGATCAGTGTTATCGATAAAGAGAGGACTAGTACCTGTGCAGGTGGAGCATGAGAAAAGCCAGCGTGTCTCTGTTGGCCTTGGGTAGCTCTGCTACAGCCTGATACAAGATGGCCATACTGTTGTCTTCATCAGCCAGCTCTGAAACACATTATACTGATTATTGATCAATAAACAATATTAATAAGTGTTCATTTATATTGTACTATATTGTGTTATTGATCTTCCAGTTATTGGTTAATGGTTGTAATAGTTTGTCCGTCAGTCTCTGCGGTACCTGAAGCCTCCATGAAGGTCCGGTGCAGTCTGAAGGTGACGAGCGGTTCCTTCAGTTTCCTCAGGAAGTCCTTGAGCAGACCACAGACCACGTGGATGTCATAGACCTTACTGAGCATGAGCGCAGTTTTCCCCTGAAGGAACCGGTCTCTGAGCTCCTTCACCAGACGCTCCCCCCCAGGAACCCTGTACAGTCCTCTCTGCTGACACAGACAGACATCAACCACAATGCATCAGTCCAGGTGAAACATTCTCTCATTGGTTCAGAAAGTAAATACAGGAAGAAGGGTCCAGGTTAGACTTGGTCCAGGTCAGACCTCCACAGAGCTGTGAAACTCAGGGTTGGAGACTATGTTCAGCTCTGTTACTGAGAAATCTGGTTTCATGCGTCTAAATACTACAATACCCATAAGCCTCAGCTGCTGTTTCCATGGAGAAACAAATAATGTTATACGGAGTACGGTTATGAATTGGTGCTATACAATAAATAAATAAATAAATTTAAATGAAAAATTAATGTAGTCGCCATGGTTACTGAAGTTGAACTCAAGTTGAAAGTGGTCTGATTTAGGCAGCAGGTTACAGCTTTAGCTTCCACCGCTGTTAGTGGATGTTTGTTGTAGTCGTAGTTGACTCCTCTCCTTCACAGACTGCATCAAAAATCTTCTCTATAATGTCTGTGGGTTCATCCTCTGGCTGACGTTAGCTGCTAGCAACTGCTAATTTCATTCATCCACATCCCAGAATGGAAGGCTCACCTAGCAGTGGGACCAGAGTCTCAGTAGGACTCACCTCCTGCAGGCCCCTCCTCTCGATCTCCGTCACACATTCCACGACCAGCAGCGGCACTCTGGGATGGATCGCTGGAGCAAAACCCTCCAACGTGTTCTGAACAGGAAACAACATGTGACAGACGAACAGACAGGTTAGCGTTAAAGGACAGACAACTCTGACGTACCTGTAGAGCTGAACTTCCTGCGGTGGCGGCGGTGGAGCAGCCGTCAGTGAATTTCTGTTTGCACTCTGGATGAGCGACTGCGCGACAGTTTCGGCACTTCACCGCCATCTTCCCGAAACGGATCCTCTTACCACACGGCAAGCATGTCTCAGGCCGGATGACCTGGAGGGAGGGAGCGGCTGTGAGACGCTGCTGCTCTAATGCGAGGCAGTGAATGACGTATAAATAACCTATAAGATTAAAGCTGAAAATGAAACGTTGTGTACAGAATTAAAGGCTGTATTTCTTTTTTCTGTTTGTCTTTTTACTTCATTATCCCTCATGAACGTTAGATGGACTTATTATCGCGATAAATGAGATTAATCTGCAACGTACGAGACACTACTCAGTTCAGCTTCTAACTACGTAACCTCACACAGTCCCAGTGTCCACTCTGTATGCCGGTTGTCTGATTGTGAAAGGTTGATAAAGCAGTGCATCTATGTGGCTTTGTACCGTTTTAGAAAGAAAAACATGTTTGATGGTTTTCTCAGCTCTGAACGAAGCTCTGACTGCAGTGCTGTCCTCCAGCTTTGCTTCAGTTTCTGGCTCCGCCACCATCTCATCACCAGGAAACCACACTGAGGTTTGATCTGAGGAACACAAACACAACGCCACAGACTGAGTGTGAAGTGACTGAGCTGAATTCAAAAGGATTGTGATGTCCCAGTTCAGTCAATTAAATTTTATTTGCATAGCGCCAATTCATAACAGAAGTTATCTCACAGACAGAGAGAGAGACAGACACAGAGAGACACAGAGAGAGACAGACACAGAGAGACACAGAGAGAGAGAGACACAGAGAGACACAGAGAGAGAGAGACAGAGAGACACAGAGAGACACAGAGAGAGAGAGAGAGAGAGAGAGACACACAGACAGACAGACACACACACACAGAGAGAGACAGAGAGAGACAGACAGACACACAGCAACAACAGTAGCAACAACTACACTAATAGTAGTGACTGATGATTATGAACATGAAGAAGACGATGACAACAGCGATGATGGGGGACAATGAGCAGTGACAATAGTAATAATAGTAACTAGTAATAATATTAATATTAATATTAATATTAATATTAATATTAATATTAATAATCATAATAATAATCATAATAAAATCAAATCCTGAACAAAGATAACTCCAAGATTCCTGACAGTGGTGCTAAGGGCCACGGTAATGCCATCTACAGTAACTATATCTTTAGACAGTGAGTCTCTGAAGTTTTTGGGGCCAAGTACAAGAATTTTTTTCTGAGTTTAACATCAGAAAATTGCAGCTCATTGCACAGTCACACTGCACATAATGATACTATAACGCTAACAGATGACATGTAGTAGTGTTATTAGGACTTAAAGGGCAAATGAAAACATTTTAATAATAAAAGAGCCAAACAACATGAGCAGAAATTTTAAAGAAAATGTAATCATTGAAATGATGATCCTCCTATAGAAACAACAAACCGCTGCCCGAACTGTTTTCTGGGAATCCGCAGTTCAGTAAACAGATAAAGCAGCCACTGAAAGAGATCTACGTCTGATAAAACTGGAGACTAAATAAATGCATAAATGAGGCTTTATTTTACGGTTTTAAATACTTTATAAATGAAACTAAATAAAAGCATTGAGGTCAACATGCTTTTGTTTTTGTCATGTTATAAAAAAGGACAATTTAAATGCATTTAGATTTTTCAGTAAATCAATGAACACATTTTAAATACTTTAAAAATGAGAAAGTGCATTTCACAGGAGGAAGAAATTCCCATGCACAGACATGTGTCTCTGGGAATGAATGATAGAACTGATAATGTTCTTTTTATATCAGCACCAGGAGAAGTTTGGGGTTCAGTGTTTTGCTCAAGGACATTTCAAAATGCAGCAAGAGGAGCCGGGAATCGAACCGCCAACCTTCTGATTAGTGGATGATCGGCTCTCCTTCCTGAGCCACAGATCTCAAAATGGAGATATGTTTATGGAAATAATACATGAAGATAAATAATGTTTTAAACTCACCACCTCCTCCTCCTCCGATTGAAACAGAGCACTCCTGGGTGACGGTCCGGGCCGGGTTTTCAAGAGTCTCCTGAGTGATTCCCACCACCATGTGGATCTGAGCTCCGGTCTCTGGAGTCGACACCGATGCTTTCACTATCGTCTCTACCTCCTGAGTCACAAACAAACCCAACTTCAGATTTGTTTGTTACAACAGAAACATTAATGTCCTGTGTGGGTCCCACAGATACACACAGAAAATTCACAGTCATCATTTCATCCAGCTGTTCACCTTTTCCACAGTTTTTCTCTCCGACAACTCCGCAGACACGTTCCCGCCTCTCCCTCGCTTCCCAACCAGACCGCAGACACCCGGGCCCATCGACGAGCGCTGCAGAGAACCAACAGAACTTCAGAATCAGGTTTTATAACGAGGAAGTCTTCACTTCACTTTGGTACATTGGTCCCCAACAATAAACAAACAGGAAGAAAGGTTTAGCGGTAAGAGAGTCAGGGTCAGAGGGGTCCTGGTCCTTGTGGATAAGTCCAGCATGGCGTGAGGTTCTGGTCCTGATGGACCACAGCTTCATACTGGAGGGGAGTGGCTGAAAGAGTTTGTCTGGGTCTCTTCAAGTCGACTGCTGTTTGTTTTATTACCTCCATGAAACTGCCTTTTCCTTTTCTCTGGTCCTCTAGCACGCTGCTATACTGATTGTTAGCAACGTATGCTAGCAACACACGCTGCTAGCCTGGACACACATCTCTTAGACCGGGTTAGTTCAGGCCTGCATTAAGTTTGGTTAGTCCATTCTACAGACTGGTCTTAACAAAGACTGACTCAGCAGTTAGGACCAGTAAAGACCAGTTGGTGCAACTCGTCCCTGGTGTTCATGAGCTGGTCTTTGGTGAAAGAGCTCGAGGTATCACCACCAAAACAATGTGCACCAACAGCCCGAGGCAGCCATCTTGATTTGGTCTCTTACCCTCTTCTCTCTGGCTCGTGATCTCAGAGGTTTAATCACAGTCGTGTCCAGATCCTAAAACAACAAACTTTAACGATTATTATCAAGGTTTTAATGTTTGAGACAACAGAAACTTTACATATTAACATATATTCTGTTTTTACATTGAGAAAGAAAACCTGTGAAAGAGTTTATATGTTAATATTTATGTCTAATGTAAGAACCAGCAGATTCTGCTGTGTCACTTTCATTAACGTACCATGTCATCATCTGTCCGATCATAGCTGATATCAGAGTGAGACAGGAACGATGACTCGTCAATCACACACAGCCTGAAAGAACATTCAATAATCAATCATATTGATCAGTATACACTGTATCTTTATGGATGATATTGATGGTAACCTACTACTACTTGTATAGCGCCTTTCTAGTCTTCTGACCACTCAAAGCACTTTCACACTACATGCCACGTTCACCCACACACAACATTCACTCAGCGATGGCAACTAATCATTCATACACATTCACAGCATTGCGAGCAATTCGGGGTTCAGTATCTTGCTCAAGGATACTTCGACATGTGGCGGCAGGAGCCGGGGATCAAACCAACATTCCGATTAGTGGACGACCCGCTCTTCCTCCTAGCCACAGCCGCCCCTATCAGAAAACACTGTATATTTATGGATGATATTGATCAGTATACACTGTATCTTTATGGATGATATTGATCCTGCCTTTAGCTTGTGTTTCTAGAGTTACGTGTTGTTACGAACACGTAAGGAATTGTTAAAATGTGATATTTCATAAAGAGAGTTTGGTGCAGGGAGCTTTTAGTTGAATTCAAACTGCTAATATGGATCATTGTTAATGTATAGTCTCCACTACAGAAACACTAGCTAACTGCTAAAATCTGATCAGGTTGTCTGACGTTAAGTCTTTCTGTGTGATTTATTGATGGTCTCTTACCGTTTGCTGCTCCTGTGCAGAGTCACATTTGCTCCTTTGTGTTCAAACGTTGCTAGCAGAGATTTCTGTTCGTCGTTCAGACAGGCGCTGGATTTACTGTCGTGGACCAGGATGTCACACATGAGCTGCATCTGTCTCTGCTGGGAACCGTCACAGACCAAAACAACAGTCCTCAGAGTTCAGGTTGAACAGAATCTGGTTTACGGACTCTCTGGTGGACTCACCAGGTACTGATAGTCGCCTTCGATCTTGTAGCGTTTCTTCATCTCCACATCCAGCTGGTTGCGGGCGTGTTTCAGTTTGACCTCCAGAGCAGCTTTGGCTACGTCGGACTTCACCAGCAGCTCTTTGTACTTCTTGAGCTCCAGCTCGGCGTGCAGCCACCGCTTCCTGACCGACTCAAAGTTCTTCACCACCTCAACCACCTCTGAGAGAGCAGCACAAACACGTCCTCACACTGAGACACACCCTCATCCACTTCCTGTCTGTCCTCCACCAGCTTCCTGTTTAACTACAGTTTAATCTTTAATTCAATTGACTGAATTAAAAACATACAGTCAGAAACTTAAGACTCTCCTCAGTCCCTCCAGGAAGCTGCGATCGCAACAATCAACTCAAATTCAACCAATCGTGGTGGTTTCCTGCACGTCATAAGTCAAACTCACTTTCTCGCTTCTAGCTGTCAAGAGGCCGACATGTGCGACGTCTCACATTGACCCTCCAAACAGTGTGATTTAATTCTCACTGGAACAAGTTCTCTTTGATTTTTATTATACAGAAGAAAAACATTAAAAAACTATCCGGTCTCACCCTGCTCGGTGTGGATGGCGTTCTCCTCCATGGTGATCCTCTGCAGACACAAAGCCAGCAGCTCCTCCACGATGAGCCGAGACTCCCCCATCACCGTCTACCTCACCCCGTCCTCCACCTGCAACACACTCTTATTGTGGTAGTATCATTGAGGCTTCCTATTCTCATCCAGCTGAAACAGACTCTTATTGTGATAGTTTCATCGAGGCTTACTGTTCAACATGAGAATGTAGTTTCATGTGTTTGTTCATTAAACAGCAGCGATGATATGAATTGATTATATGTTATAAAGTTTTGATTAATCAGGACACAATAGAATTCACTCAGATCAATACTTCTTATTCATATTTTATTCTTGTCTTTAAAGTAATCCAAAAGTAACAGAAAGTAATCAAGTTACTTTGATATTGTGAACAGGTAATCAGATTACATTTTTAAAATCCCCCCCAAACCTGATGATATGATGTTGGATTATTATATTAATAACATTATTGATCTGGTTGAACAACATTATAATCCTGTCATCGGCACATTGAACTCAAACATACTGTCAATTATAATATGTTATATAATATATATTTAAAGTTATGTTATATAATATATATTATAGTTTTATTATAAACTCTGTTTATAATAGCAGTGAACTTTATATGAGAATATTTAGAAAATATCTGCTGTTATTTTATATTTCTGCTTCCTTTTTTTCATATTGATATATACCCCCCCAAACCCTGATGAGATATATATTATATATTTAATATATTGATCTGTATTTATACAGCAGTGGAGTTCGATCTAGACCTGCCCTATCTGAAAAGTGAGAGATAACGTTTGTTATGATTTGGCGCATGATTTTACAAATAAAAGTCAATTTATCTGTATTTATTGATCACCTGATTCTACATCTGATTATTCACGTGACTGTTTAGAGTGACACGTGCACTGAACGTCGCACTGAACGTCGCACTGATGACATAAAATTTAAATCAGCTTCATTATTTGATAAGGAAAATTTAAACATCGTCCTGAGGTTGTGATAAAGCCGACAGTCAACCCCCTCTTCCTCTTCCTCCTCTTCTTCTTCCTCCTCCTCCTCCTCCTCCTCCTCCTCAGATTACCGGATCCTGGCGGACTCTGATCCGAACCTTTAAACTGGTTTCACGGATATTAGTTTACAGCAGATTGACGATGTTCAGCCGCAGTCAGCAGTTTACACTGATCAATGATCAATGATCAATGATCACAGATACTGATACAGCTCAGTGAGTAAATCAAACAGGTAAACAGGTATGAAACCAACTCACCTGCAGGTTGAAGTGAAGCTGAAACTCATCAGCTGCTGCCTTCATTTGTCCACGTGACCTTAGCTGCTCCTCCTATTGGTGCTGACGTCATCACCGCAGCTGCTTCAGCACGTGTGTTTCAAACGATGATGATCTCATTAACATATGACGTTAACGGGGGGTGTCAGGTGTTTAGTGGATGAAAAAATACATGAATCAATCAGTAAATAAATCGACTGATCTGTTCAGAATCAGAATTGTCTTCTGTATACTGTTAAGATAAGATATTCCTTTAATAGTCCCACAACGGGGAAATTCCAATCTTACAGCAGCAACGTGGATAGAGAAAAAACAGTTTAAAGACAGTATAAGAACAGTATATAAAACAAATAATATAATATAATATAAACACTGTATGAGAGAAAACAAACAGTAAAAAACCACAACAGATAACACAATAACACAAACACTAGCAGCAGTTGCACATGGGCAATAGATTGCACAGTAATTATTGTCCATTCCATTGATTATTGCACATTGTTATTGACAAGATTATTATTATTGATGCTGAGATGGGGGGGGTTACTGGGAGCAGTGCTGGTTGTTATATAGTCTGACAGCAGCAGGAAGGAAGGA
>JAGRRF010000105.1:0-17086 GCA_019097615.1 Morone chrysops | reverse complement strand
CGTGGGAATATGCCCCCGCATATACCAAAAAGTGTAGGACGTACGTGCAGGTATAAATTAGTATTGGCAGAATGAGTTGGGCCTGCTTGTTTTGAGTGCTGCTTGGAAAAGTTCTTGGAGATGACAATCAAAGGGTTTGAAGATCATTTAATCTGGTTGAAGTCCGGGCAAGAATTTATGATAACATATGCTGCTTGTTTTTTTCTGGTGGGGTTTGTCTTAAGCATGGTTGCGGTTGCCTGCAACCCTTCTCCTTTTTATGGGTCTTTCGGGTTAGTGGCAGTTGCGGGATTCGGCTGTGCAGTAGTAGTTGGTCTTGGGGGTACTTTTTTAGCCCTAATTTTGGTTATAATTTATGTGGGGGCTATGTTGGTTGTGTTTGTTTATTCGGCAGCTCTTGCTGCCGATCGCTACCCTGAGAGCTGGGGGAGTGGAGGTGTTGCAGGACAGGCAGGGGGGTATCTTCTGGGGCTATTAGCGGCGTTCAGCTTTTTTTGGAAAGAAGAGTATGGGGTTTTATGGGGGCCTGTTGGAAGTGTTGAAGGGTGAGCTTCGCAGCGGGGAGACATTAGTGGGGTTTCGTGAATATACTCATCGGGGGGTGCGTTGCTAGTAATCAGTGCAGGGGCACTGCTTTTAACCCTGTTTGTTGTGTTTGAGGTCACACGTACGTTACACCGGGGGGCGTTTCGGTAAAACTTTGTGTTTAGAAGGGGCCGGATTTTGGGGGGGTAGGGGGGGATTTTTGGTTAATATTATGTCCCTGAAATCAATTATGTGACTAATTTAGGGCAGGGTCTTTATTAATTAACATAATTTGCAAAAAGAATAGAAAGGGGCACTCTCCTATGCGCCTTCGGCGCGGCTCCGCCTGCACTGTGAGATGTTGATGAAGGGAGAAAAAAAAAAGACTACCCCTGGCCCCTTAGAAAGAACGCTCGGCATGCCGAGTGCTCCCGGAGATGGGTTCCACCATTCACTTATGTCATTTACGATGAACGTATGGGGATAAATCTATATATGTTCCTGAAATAACAGCCAAATGTCAGAAATAGTGCACTAGGTGCTATTCCTCAATTATTGTCCCTGACCTTCAATAATGGCGGGCCCCTGGATTCTCTCGTGATCAGGCTCTCACATGTTTGAATTGTTTTTTGGTTGAGTCATTATTAAGTCTGCCTTTCAAGTGCTACACTCTGAATAATCTTACGTTCGGGCTGAATGGTCGATTAATAATGTGTGTTTCCGAGCATTAATATACTATTTTATTTCATCTAATGTGTTTAGACATTATTATGAGGTTTTTAGTTTTTAGTAAAATTAACATGGTATTATGTCTTAGTTATAAGTTATGTGTAAATACATACCTATGTATATATCCACATAGTGGATATATACATAGGTATGTACGTTATACATAATATGTATTAATACATAGAGGTTGTCCCGTTATAAGCCCCGGGGGGCCTGTGTGAGATGTGAAGTTGGAGCAGTTGTTGAATTTCGGCACAGCAGAAGCTGTAACATCCTAAGTGCTGCTCTGCTTGGGGCATTGTGTGCGGTTGAGAGTCGGTTAAAATTTTGTTTAAGTTTTTTATCTTTTTTTATGTTTGCAAGTAAGAAGCTGTGTTTCTTCAAAGAGTAGTTTAATTTAGAATGCTGGCTTTGGGAGCGAGTGGTCGGGGTGTGAGTCCCTTCTCTTTGAGCAAGAGGGAGGAATTTAACCTCCGGCATTCGGTTTACAAGACCGACGCTCTACACTGAGCTACTAATGCAAAGTCATTCTAGGGCTTTATTCTCTAGTTCCCCTGCAATGGGTATAAAAACAAGAAAGAGAAGAAAGTACAGGAGAGAGGCGATTTGGCCAATAATAATGAAAGGATGTTCGACAGGCATTCCTCCAATTCAAGTGAGGATTGCTACGTCTGCGATTAGGGCCCAAAATAGAAGCTGGGTTAACGGGCGGAATGTTAAACTTCGTTGTTTCGATGTGTGTAGGAAAGGCACTGCTATGAGTACTAAAATGGATGCTAGTAATGCTAGCACTCCTCCTAATTTATTGGGGATTGATCGAAGGATGGCATAGGCAAACAGGAAGTATCATTCTGGCTTGATGTGAGGAGGAGTCACAAGGGGGTTGGCTGGCGTGAAGTTATCTGGGTCTCCTAAGAGGTTGGGGGAGAACAGGGCGAGAGAGGTCAGGCCAACTAGGACGGCTGCGAACCCTAAAAGGTCCTTGTAGGAAAAGTAGGGGTGAAATGGGATTTTGTCTACATCAGAGTTAAGGCCTAAGGGGTTGTTGGACCCTGTTTCATGGAGGAACAAAAGGTGTAAGACGGTGGCAGCAGCGATGACAAATGGGAAGAGGAAGTGGAAAGCGAAGAATCGTGTGAGTGTGGCATTATCAACTGAGAAGCCTCCTCAGATTCATTGAACTAGGGTGTTCCCTACATAGGGGACAGCGGATAATAAATTGGTAATAACTGTTGCCCCTCAAAAAGATATTTGGCCTCAGGGTAGGACGTAGCCCACGAAGGCTGTTATTATTACTAAAAGGAGAAGAACCACCCCAATGTTCCATGTCTCTTTGTATAAATAGGAGCCGTAATAAAGGCCTCGGCCAATGTGGAGGTAGATGCAGATAAAAAAGAGAGATGCGCCGTTGGCGTGGAGGTTGCGAATAAGTCAGCCGTAATTTACATCTCGGCAGATGTGTGCAACGGAGGAGAAGGCTGTGGCAATATCAGAGGTATAGTGCATGGCTAGGAATAGCCCTGTAAGGATCTGAGAAATTAAACATAGGCCCAAGAGTGAGCCAAAGTTTCATCAAACAGAGATGTTTGAGGGGGCGGGCAGGTCAACAAGTGCGTCATTTGCGATTTTTAGTAGGGGATGTGTTTTACGAAGGGCGGCCATTAGGGCTCTTATGGTTGAAGTACAACAGTGGTTTTTCAAGTCGCAAGTCCAAGTTAGAATCTTGGTAAGAGTTTATGACAGGGCAAAGTTGTGTTGCTGTGTCTTTATCCCTGCTGGGGCTATATTGGGGTTAGTATGAGAGGCCCTTTGTTTTCTATTACCGGGCACCGCTTGAGAAGCAAGCGTGGGCTTGTGGTTAAAGGGCAGCTAGGAGGGCTGAAAGGGCAAGGGTTATGAGAAATAGGGCAAGGTATGTTTTAATTAGGCCTCGTTGGGTGTTACTTGTAGTTGTAATTAGGGGGGTGTTAACGGAGGCCGCTGCCTTAGGTCCTACTTTTTCCAGTCAGGTTTGGTCTGTTATTTGGGAGGCAATAAGTTGGCCGAAGCCCAATGTAAGTTTCGGGGAAAGGCGGTGGATGATAGGGGGAAAGAACCCTAGTAGGTTTGAGAAAAGGTGGGTTGGGCGCTTGGTGGCTGGTTTTAGTTCTTGGCCAGTTAAATTTCCTAGGTCGAGGGCCAATAAGAAGCCTAATAGGGTGACAGCTAAGGCAGCTGTTTTTACTTCGTCTGGCATGGTTATTTCTGGTGTTTTTAGGGGGGTAATATTTGAGGTAATTAATAAGCCGGCGAGGATGCTTCCTCAGGCAAGGCGTTTGATTGGGTTAGTGATGGCAGGGTCGGTTTCGTTTATTTGGAAGATGGATCGAGGGGTTCGAGGGTTTCCTAGGGCTACGAAGATAATCAGGCGGAGGCTGTAAACGGCAGTAAATATGGTGGCGATGAGGGTTAAAATAAGGGCCCAAGCATTAAGGTGGGAGTTAGAGAGGGCCTCGAGGATGGCATCCTTAGAGAAGAAGCCTGCTAAGAAGGGGGTGCCTGTAAGAGCCAGGCTGCCGATACCTAGACAGGTTGTTGTGACGGGGCATAAAAATCGGGCTCCGCCCATCATTCGGATGTCTTGTTGGTCTCAGAGATGGTGAATAATTGAGCCGGAGCATAGGAAGAGTATGGCTTTAAAGAAGGCGTGGGTGCAGATATGGAGGAAGGCTAGTTGGGGTTGGTTAAGGCCGATGGCTACTATCATTAAGCCTAGTTGACTTGATGTTGAAAAAGCAACAATCTTTTTGATATCGTTTTGGGTTAGAGCGCAAGTGGCGGTGAAAAGAGTAGTTAAGGCCCCCAGGCATAAGCAAATGGTAAGGGCAGCAGGGTTGTTTTCTATTAAGGGGCTTATTCGGACTAAGAGAAAAATTCCTGCAACTACCATTGTGCTGGAGTGAAGTAATGCGGAGACAGGAGTAGGGCCCTCTATGGCGGCGGGGAGTCAGGGGTGTAGGCCGAATTGGGCGGATTTGCCAGTAGCGGCAATAATTAGGCCAATAAGAGGAAGAGTAAGGTCAAGGCCTTGAGAGGCTAAGAATATTTGCTGTATTTCTCAGGAATTTAGGTTTATGGCTATTCATGCTATTGCGAAGATCAGCCCGATATCCCCGATTCGGTTGTAGATGACAGCCTGGAGGGCTGCGGTGTTTGCATCAGCTCGCCCGTATCATCAGCTAATAAGGAGGAAGGATATGATCCCCACTCCTTCTCAGCCGATAAACAATTGAAATAGGTTGTTTGCGGTTACTAGGATGATTATTGTGATCAGGAAGGTTAAGAGGTACTTGAAAAATCGGTTAATGAAGGGGTCTGTGTGCATGTACCAAGATGTAAATTCGAGAATAGACCATGTAACATACAGGGCAACGGGGGTAAAAATGATGGAGTACATATCAAATTTAAAGCTAATGTTTACGTCAAATGTCAGGGTGTTTATTCAGGTTCAGCTGGTGATGATTGTCTCTGCTCCTTCATCTAGAAAGAGGCACAGGGGAATAAGGCTGATGAAGAAGGCAGTCTTTACTGCTGTTTTAACTTGTGAGAGGGGTCAGTTTGTATCTTGTGGTGAGGGGCTAAGAGTTGTTAGAAGAGGAAAGACAAGGATAATAAAAATGATAATTAGGCAAGAGGCTAAGATGTGGGGAGTGGTGTACATAGCTGCTACTTGGATTTGCACCAAGAGTTTTTGGTTCCTAAGACCAACGGATGAGCTGTTATCCTTTAGAAGCTGGATTCGAGAGGGCTTCAGAGTCCAACTGAAGTTGACGAAAATTAGCAGTTTTCGGTGTTGCGAACGCCTCTCGGTGAATAAGGGGGCTTTAACCCCTGTCTTTAGAATCACAACCTAATGTTTTAATTAAACTATATCTACATGCGGTTCAACCTCAGACTAGTTCTGGTTTAAGAACGAGGAGGATTAGGGGGAGGAGGTGGAGGGCGATAAGAAGGTGTTCTCGAGAGTATGAGGGGTCTAGGGCAATTATATGAGCAGGTAGTGGGCCTCGTTGTGTTATCATAAATATATAAAGTGAGTAGCCGGCGGTAATTAAAGTGCCTGCCCCGGTCAATGCCAAGGTTCATCAAGATCAGTTCAGCAGTGAGGAAATAATTATTAGTTCACCTATGAGGTTGGGCAATGGTGGTAGGGCTAGGTTAGCCAGGCTAGCAATAAACCATCAAGCTGTTATCAGAGGAAGCGCTGTTTGTAGCCCTCGGGCGAGGACTATTGTTCGGCTGTGGGTTCGTTCGTAGTTTGTGTTTGCCAGGCAGAATAGGGCAGAAGATGTTAGGCCATGAGCAATTATTAAGATGAGGGCCCCTGTGAAGCCCCAGGGTGTTTGGATTAGAATGCCCCCTACCACCAGGCCCATGTGGCTTACAGATGAGTAGGCAATTAGGGACTTTAGGTCAGTTTGGCGGAGACAAATAGAGCCTGTTATAACAACTCCTCACAGGGCAAAGATAATGAAGGGGTAGCTTAGTTCATTGGTTAGGGATTCTAAGATTGTTAGTATTCGTATCATACCATAGCCGCCTAATTTTAAAAGCACCGCTGCCAGAATCATGGATCCTGCGATGGGGGCCTCAACGTGGGCTTTAGGGAGTCAGAGGTGGACTCCATATAGGGGTATTTTTACAAGGAAGGCTAGAAGGCAGCCGGCCCATCACATTTTGTCGGCGTATGTTAGAAGAAGGAGGGGGTTGGAGTAAGGGAGCGTTAGTAGTGAGAGGGTGCCCGTGTTATTTTGAAGAATAAGAAGGGCTACTAGGAGTGGTAGGGAGCCTGCTAGGGTGTAAAAGAGAAAGTATGTGCCTGCGTTCAGCCGCTCTGCTTGGTTCCCCCAGCGGGTAATGAGGAAAAGTGTTGGAATGAGGGTTGCCTCAAATATAATATAAAATATGATTACTTCGGTGGCGCTGAAGGCTATAATCAAGAAAATTTGTAGGGTCGTAAGGAGGGAGATGTACATTCGTTGCCGGTTAACTGGCTCAGTGGATAAATGATTTTGGCTTGCGAGAATTATTAATGGAAGAAGTCAACAGGTTAATACTAGGAGGGGGGAGGATAGGGGGTCAGTGGCCATGTAAGGGGTTAAGAAAGATCAGCCGGTTTCGGCAGTGTTTTTAAACCAGGTAAAGCTGGCTAGGGAAATAAGTAGGCTATGAAGGAGTGTTGAGGGCCAAAGTCATTTGGCGGGGGTTATTCAAATAGTGGGTACGAGTATAAGTGTCGGTGTGAGAATTATTAGCATTGTAGGAGGTTTAAGCTTTGGAGGCGGTCGGAGCCGTGGGTTCGAGCAGTAGCTGCTAATAGGGCGAGGCCCGTGCTTGCTTCACAGGCTGAAAATGCTAATAAAAGGAGGGGGGAGGCTAAGAAGTTGGTAATATCTAGCTGTAAAGCTCACAGTGACAGCGCTACAAATAAGGAGAGCATTATACCCTCTAGGCAGAGAAGGGCGGAAAGGAGGTGTGTTCGATGGAATACCAGCCCTGCTAATCCTAAGATAAAAGTTGCCGAAAAAGCGAAGTGAGGCGGAGTCATTAGGCGGATGTGGACTTAAACCACAAGTTTTTGAGCCGAAATCAAATGTTTTTCTTAAACTAACAACCTATTCTGCTCATTCAAGGCCCCCTTGGACTCACTCATAGGCAAGGCCAAGGGTAAGGAGGGCAAGAACAATGGTGGCCCAGGTGAATGTGGTTAAGGGGGCAGGTAGTTGATCTCCCCAGGGCAGGGGAAGGAGAAGAGCAATTTCTAGGTCAAAGAGTAAAAAGAGGATGGCTACGAGAAAGAAGCGGAGGGAAAATGGGAGGCGGGCGGTTCCGAGGGGATCAAAGCCACACTCGTAAGGGGAGAGCTTTTCATGGTCAGGGGTTATTTGGGGAAGTCAGAAGGAAACAACTGCCAGGATAATAGAGAGTACGGTGGCAATAGCAATTATTGTAGTAATTAGGTTCATTATCTTTCCTTGGATTTAAACCAAGACCTGGTGATTGGAAGTCACTCATACTATCTTTAGTACTAGAAAGATTATGATCCTCATCAGTAGATTGAAATGTAGAGGAATAATCATACGACATCTACAAAATGTCAGTATCAAGCGGCTGCTTCAAATCCGAAGTGGTGCTCGGAGGTGAAGTGAAATTGAATTTGACGTATTAAGCAGACAGCCAGAAATGTTGAGCCAATAATTACATGTAGGCCGTGGAAGCCTGTGGCCACAAAAAAGGTGGAGCCGTAGACCCCATCTGCGATTGTGAAGGGCGCTTCGTAATATTCTATTGCTTGGAGGAACGTGAAGTAGAAGCCCAAGATAATAGTTAGAGTTAGAGACTGAATTGCTTGTTTCCGTTCGCCTTCTATAATGCTATGGTGGGCCCAAGTGACTGTTACACCTGAAGCGAGAAGTACGGCTGTATTCAGTAGGGGGACTTCAAATGGGTCAAGGGTAGTAACACCTGTTGGGGGTCAGCAGCCTCCTAGCTCAGGGGTGGGGGCAAGACTTGAGTGGTAAAAGGCTCAGAAGAAGCCTAGGAAAAAGAAGACTTCTGAAGTAATGAATAAGATTATTCCGTATCGAAGGCCTTTTTGGACTGGGGGCGTGTGGTGGCCCTGGAAAGTGCCTTCTCGAACAATATCTCGTCATCATTGGAACATTGTCAAGAGAAGTAAAATTGTCCCTAGGGTTATTAGTGTTGTAGAGTGGAAGTGAAATCAGACTGCGAGGCCGGATGTCATTAAGAGGGCAGCGATAGCTCCTGTAAGGGGCCAAGGGCTAGGGTCTACTATGTGGTACGCGTGAGCTTGATGGGCCATTAGATGTTTTCTTGGAGGTAAAGGCTTAGTAACAGTACGAATACGTAGGCTTGAATTATTGCCACAGCAACTTCTAGGAGGGTTAGGAGAAGTAGGAGAACTGTTGTAAGAATTGCGACGGCGGGCATTAGGGGAAGAAGAACGAATGCGGCCGTGGAGATGAGTTGGATAAGAAGGTGTCCGGCTGTGAGATTAGCTGTGAGTCGGACTCCCAGGGCCAATGGGCGAATGAACAGACTAATTGTTTCGATAATAATTAATACGGGGATTAACAGGGTGGGGGTTCCTTCTGGAAGAAGGTGGCCTAGGGCAACGGTGGGCTGATTTCGTAGGCCAATAATTACAGTGGCCAGTCACAGGGGAACTGCGAGGCCCAGGTTAAGTGATAGTTGTGTTGTGGGGGTAAAGGTGTACGGAAGAAGGCCAAGCATGTTTATGGTAATAAGGAAGAGTATAAGGGAGGCGAATAAGAGGGCTCACTTGTGCCCTCCAGTGTTTAAGGGAAGGAGGAGTTGCTGTGTAAATCGGTTAATAGACCAGCCTTGAAGAACAAGTAGGCGATTGGACACTCATTGAGAGGAGGCAGTGGGAAAGAGGGCTCAGGGGAGCGCAAGCGCCACAGCGATGAGGGGCAGACCTAGGAGGGTGGGGCTTAAGAATTGGTCAAAGAAGCTTAGAGTCACGGTCAGAATCAGGAGTGCCCTTCGGGTTTTTCTAAGCCTCGGAGGTAGTTGTGGTTAGGATAAACGTAAGATAGGACTTTTAGGGGAACAATAGCTAGCAGGACTAGTCAGGCGTAAATTAAAATAGTAAATCACGGGTTTGGGTAGAGTTGTGGCATCTGTCGCTAGGGGTGGTTGGGAGGCACCAATCTTTAGCTTAAAAGGCTAACGCTTTACCCTATTTAGCTTCTTAGCGAGGCATCTTCAAGTATTAGTGATGATCAGGCTTCAAAATGTTTTAGGGGAACTGCTTCAATTACAATTGGCATGAAGCTGTGATTAGCGCCGCAAATTTCGGAGCATTGTCCATAGAAGACTCCTGGGCGGGATGAGATGAAGGCTGTTTGATTTAGACGGCCTGGGACTGCATCTATTTTTACACCTAGTGCTGGAATTGCTCATGAATGTAGCACATCTTCAGCAGTTACTAGTACCCGCAAGGGGGATTCTACAGGGACCACTATTCGATGGTCGGCTTCTAGTAGGCGAAATTGTCCGGGGGCCAGGTCTTGTGTTGGCACCATGTATGAGTCAAAGCCAAGATCTTCATAGTCAGTGTATTCATAGCTTCAGTATCATTGATGTCCCACAGCTTTAATTGTTAGGTGGGGGTCGTTAATTTCATCTATGAGGTAAAGAATACGAAGTGAAGGTAGGGCGATTAGAATTAGAATCACTGCCGGGAGGACTGTTCAGATAATTTCGATCTCCTGAGAGTCTAAGAGAAATTTGTTGGTTAGCTTGGTTGAGACCATGGCTATAATTATATATAAGACTAATGTGCTGATTAGGAACACAACTATGAGGGCGTGGTCGTGAAAGTGTAAAAGTTCTTCTATGACAGGTGAAGCTGCATCTTGAAAACCTAGCTGTAAGGGATGTGCCATTATGATAAGGTGCGCGGGGCTCCAACCCGCAATTCTGCCTTGACAAAGCAGTGTAATCTGGTTTTACTAGCATCTTTTTATTCTCTGTAAGAATGTGACAGAGGGGAGATGTGATTGCTTTGAAGCCAATATACGGGGGTTCGATTCCCTCCTTTCTTGTTATGTCGTTTGAGTTTGCACGTATGCGGGCTCTTCGAAAGTGTGGTAGGGAGGAGGGCAGCCGTGAAGCCACTCTACGTTAGTAGAGGTTATCTCAACGGATAGGACTTCACGTTTGGCTGCAAAGGCTTCTCAAATAAGTATAAGGAACATAATTACGGCGACTAAGGAAACAAGGGAGCCGATAGAAGAAACTGTGTTTCAAAGAGTGTAGGCGTCAGGGTAGTCAGAGTATCGACGAGGCATTCCTGCCAGACCGAGGAAGTGTTGTGGGAAGAAAGTTAAGTTAACGCCTGCAAACATAATTCCAAAGTGAATTTTTGTTCAAGTGCTATGAAGGGTGTACCCTGAAAACAAGGGGAATCAGTGGACAAAGCCAGCAATAATGGCAAATACAGCCCCCATTGATAAGACATAGTGGAAGTGGGCTACTACATAGTATGTGTCATGAAGCACGATGTCTAGGGAAGAATTGGCTAGAACGATCCCAGTCAGGCCTCCAACTGTGAATAAGAAAATAAAGCCTAGGGCCCATAAGAGGGGGGTGTCCCATTTGACGGAGCCTCCGTGAAGGGTTGCCAGCCAGCTGAAGACTTTTACACCAGTTGGAATCGCAATAATTATAGTGGCGGACGTAAAGTATGCGCGGGTGTCAACATCTATCCCCACAGTAAACATGTGATGCGCTCAAACAATAAACCCTAGAAGGCCAATTGCTATTATTGCTCAGACCATGCCCATATAACCGAAAGGTTCTTTTTTACCAGAGTAGTAAGCTACGATGTGGGAAATTATTCCAAACCCAGGAAGAATAAGAATATATACTTCTGGGTGACCAAAGAACCAGAAGAGGTGTTGGTAGAGGATGGGGTCCCCTCCCCCGGCAGGGTCAAAGAAGGTGGTGTTTAGATTTCGGTCTGTAAGTAGTATTGTAATTCCGGCTGCGAGGACTGGCAGAGAGAGAAGTAAGAGGACGGCTGTAATTAGAACAGCTCAGACAAATAAGGGGGTTTGGTACTGGGAAATAGCGGGAGGCTTCATGTTAATAATAGTTGTGATGAAATTAATGGCCCCCAGAATTGAGGAGATCCCAGCCAGGTGGAGAGAAAAAATTGTTAAGTCTACAGATGCACCTGCGTGTGCAAGGTTGCTTGCAAGGGGGGGATAGACGGTTCAGCCAGTCCCAGCTCCGGCTTCGACGCCTGAAGAAGCCAAGAGGAGAAGGAAGGATGGGGGAAGTAGTCAAAAACTTATGTTGTTCATTCGGGGGAATGCTATATCAGGTGCTCCAATTATTAGTGGAATAAGTCAGTTTCCGAATCCTCCGATCATGATTGGTATTACTATAAAAAAGATCATTACAAATGCATGTGCGGTAACGATTACGTTGTAGATTTGGTCATCCCCAAGGAGGGCGCCCGGTTGGCTTAGCTCTGCTCGAATAAGAAGACTTAGAGCAGTGCCCACTATACCAGCTCAAGCGCCAAACACTAGATATAGGGTGCCGATGTCTTTGTGATTAGTAGAAAAAAATCAACGGGTGATTGTCACAGGTAAGATGGCTGAGAGTTAAGCGGTGGATTGTAGCCCCATACACAGAGGTTTGAGCCCTCTTCTTATCAAGCCCCGAGGTGTTTTACATATTGAATTGCAAATTCAAAGTAGTAGACTAGCCCTCTGCCGGGGCTTACCCCGCCTTTTTTCCCCCATAGGCGGGGGAAGTTAGATAGAGGCCTGCTAGTTTGGGCGCTTAGCTGTTAACTAAGAGATTGTAGGATCAAGGCCTGCCTATCTAGAAAGGCTTTAGCTTAATTAAAGTACCTGCTTTGCACGCAGGGGCTGTGGGTTAATGTCCCGCAAGTCTTAACAGGGACTGGGAGATTTTCACTCCCGCTGAGGGCTTTGAAGGCCCTTGGTCTAAGTGTTATACCTAAGTCCCTAAAGGGTAAATAGGGCTGCAAGAGGAGGGGTTAGGGGCAGTAAGGTCAAAGTAATAATTATTGAAATGGCTAGCGGGAGGGAGTATTGTGTGGAGGGCAGCCGTCAGGGAATTATTCCTGTTAAGTTATTGGGGGACATTGTGAGGGTTATGGCATACGATAGACGGAGGTAAAAGTAAAGGCTAAGTAAAGCACTTAATGCGGCTAGTGTTGCTGTGGGAGCAAGGTCTTGTTTGGTAAGTTCTTGAAGGATTAGTCATTTGGGCATGAAGCCAGTGAGTGGGGGTAGCCCTGCTAGGGATAGGAGCATTAGGGGGGCGAGAGAGGTGATTACAGGGGTTTTTGCTCAAGAGGCGGCGAGGGCGTTGATGTTTGTAGCTTTATTAAGGTTAAAGGTGAGGAATGTTGAGAGTGTCATTATTAGATAAGTGATTAGGGTTAAAAGGGTTAGAGAGGGGGCGAATTGGAGGACTAATACTATTCATCCTAGGTGGGCGATGGAGGAGTAGGCTAAAATTTTTCGTAACTGGGTTTGGTTTAAGCCTCCTCATCCTCCTACAAGGGTGGAGGTTAGGCCTAAAATGATAAGTAGTGAGGAGTTTGTGGGTTGAAGCTGTAAAAGAAGGGCGAGGGGAGCAAGTTTTTGTCAGGTTGACAAAATTAGTCCTGTAATGAGGTCTAGTCCTTGGAGAACTTCTGGTAGTCAGGTGTGAAGGGGGGCGAGGCCAATTTTTAAGGCGAGGGCGATAGAGGCAAGGGTGGTTGGGAGGGGGTGATATATGAGTTGAATATCTCATTGGCCGGTTAGTCAGGCGTTAGAAAGGCTTGCAAATAATAGTATGGCGGCAGCGGTGGCTTGAGTTAGGAAGTATTTAGTTGTGGCTTCAATAGCTCGGGGGTGGTTGTGTTGGGCTATCAGGGGAATAATTGCAAGGGTATTAATTTCTAGGCCCATTCAAGCGAGCAGTCAGTGTGAGCTAGCGAAGGTGAGGGTGGTGCCGAGACCGAGTGAGAACAGTAAGGTAGCCAGGATGTAGGGATTCATTAGTAGGGGATGGAGTTGAACCATCGTGATTGGGGTATGGGCCCAATAGCTTGACGTTAGCTGACCTTACTAGGAAGTGGTGTAGTGGAAGCACTGAGAGTTTTGATCTCTCCAGGTAGGGTTCGACTCCCTTCTTTCTAAGGAGCTGGGAGGATTTTAACCTCCATAATCCACTCTATCATAGTGGCCCTTTGTTTCAGGCACAACTCCAGCGCTAGTGCTGAGGGGGAATGCCTCCAAGTGCAGTGGGGCTGGCAAGGTGCCAAATAATTAAGGCTAGTGTGATTGGGAGGTAGTTCTTTCAAATGAGGTGCATAAGCTGGTCGTATCGGAATCGGGGGTAAGAGGCTCGAACTCACAAAAAGACTACTGAAAGTAGGGCTGCTTTAATCATTAAGTTGATTGTGGTAAGTTCAGGGACAAGGGGAATATGGGAGGCTCCTAGGAACAGAATTGTTGAGAGGGTATTTATGAAGAGGATGTTGGCGTACTCGGCCAGGAAGAATAGGGCGAAGGGGCCCCCTGCGTACTCTACGTTGAACCCTGAGACTAGTTCAGACTCACCCTCAGTTAAGTCAAAAGGGGCGCGGTTAGTTTCAGCAAGAGTAGAGGTGAATCATATCGCTGCTAGTGGTCAAGCAGGAAGAAGTAGTCAAATGGCTTCTTGTGCGGTATTAAATGTCAGAAGGGTAAATCCCCCCGTAAAAATAATTGCGCTCAGGAGAATTAGGCCTAGGCTGACTTCATAGGAAATGGTTTGGGCCACGGCACGTAGGGCTCCAATAAGGGCGTATTTTGAATTGGAGGCTCAGCCTGAGCCTAAAATAGAATATACCGCGAGGCTGGATAAGGCTAGGATAAATATAATGCCCAGATTAAGGTCCACTATGGGGTGGGGGAGGGGCAGGGGGGCTCAAAGGGTTAGTGCTAGTGTAAGAGCTAATATGGGGGCGAGGAGGAAAAGAATGGGGGAGGAGGTTGCCGGGCGTACGGGCTCTTTAATGAATAGTTTGACTCCGTCGGCGATGGGTTGAAGAAGGCCATAAGGTCCGACGATGTTTGGGCCCTTTCGGAGTTGCATGTAGCCTAGTACCTTACGTTCAAGGAGTGTTAGAAAAGCAACGGCTAAGAGGACGGGCACTATCAAGATTAATGGGTTAATTAAGTAAGTGGCGAGTATTGATAGCATAGTTAAGAAGAGGATTTGAACCTCTGTAAAAAGGGCTTAGATCTTTTGCAGTATCCGGGCTATGCCATCTTAACTATTGAGTTGGGCCCCTCTTTTGGAGGGGTATTTGAATTTGTCTGTGGGCACATGTGCGAGTGCTTTTAAGATACTATTTTCTCTAGTCGAATAATTATGTCCTTTTGTCTAATTTAGTTGAACTCATTAGGTAAGGGGGAGGCGCGCTGTTGGCGTGGGCCTCTTCTTTTCGGTCCTTTCGTACTAGAAAAGATAAAGTCATAGATAGAAACCGACCTGGATTACTCCGGTCTGAACTCAGATCACGTAGGACTTTAATCGTTGAACAAACGAACCCTTAATAGCGGCTGCACCATTAGGATGTCCTGATCCAACATCGAGGTCGTAAACCCCCTTGTCGATATGGGCTCTAAAAGGGGATTGCGCTGTTATCCCTAGGGTAACTCGGTCCGTTGATCGGCATTGCCGGATCATTAATTGGTCAGAAATTCTGTTCCTTAGAGCGGGAGCTCTAGGTTGAAGGAGAGGTGCTCCTATTCCACATGGGGGTTTTGTTTTACCCCACGGTCGCCCCAACCAAAGACGTTGGAAAGGTTTACCTCTGGTTCCGCCCTTTGTTCTGGGTTGATTAAGGTAATCTATCTTATGTCTAAAGCTCCATAGGGTCTTCTCGTCTTATGTGTTAATCCCCGCTTCTGCACGGGGAGATCAATTTCATTGACTTGAGAAAGGAGACAGTTAAGCCCTCGTTATGCCATTCATACAGGTCTCCATTTAAAAGACAAGTGATTGCGCTACCTTCGCACGGTTAAGATACCGCGGCCGTTAAACATATAGTCACAGGGCAGGCGGGACCTCTTATTCATAAGTTTGCAAGAGGCGATGTTTTTGGTAAACAGGCGAGGCTTGTGTTTGCCGAGTTCCTTCTTTCTCTTTTAGCCTTTCTCTGAAAGCACTCCAGTGTGGGGTTAACGATGGTTTTTGAACGGTTTTCTAGTTTTTTATTCATAGTTCAGTTCCCTCTTTTATTGGGGTCGTTAAGGCTCGGTGGGGGGTCCGTTCCGAGTTACACGTGTGCGGGAGAGAGGGTTGGAAGTGTGCCCTCTTATTACTCATTTTAGCATAAACTCTCCTATGTTCGCATAGGAAGGCCTGGTAAATTTAGGGGGTTGTGATGGGGATATCAGAATATAAGGGGTAAGCATGTCTGAGCTTTAACGCATTCTTTAAGGATGGCTGCTTTTAGGCCCACCAGAATACTATGCCTTGAATTATGTGATCATTACCCTCCTTAGAAAGTTGTGTCTTGTGTCAAAGGGGCTGTACCCCCTTTGACTAACTCTCACGGCTTCTGTTGTGTCGGTTGAAGGGGGGGCCCTTGAATATTATGTGTTGACGGAAGAATCCGAGAGGCTGAACTCCTATCCAGTTCCCAGGCAACCAGCTATAACTAGGTTCGATAGGTCTATCACTCCTACTCGAAGGTCTTCCCACTCTTTTGCCACAGAGACGGGTGTGCCCTATAAATCAGGCTGCCTTGGAGTAGCTCACCTAGTTTCGGGGTGTCAAACTAAAGTGCTCTTTGCTTGAATTTTACTAACTAAATCATGATGCAAAAGGTACGAGGAGAAAACTCTGCTTTTTTTAGCTTTACTGGTTTGTTTCATTTCTCTTTCAGCGTTCCCTTGCGGTACTTTTTCTATGGCGCCGTAAGTTCCTTTTCTGTCGCCCATACTAAGGGGGAAAAATGATTTGTTTTGTGGTTAGATTGTGTATTAGGGGGTATTAATAGGGTTTGTTGTTTTTAAGTGAGGGGGCTAGCTTTTGGGCGTCAGGGCAATCTGATTTGCACAGATGTCTTCTCAGTGTAAGGGAGATGCTTTACTATCTTAGCTATGCTCTGATTATCCAAGCACACCTTCCGGTACGCTTACCATGTTACGACTTACCTCCCCTTTGCAATTTTTAGCGTATTAATTATATTTAACAGGTAGACTTGGGGAGAGTGACGGGCGGTGTGTACGCGCTTCAGGGCCGAGTTCAGCAGGACACTCTACTTTCTGCTTACTACTAAATCCTCCTTCAGTACACACATTTCAGTGTGCCATTCGTGTTCCCTGGGGTAGGGAATGTAGCCCATCTCTTCCCCTTCCATAGGCTACACCTCGACCTGACGTTTTAGGCAGTGCCAATTATGCTTACTTTAGTACCTTCATAGGGTAAGCTGACGACGGCGGTATATAGGCTGATAAAGGCTAGGAAGGGTGAGGTTGAACGGGGATTATCGGTTCTAGGACAGGCTCCTCTAGGTGGGTCTAAAGCACCGCCAAGTCCTTTGGGTTTCAAGCTAATGCTCGTAGTACCCGGGCGGACAGTGTGGGTAAACAACTGTCTATGTTTAAGGCTAAGCATAGTGGGGTATCTAATCCCAGTTTGTGCCTTAGCTTTCGTGGGGTCAGGTTTGAATAAAGCTACTTTCGTAATTGATCTTCTTACTCTCAGTGCGTATAACTGCTCTAAAAGCGTTCGGCTTTAGTAGAAAAGTTGGCCCTTAACCACGCTTTACGCCGATGTCTATCAACTTGAGCCTCCCGTTTAACCGCGGTGGCTGGCACGAGATTTACCGGCCCTATTTAACTTTAATTAAGTCAAGCTTTCACTTATGGCTTAATGTTTATCACTGCTGGAGTTCCCCGTGGGGGTGTGGCTAAAGCAAGGTGTCATGGGCTACTGGGGGTGTGCCTGATACCAGCTCCTCGTTCCCGGGCGGGGAACTGTGGGCATCTTCACCGGGGTGCGGATACTTGCATGTGTAAGTCTAGTTAAAATTGATAGAAAAGTCAGGACCAAGCCTTTGTGTCTACAGAACTTTTTAGGGTTCATCTTAACATCTTCAGTGTTATGCTTTAATTAAGCTATGTTGACCGGATTGGGTTTGGGTGGTGGACATGTACATGCGTGGGAATATGCCCCCGCATATACCAAAAAGTGTAGGACGTACGTGCAGGTATAA